>CM048823.1:3802747-4144281 GCA_026586065.1 Dioscorea zingiberensis | reverse complement strand
AGACCCAATCACCAAGCTCTGCCGTAGATTCATTTCAATAAAGAGGTTAAACGGCAGGTTTCTCTTCGTCTCCTATTTATTGAAAAGCCGGCTCTTGGGCAGGCTAGAGGACGCCTTTTCAGACTTACTAATGGGATGACCAGATACGGTACAAAATTTTGCTTTAGACAATGATCGAATAAGAGCAATAACTGAAACTATGGTATCAAATTTCTTAGTAAGAGTATCTATTAAAAAAAAAATTCTAGCATTTGACTCCTTACCACGGAAAGATTTATTAGTACATTTGAAAGATAACCCAGAAAACAGAAAGAATAATTTGATAATTGGTTTATCTGAATCCTATGCGGGTGAGACCAAAATTGAAAATAATAGTGCCAGAAATTAACAAGGTAAGATCTCCATTTCTTCATCTTTTAATTAATTCTTCTTCTATAGGGCACTTGGGGCGATGGTTCCTCTGCATCTTGACTCTTTAACCTCGACTCTGAAATCGGATCCTCTTAAAAAACAAAAAATCATCAAAGAAGCGCGGGGTGAGGTAACCTTCTCTCCATTCTCATTAGTGCACTTTAGGACTCGGCAAGGTAGTAGATTTACACGACTTAGCTCCGAGCCCCTCCCCCCTAACCCTAAGCCCCAATGGGAATACCTAACAACAACAGCGGAATTCCAAGCCGAGCTGATACAAATCTGCCATCAATGAAAATGAAAGTAAGTCCGAAAGGCCCAAGCACTGAAGCAGATGTGGAAGCCGGAAGCGGAAGTCGAGGAAAGCACCAACCATTATTGCGCAAACCCCAACCTTAAGCTGACCGGCTACATTACGGGCCGTGGGATCCCTCCTTTCTGGTTAAGACCTCGACTTCTTATTGCACCCGTCAGGCCATTGGATGCAAATCCAACGGCATTGTGGGACGTCCCTAGATGATGTGCCCTCTTATAAATAAACTCTTGAAAAATTCATTTCATTATAAATTTATAAATATGTCTCTAAAAAATACTAAATATCTCTTAGAGGATATAAAAGCCTTCCTCTTTTCATAACTTACATTTAATCATAGTTAAGGTAGCATTTATATATAGATGTAGGAGTATTTGTTTGGGAAATAATAAGCCCCTTTGACATCTCTTCATCTGCAAAGAATTCTCGACGTGAAAACACAGAGACAAAGAGCTGATCTTTGAATAGGAAAAAGAATAGATCTGCAAGGTCCCAAATGAATTGGCTTATTCGAAAAAAGACCTGGTTACTCTATGTAATGATCGAAGTATTCACGATATAACCGTTCACAAATTTCACGAAATTAAGGTATACCTCAATTAGGATATATACTAAAACAATATTATCGCTAATAAGTACAAACAAACGAATCGACAAACGACCAAACCCTACTTAACAAAAAAAAAAATTAGTATATAAGTTAAAAAATTGCTTTAATCAGAGTACATTGTATTATATTTCATTGCAAAGCATGCATGAATTCCAAAGAATATATATATATATAAACAACTAAAGTTAATAATAAAAGTTTATAGGTTGTTGATTGGATTGGATCCATGAAAACAAAAAGTAAGTCCAAAGTATGAATATGAATATTCACAGAGTGTTACTATGCATGCGGAAGAGAATATTTGGGGAAAAGTGATGGGAAAGAGTTTTGTACTGTTTTGAGAGAATCTTGTGCGTTTGGTGGACGTACGTGGCCTTGTGCATGCCCATGGCTTACCACATGCTCCTACGTGCTATCCTCCATCAGTACTCTTATTCGGCTCTTCCTTCCAACTTATCCTTCTCTGAATATATATATATATATATATATATATCATAATAATATTTATTTAAGTGAATTAAAGATTAAAGAAGAATTTCAATTAGTACTTGGTAGGAATTATAAAAAATAGAATTTCTTGTACACATATATATAGAGTGTACATGTTAGTTAGCTAGGAAATTTTCATGCATGCAAGGAAATAAAATCAACTATTTATGGAAAAGATTTATGTAAGGTAAAGAATAAATTAAGTCTGAATTTCTTATGTGTTGTTACGGTTTAACCGCCCAGCTCAAGCTCGGCTCGAAATTATCTAGTTTGAACTTGAAATTAGCTCGAATAAATTTGTTCGAGCTCGGTTCGATTTAGTTTGAAATTAAGAACTCGATTATAATTTTGAAAGCTCAAACTCAGCTCGATTTAGCTTAAAATCAAAAACTTATTTATAAGTTAATTTTTAATATTAAAAATTTATTTAGTTCAAAATTTAAAATTTATTTATATTATATATTAATATATTAATATTAAATTTTGAACTTTTGAGCCGAGCTCAAATCGGCTTGAACTCGACTCAAAATTGAAGCTCAAGTTCAGCTCAAAAGCTCAAAATTCTGAACTGAACTTGAGCTTTGAATGAGCCGATCTTGAACTATTAGATCAAGTGACAACCTTATGTATTATTATGTGGAGTTTGAAATTGTATATTAGGGTTCTATTATTAAAGATAAAATTTAGGATAATTTATTTCAAGTTTTTTTTTTGTTAGTGAGACAGAGAATCCATATAATTAACCAATCCCATCTAGTATTTAATTTGACTGAATAAAGAGTAAAATCTTCAAAAACATTTTCTCCAACTAAGAATATACTTATTTTTTCAACTTTATAAGAAAAAATTAGTTTTTTTAATGATTTTTCTCTTTTTTGGGTTCACGTGAAGTCGATAAATTGAATGAAGGAGGGTTTATATTGCAACTAAATTATAAGTTCATCTGTGGAGAACTTGGGCTTAACTATAGAGTTTAAAACATAATTTACCTTTAAATTGTTTAGGAGGCGTTTGGTTTGTCTTCGGTTTTCTGTTTTTTGAAATGGTGGAAAACATAGAAAAGGAAAAAGATTTACTGTTGTATTTTCAGAAATTGAAAAATAGAAAAATTGTTGTTTGGTTTATTGGAAACTGTTTTCAAAAATACAAAATGAAAATTGTTTGCAAAAACAAAAAATAAAAAATGATAAATATGATATTTTTATAAAGTTCAAAATATAAAATAACAAACATGATATTTTTATATATTTTAATAATAACAAAAGTTCAATAAAATAAATTTTAATAAATAAAAAAAAGACAAACATCTTATTTTTATAATGATCAAAATATAAAAAATATCAAACATGATATTTTTATAATAACAAAAGTTCAAAAAAAAAATATATTTTAAGAAATAAAAAAATGAAAAAAATTATATTTTTATAAATTGCAAAATATAATAAAATAGCCAACATGATATTTTACATATTTTATAATCACAAAAGTTCAAGAAAATGTATTTTAAGAAATAAAAAAAAGAAAAACATGATATTTATTTTTATAATTACTTTTGGTGTTTGGTTTATTTACAGTTATGCCACTGCATTTTTAGCTGCAAAAAAAGACTTTTTGGCGTTTTCTGTTTTCCATTTTCCAACCCCATTTCATTGCTCAAACCAAATGCGTTTTCCGCATTTTCCTGAAAATGAAAAACGCAGAAAAGGCGGAAAACACAGAAAACAGACAAACCAAACATGCCCTTAATATTTCCAGATTTTGAGGTTTTTATTAATTTTCATATTTTAAATATTTATTTATTTTACAATGTTATGCTTATATTTTCTATAAAAACATTGACTAGTATAATAAGATGTCGGCACCTAATGTGACTTGTAATTAAGTGTCATGTTATAATTAGGTTTGTTCATCCAAATGAACATTAATAGCTACATAAAAAAAATTGATCACTTAAAAGTTTAGTAATAAAATAATAAAAATGAAATTTTAAGGATCAGATTAAAATAAATTTAATTTTTAAAATTTCCCGATGAGTCATTTTTTATATATTTTTCATTTTCATGTATTTGTACCTTGTAGTTTCACATTTTGTATGAACTTTTCTTTTATCCAATTATCTCCAATTAATTAAAAAAATGGTATATAATGTTTAAAGATATATACACTGAAGTGAAATGTTGGATAATTTTATAATAAAATATGTTTAATGAAAGGTTTTATGAAAGGATGTAGAGAAGGGAATAGGTGTTACCTATTGGATGGGACTAGAGGGGGGCACGTAGGGTTTTGGTCCTACGGCCGAGCAAAACCAGCCGGTCAACTGACCCGGGCGGGCGGTAACCCGTAATCGCCCTTCTGATGGCGGGCGGTTCTAATTTGGGTTCTCCCAACCCGTGACGGCGGGTTGACCCGCCGGTAGTTGACGGGTCAACCCATGGGTTGGGGTTTTTTTTTTAATTTTTCAATTTTTTCAAATTTTTTTCAAGTTTTTAAACATTATCCTACACTAATTATTCAAACATTTAATCCTTAAGCGAAGAAGGCTGATCCTGCACTCTCACTTGACATGGGCTGGTTCACGTGTCCCCTGCAGGACAGTGTAAGGATATAACTCACTGGCGCACTTTCAACACCCATATGGAGTATGCTGAGTATGTGGAGTCTGATGGATGCCTTGACGACCTTGACCACGACGCTTGCGGGAGTCCGAGCCCGTGTGGGTTTTGTGCCCGATTTCCTCTATGTCAGAGTCAGATAATTAATTTTATAGTTTTCAAAATATCATAGTTTTTTTAACATTTTTTCAAATTTTTTACTATTTTTAATATATATTTATATATTTTTATAAAAAAAAATTAAAAAATTTTAAAAACCGGCTGTGGTACGGTTAACCGGCTGGGTTGGGCCCGCCCGCCCGGTTCTATTAGGTGGCTCGGGTTACGGGTCACCCGAGGGTGACTCCGTGACCGCCGGGTCCGGCAGAACCCGCCCGTGGGTTGACCCTATACCCCGGGCCGGTTTCGGGTCCGGATTTTGCCGGCCCGGAACCGGCGGGTCGGGCCCGCCGGGCCCGGTTAACCGGCCCGTGCCCCCCTCTGGATGGGACCACATCTTATCCAAAGAGTTGTTTCTTCTTATGAGAGGTCGTGTCTGATCCAATAGGATGTTACCAAAAGACATGATTCATTTTCATGGTAAGTTGTGTCTCATCCAAAGTGGTGCATCATTGGCTATATATAGCCTAGAGTATTCCAACAATTCACAACAATTCTCTCTTAAGTATTCACTCTCCTTCTCTACATTCCTCTCTAAAGACATTACGTAGTTTTGGTGCTCCGTACAAGGCATCAAAATTCCGATTCACCTTCTTAATTTTCCATTTTTCAAAGGTTTCACTTTCGATAGTACAAGCGCATGTGAAAGGAAGTTCCGTTGTATCCTAAAAGAAATTAGCCAGTAGCCCGTTGTACTACAGTTTTGGTGGGGACTAATTTACTCTTAAGGAGAGCGACATTGTGACGTGCCTCGAAACTTTATTTCTACTAATCCATCTTCCATCGGTACACTTGTACAACATGAAATATTGATATTATATATTTATTTCGATAAGTTTTGCTATTATGTGCTTGTTCTTAAGGGCTCGTTTGGATTGACTTCTGAGAAGCAAAAAATGTTTTTTTTTCATATATAATAAATTAAGAGCTTATGTGGATTTTATGTGTTTAGATGAACTTTTTTTGAAGGAGTAGTTGTTAGAAAAAAAAAAGAAAATAACTTTTTTTTTTTTTAAGAAGCTAATGTCATCTGACTTCTCAAATCTAACCTAATATCAAGTGAGTTTAAGAGAGATTGTTATTATAAATAATTTACTATTCATCCCTTGAATAGTAAAGTATTTGTCAAATGATCCTTGGGTAGGGGTATGTAGAAGCTTAATATAAATAGTGTTTTGGGTGGGATGGGTATAAAGGCAAAACAGCTTGTTATTATTGATGTTAAATATAATTATTGTCAATTACATGATTGCTATTGATGTTTTATTGTTGTTGTTATTATTATTATTACAAAAATACCCATATGCGAACCTAGTGTTAAATGTTGTTGTTATTATTATAATTAATATTATCATTATTATTATTATACCGTTTTGGGAATGAACATACAAATAGCTTCTTAACTATAAAGCACTTCTGAATTAATATATCATAATATATATAAAAAACATCAGAAGTCCTTAATTTACTCTGAAAAATTATTTTTAAAAAAATCATTCTATTAAATTGGAACAAAAAAAAAACCCTTTTTCCATAAATCAATCCAAACTGACCCTAACTATTATAAAAAACATAAAAAATAACACATTCGCTATTTATTTATTTGCATGAACTCTCAAGTTTTTTTTATTACAAAATTAAATTATCCTGAACATATAAAATTACATTGTTAACTAAAATTAAGGTAAGATTAATTAGACATAATATATATGCAAGTAAAAAAAACAGAATAAATAGATAATACCAAGATTTTAAAGGGTTCAAAAGAGCTTTTCAATAACTTAAATTGTTCAACAATAAAAGTAAAAGTTTTTCCAGATATCCAAAAGCTAATAGATAAAGCTAAAGATCCATTCAAGGGAAGATACAAACAAATAGAAGATGAAGATTCATCTGTGAATCAATATCTCAGGACAAGGACTAAAAATTGAATCATCTGCATGCCTGAACACCTCATGATGTTGATTTCAGAGAGAAACAGAGAGAAAAGTAAGAGTGAGAGATTTACATACCAGTGAACACACAGTGTCGACATGATTTCCTCAGTATTATCAACTTCAGGACCACATGATCTGTTTTCAGGATTCCCCAGTTTTGTTTTTCAGATAACAGCACATTAAGTCATGCCTGGAAGTACATCATCACAATAGCGCTTGCTCTGTTTTTTCTTCCACCATTTCTGAGGTCTTGCGAAACTTCGATCAGCCGATAAGGTCCCCCACCCCCCCTCTTGAGGTCTCGGTCCCCTCCTCCCAAGGTCCCTCTCCCACCACTTGCCTGGGTAGGTGTGGAGTTATGGCATCTCTGAAGACCGGGTCTCAGCCGCCCTCGCGTTAACATGATCATTTGTCTCCTCAAATAACATATCATCCAAATGTTGAGCACGAGGAAGTGATTGAGAACCCACGTAATATATTTCTATGCCACTAGGATCTTCAAATTGCATGACATGATGCTCACTTGCTTGGTCATTGCCACATATGGCCTCAAGTTGGTTATGATCCTTAATGGCTTGTTTAAGTAGGCTCGTCTTGTGAGTGGATCTTTATTTTAGTTAAAAAAATTAGTAGAATGATCAAGTGAATAATTAATTACAATGTATTAATATCTTGATGTAGTTTCTGTACTCGGTGTCTCCCATGATTATTATCTTCCTACTGCTATCCTAACCATTCCACTCAACTCTTTTAGTTTCTTGATTCTTGTCCACTTTCTGAAAAGGATTGTATTAAGGCGATTAGCTACTATCACAATATCACTCCAAACTTTTCCTTTATACCTCTAATTGCACCATGTGTTACTTGTGGTTTGAATGCCTTATCAACTTTGAAACCTTACTCTACTTGACTGGCTATAAAACGTACAAAGAGAGGAAGTTGGGATGTCGGAAGATAGTCAAACTTCATCAATGAGAAGTCCATCCAAGAAAACAGGTGGCAACAAACGGTGGACACCAGCAGAGAACCGTTTCTTTGTACGTTTTATGGCCAATCAAGTAGAACAAGGTTTCAAAGTTAACAAGACATTCAAACCACAAGTAACACATGGTGCGCTTAGAGCTATAAAGGAAGAGTTTGGAGTGACAGTGTCAGAGGCGAATGTCGAGAATCACCTTAAGACAATCCGTAAAATGTGGACACGAATCAAGAAACTAAAAGAGTTGAGTGGAATGGGCTAGGATAACAGTAGGAAGATGATAATTATGGGAGACAAGTACAAAAACTACATCAAGGTATTAGTACGTAGTCAATTAATTATTCACTTGACTATTCTACTAATTTTATACTAAAATACAAATCCACCCACAAGATGAGCCTTAGTTAAACAAGCCCATTGAGGATCATGATCTACTTAAGACCATATGTGGCAATAACCAAGCAAGTGGGCGTCATGCCATACAATTTGAAGATCTTATTGGCATAGAAATGGATTACGTTGGTTCATAATCACTTCCTCGTGCTCAACATTTGGATGATATGCCATTTGAGGAGACAAATGATCATGTTAACGAACCACCGAACATGCATAACTAGGCTGAAATTTCATAACCCAAAAAAGTAACTCCTGCACAAGCAAAGGAAAAGGAAAGCGCAAAATAAGTACGGAGTCTGTAGCAATTCAAGAAATGACTTCCACATTTAAAAAAGCATTTCTTATGACCAAGTCTAGCAGTTCATTAAGTTTTGTACGGGAGCTTTCTGCAGAGTGCATGAAGTTAAAGGAATATGGTTACTCTGCACGTGACATAGGTAAGACCTATGATTATTTGATGACAGAGCTAGATCCTTCTTTGCTGGTCTCATTCAACTGCTGCTACCTGACAGTTCATATGAACTTAGGAAGATTTGGGCGGAGGATTTCTTCGAGTGACGTCACTCCAGAATCAAGGGGAAGGTTCACAGGGTTTCAACTAAGAATGAAGCTTTCCTTTTTCTTGCATGCTTGATGAAGAACTCTTTTTTTGGTACCTTCATATTTTGTTTTCTTATATTTTCCATGGACATATATGACTTAGTTTGCTTCTTTGTTCTTGGCTTATTGTTTTCTATGGACATTAATACTATGACTTAGCTGTAATCTTTGATCTTTAAATACCAGTTGACAATGAATTTGGGTTCTACTTAATACTTGATGTTCTTGATGGTGGAGTTCAATTATAATATGACTTTGAAATAGCATTGCTCTCTTTGAATTTTGTATTTTCATGCAATAGGATATGTGCCGTGTGATCAATCAATTGTTTGCCCTATGAACTTTGTAATTAAAATGTATAAATTGGACGTTTTTCTGTCTCAATTGAGGCTTTTGAGTTCATTCATTGCTTTTCTTCAGTTTCGGCATTCATCTTGGGGTTCGTGTCCGCAATTCTCTAATTATTTCAATATAAACATCAATGGTTGGGACTTGGGAGGGCATGTTATTCATAAGAATCAATCCTGCTATAAGGTAAACATTTATAACGTCACTTCTATGTGAATTATGTAGCTTAAGATTAGTTGTATCAAATTAGGAGTTGAGGTAAGTTCATCTTTGTTATTCTATATTATTATAAATCTAGAGCCTAATTTCATGGTTTGAGATATATATATGAACATCAATGACAAGGAATTTAGGCGGGTATGCTCTGTGGAACAACACTACAGACATTGATAGTACTCTACATAGTTTGAATCACCAATTGGGATGATGAGGTAAAATTAAAAGACTTAGAAACAAATGCTTTAAAGCTGAGCAATAATTAATTAATCTGAACTCAATGCATGATAAAATATTGTTCTTGTTTTCAGGCTACTCAGGCTACAAAAAGGTTATGGAATGGAGATGAAGAAACCTCAGATTTGTAGAATTTGATCTGATTTATAAATTAAATAGATTTAACCAATTGTAGTGTTTGAGAATAAATAGAGATCAAGTTGGTCACTGATATTATATTAAATGTGTGATTGGTTGCATGTAAAAATTACATCATAAAATACAGTTTTGGGGAATGATAAAAAATAGGGTTAAAGCCATTTTTGGTCCCTGAAAATGGGACCAATGTTCATTTCCATCCTAAAATTTAAAATTTGTTCAATATGGTCCCCATGTATTGCATATTTTGACATTTTGGGTCCCTATATATTCCGTATTTTGGCATTTTTGGTCCCTATTATTACTACGGCCATGTGGAATACCAATGAAATGCATATAATTTTTTTATTATTATGTTTAGGTCGTTATTTTGTTGATGTGAAGTGATAAGTGGCAGTATATGCTGATGTGGACCGTATTGAATAATTTTTAAATTTTTGGGATGAAAATGAACATTGGCCCTGTTTTCAGGGACAAAAAATGGCTTTAACCCTAAAAAATAATTAACATTGTGCTTCGAAAAGTTGTTTAAAAAGAATATTGTTTAATAAAAAATTTAAATTGTAATTTAATAAAAACTTCCGAGAAAAAAAAAATACAATTTGAACTATTTATTTTTAATTTTTAATGTAGTTCAATTTTCAAAGTTTATAAATAAATCTGCTTATTATCAAAAACAAAATGTGTGAAAGTAATCCATATTATTTGTTGTAGTAATTATTTATAGGATGATTTTTAAAAAAACAAATAAAAATATTTAAAATAGTTCTTACAACAACAACAACAACTAAGCCTTAATCCCATACTAGATGGGGTCGGTTATATGGATTCTCTGTTTTCATGTCGCTCCCAAATATGAAATAAAAATAAAATGAAATGAAATGAAATAAACTGAAATAAAATGAAATAAAATTAAAAATAAAAATACATAAATAAATAATAATAACAACAAATAATTCTATAAGATTGGGATGTTAGAAGCAGAACAGTATCCCTACAAACAAAACTAAGCTAATGAAGGAAAACCTTTTAAATTTAATTTATCGTAATCCTATACTAGTGGCTCGGCTTATATTAATTTTGTCTCCATATCGCCTCACAAAGCAAGATTCGCCAATATCTAACATAATGCAGGCCCCAGACACCACCTCTCTCCACGTTAATCCTAGCCTACCTCTACCCCTCTTCTTACCTTCTACAAGTAAACTATCACATTTTCTAACCTGAGCGGGTCTCCTACAGACGCGTCCAAACCATCTTAAACGCCTCTTCTCAGATTTTTATCTTCAATCGCAACATGCACCTTCCTCATTTGGATGTGTTCATTTCTAATCTTGTCCAATCTTGTATGACCACTCATCCATCTTAACATCCTCATTTCGGCCACATTCATCTTATGCATATGCTGAACTTTAGTTGCCCAACACTCGCTCCCGTATATCATGGCCGGTCTAACTGCCGTCCTATAAAATTTTTCTTTTATTTTGTCAGGCATCTTTTTATCACATAACATCCCCGTGGCACTTCCCCATTTCAACCATCCAGCTTTGATTCTATGGGTTACATCTTCATCTATCATCCCATTATCCTGAAAAATGGAACCTAAATACCTAAAATGGTTAACCTTAGGCACTACCACCCACCCTAGTTTCACTTCTCCTTCATCTCTCCTACTTAGACTAAAATTACAGTGCATATATTCTGTCTTACTGCTACTTAACCTAAAGCCTTTACTTTCTAAAGTGTTTCTCCATAATTCTAGCTTTTGATTTACTCCATCTCTAGTCTCATCCACTGTGACAACATCATCTCGCAAACAACATACACCATGGGATGTCAATCTTGGATATAACTAGTTAATTCATCCATTACTAGGGTAAACAAGTATGGGCTTAAATGATCCCGATGTAGACCCAATTGTTATAGGAAACTCCTCCGTATCGCCTCCCACCGCTCTCACACTCAGAACCGCTCCTCATACATATCCTTAATAATATTTATATATTTTATATGAATGTTTTTCCTCCAATACCAGCCAAAGGACTTGTCTTGGTACCTCTATCATACGCTTTCTCCGGATCAATAAAACCATATGGAGATCCTTCTTCTTTTCTCTGTAGATCTCCATCAAGTTTCTTAATAGGAAAATGGCTTCTGTTGTGGATCTACCTGGCATAAAACCAAATTGGTTCTCTGACACCTTCGTGATATACCTGAGTTGATGCTCTATTACCTGAGTTGATGCTCTATTACCCTCTCCCAGAGTTTCATCGTATGACTCATTAACTTAATACCACGGTAGTTGGTGCAATTTTGAATATCTCCCTTATTCTTATAAATAGGAACCAAAATGCTCTTTCTCCAAATCGTCTGCATTTTCCCCTTTTAGGATAGAGTTGAAAAGTTTGGTTAACCACTCTACCCCTACTTCCAAGGCACTTCCAAACTTCAATCGGGATACCATCCAGCCACAAGCTTTTCCAAATTCTTCATTTTTCCCAAATGCTTCCTCGACTTCGCTAGGTCGGATCTACGTGTATAACTAAAGTTCCTTTCTATCGTTGATGCATAAAATCCGTGAAAGTTATCCTCATGACTTGCGTTCAACAAGTGATCAAAGTAGTTTTCTCCATCTCCTCGATTTCCTTATCTCCTATCAAGACCGGCTGAGACTCATCCTAAATGCACTCGATTTGGTTCAAGTCTTTCTTCCTTTTTATCTCTTAGCCTTGCTATCTTGTATACTTCCTTTCCCCTTCTCGCGTGTCCCTAACTTTTGGTATAAGTCAGCCTAGGGATTTACTCCTGCCTCGCTAACCGCTTTCTTGGCCTCCTTTTTGCCTTTTATACTTTTCAAAGATTTCTCCATCCTCGGTTGTGGGTAATTTCTTATACCAATATCTTTTCTCTTTAATAGCCTTTTGAACCTCTTCATTCCACCACCACGATTCCTATGGTCGAGGTCCGTCCCCTCATGTACCCTCTAGAAGCACTTCCTATTTTCTCAATACGATTCGACATGTCCTTCCATAAGGTGTTTGCATCATCTTTCACATTTGCGCCTCTTTCTTCCCATATTTTATCCTTAAATGCTAATTGGTTGGTTCCGTATAACGCCCACCATCTAATCCGACTTTGCTTAACCCTCCTTTCTGTTTTTACTATGCCCTTTTTCTTCACATCCAACACCACCAACCTATGTTGTGTGGTTAATGCTTCTCTAAGTATAACCTTGCGATCTTTACAAATAGATTTATCCCTTCTTCTTGTAACAAGAAAGTCAATTTGGCTACAATTACCCCCATTCTTAAAGGTAATCAAGTGTGATTCCCTTTTCTTAAAGCAAGTGTTGATCAACACCAAATCATGAGCTAAAGCAAAATCTAATATAGATTTTCCTTCCTCATTCCTGTTGCCATATCCATAACCTCCATGCACTTGCTCGTAGCCATCACTAAATCTACCTACATGTCCATTAAGATTACCCCCAATAAAAAGCTCTTGTTCACTTGGAATCCCTAGAACTACCATATCCACATCTTCCCAAAACTTGACCTTATCTTCTTCTCCTAAGCCTACTTGAGGGGGCATACACACTCACTATGTTAATTATTTCTTTTCCCAGCACTAGCTTCAAATGTATAATCATGTCTCCTACCCTTTTCACTTCAACTACTTTATCCTTCATTTTTGGTTCCACAATGATACCCACACCATTTCTATGTTTATCCTCTCCACAATACCATAATTTATAACCTGTGTTACCAATCTCTCTAGCCTTGTTTCTTATCCACCTAGTCTCTTGCAAACATACTATATATATCCTTCTCCTTTTCAGAGTGTCAACTAACTCCATAGATTTTCCTGTCAAAGATCCTATATTCCAACTACCAATCCTAATCCTACTCTCATGAACTAACTTCTTTACTCGCACCCGTCCACTAAGATGCGAGAACCCTTGCTCATTTAACACCACATCCGGGCGTTGATATAGCGGGACTAACTTCTTTACCCACACCCGTCCCATGATAGGAACCTCGCTTATACTCCATCACAGCGTGATGTGATGAAACCCTCGCTTCATTTAACACTACATCCGGTGCCGATGTAGCGTGCCTAGGAAAGCACGCCCCAAATGGTATATATTAGAGAATCCATATCATAAGAGTGACAAAGTTTTACACTGGCTGTCAACCTACCGTAACCCTCCTCCTTTATCCGGGCTTGGGACCGGCTATGTTTGCATAGGCGGAGTTCTTAACTAAATATAATTATAAAAGAGGGTAAGCTCACCAATGCAAAAGAGGGTGACCATATCTCTTAAACACATCAAACTAAATATTAGTTGTTCAAATCCAGATTTTCAAATTCTTCCAACCAAACACAAAATTCTATAATCTAGATTTCCAGTTACATTTAATTAAACACTAGATTTGCAAATGTTGTATTTTGAAAACCAAGTATTTACAAAAATATTGTAACTATAAATCTAGGGATTTGGGATTACATCCAGCCAAACACTACCTTGGTATGTTTCAAAATACATTGGATTTTGAAATCCATCCAACCAAACAACTACTTTTGAAAACCTTGGATTCAGAGCTACATGTAAGTCAAAATATAACGAACCAAACACTATCTTAGTGTAATCTCCAAATTTGGAAAAAATTACTCTTCCACCATACGAGCAATGAGTTTCACCACATAAATGCATATGTGAAACTAATAACACAATACGTACACAAACCAAAAATACATCTATAGAAAATAAAAATATGCTAACTGAAGACAAAAGAATACTAATGGCAGTGGATTACATGTGTTTTCAATACAATCGGGTGAGTTTCAAAATGCCTATCTGAGAAAAATATGATTATGAAAATATGATAGATGCATGTGCATCTTGCAACTTGGTATAAAGGAGACAATCTAGTGAGTGCTGCATATGTTCTACAAACACAACATTCAAATGCACTAAAGAACATTAACAGGGACACCAATTCATCTAAGAATGTTTGATCTCTACCCTGCAGATTTTCCCTACATTCTGCACTCCAAGCAGGCAGGTTGCTTGGATAAGGTGATGACAGATAATGTTGCTTGGACATTAAACTACTTATCTTTCATGTTCCAGGCTACTGGCATATACATGAAAGTAGAAAGATGAGTCATTGTGTTAGGCAATAAATTAGCTGGCTGGTTCTAATGAAATGTCATATTAAGGGGGCATATAGCCAACCACATTTAGAACGACTCTTGATCACTACATACAACAAATCGTGGGCAACAAGATTGAGAGCATAAGGAATTAAATCATGAGACTCAACTGCCTGAAAGGAAGGGCAGGGGTCCTTGAGTTAGATCAAGGTATATCGTGCAAGTAGGTTCCTCATTACGAAAATCAATAGATTTTGAAGAGATAGACAATCAATCAATAAGTCAATCAATTAAGATTTCCAACCAAAAGATATCTTGTATAAAAAAAAAAAAACTGTCAAAACAGATGGCATATGAGTGTAATAATCTTTCAGAAGAATACCATTTCCAGAAGTGTCTCTCCAATTCCATGGCAGGACTTCATCAGTTTGAACTGCATCAGCTGCAGTAATGGCTAGTGGGTTTCCATCATGGTCCAAATGACTCTCCAAATTGTGCTGACCTACCACTAGCTGGAAAAGCAAATTTATGTTTTATGCCATATGAAACGATAATGTTGTATTCATATGGATTTTGATTCATACTTCAATTAAAGAAAGCAAATGTAAACCAGTGGAAATTTATTAATTTTACAAGGTCCTAAGATTGAGTCCATACATGGAATATTAGTTGCTCCAACAACACAAAAACAAATATACATTAGTTGCATACAACTTTTTTTTAAAAAAAAACATACGTTGTTTTTGGAAAAAAGAACCTACATAATTTTAACTTGTGTATAAATTTTCCAGGAATTTTACATGATATAAGATGAACTCATTTCTTGGTCCATTGATACACTAAGCATCATTCAATATTATATAGTTGTTTCAAGGTAAAAACATTCAATGAAAACTTATGTCCATTTGCCTCAATAATCAAGATGAGGTTGAACAAAGGCGAAGAGGACGTGTAGAGTATTAACACAATGGTAAGATGTACTTTCATAAGTTACCACAAGCCATGTTTGTTTACAGCAGGGAACTACAATTACATACGAAAACGATGTGAGATGCAACCAGATATCCATACCTTCTTCAGATCCATACTGGAGGCCAGCCTCTTCCAAACCTGAACCAGAAAAGGTCCCCTCATGAATTTCTTTTATTCGACTTTGGAAGCAATAACATAAGATAATCGTGTGATCATAATTATCATGGCAAATCATCCCAAGCAGATCAAAGATAAGAAACTTAAATGATTTCACTAGGCTACCAAAAGTATCAAACAAACAACAGACCAAATGGTCAAGGAATCCAAATCCATAAGAACTGTAACATGTTCTTCTGTAGCACTACTCCAAACTCCTCCATAATCAAGACACCGGACAACATGGTGTTGAAAAACAGATCACATCTACATTGAATTGATCTCCATGATAGAAATGAATCAACAAACAGAACATCTGTGTTCCTAAAACAAGAGACATGAATCAACAAACAGGACAATAAACAGAACATCTGTGTTTCTAAATTTTCTGAATTGAATGACATAAACTCAAGCCATTTTAACAATCCAAATATGAATCCAAAAAGGAATCATAACACTCCACAATGACCTCAATAACAAAATTGACAAAAAATAAAAAATAAAAAAATGATAATTAAAGGTCAAACTTTTACCGGAAATGGTGGCTCGCTTTCTTGAAATCCGAATCCCTTCTCTCTCATCTTCCCCGAGATCTGCTCCCAAAGGTGTTGAACAATCCGAAGACCACCGATGAGGCTTCTCGTCTCCTGGTGAGCCCAGGTCTCCGCCCGCTTCTTCGGTGCCTTCAACTCGGTCTCCTCTCCGCTGCTTTCGGAAAAAACCATCGCGCTGCGGTGGGATCTCGTCGTCGTCGACGACCTCGAAGATCATGCTCCCCCGATCCTCCTCCTTGTAGAGGTTAATGGCGAGGGGCTTCTCCGACAAGCACATGGCCATAGCGTAGCTACTTCACGTCAACGATAGAGATCGGAGAGAAGAGATGGAAGCGAGGTGGAGCTCGCCGTCCCCATTGTTGCTCAAGAGGAGCTATATAGATAGAGTATTCAAGGAGTAATATGTAATTATAAAGATATTAGGGAGTTTTTTGTAAATATGAAAATAAATTTTAGAAAATAAAAAAAATCACAAGAATTTCTCTTCTCGAGATTCGCTCTTATCCGATGAATGAATTAACGACCTAGATTTCGACACGTGGCAATAAGAAGGAGGCTCGTGCCCTTTGTCTTCTCTCGCGGACGAGTTCCGATGCCACGGTTCCCCTCTGCGAATCCTTGCAGAGGAAACGAAGTTCGTCGGAGATTAGGGCTTGATTCTTTGAATTCTTTTGATGTTTTCTACTTTTTTCCCAAATTTTTTTCGTTGTTGTTTGATTGATCGTGTTTTTTTTTTTTATATCTTCCTGCTCTTTTTTCTTTTTTGTTGTGTTGAAAATCGAGGGTTTTCGTTGATTCAATGATTCTTGGTGGAAAAATCTAGTGTTTCGGTTTTATTTTGTCATTTAGATTCAAAATCGAAGCGAAAAGCTGTTTATAATTGGGTTTGGGGGGTCAAGATTGGGGTTTTTTGATTCATGGCGATGAATTTCGCGCCATATTCGCTGTTCCCGGCGGGCGGCGACGATGCTTTCCCGCCGGGGATGGTGGAGATGGATTCTGAGGCAGAGAGGGACCAGTACTGGTCCGATTGGGAGATGCGAGATGATGGCGATGTCGACGAGGTTGATTTCTTGCCAGCGGACCCATTCGGGATGGAGAATTTCACGGCGGCGATCGCCGGGTGGATGGAGGACCTCGAAGGCGATGGCTTGTTCGCTGGCCTTGAGTACCTTCTCGATAGGCCTGCTTTTCGGTGCTCGGAATCCGGTGGAGAGTTTGCTCCACATGATGGGTTGCTCTTGTCGCTCGGGTATCTGGGAGTTGGTGATCTCTTGTCGGTCGAGAGGGTGTCTAGGTCGCTGCGCACCGCAGTCCGGGATGATCCTCTCTTGTGGAGGTGCATCCACGTTGAATCGCCATTGAGTGAGAAGATAACAGATGATGATCTTGTGAGGCTCACCGATAGAGCTCGAGGGAGTCTTGAATGCTTGAGCCTTGTGGAGTGTTCAAGAATCACAGATGATGGCCTCAAACGTGTGCTTCAGAGCAACCATAAGCTCACAAAGGTTAGCTTAGCTTTGCATTTTTGCTTTTTGCATTGAATTACAAGGCCATTTATTCCAGTTTTGCATTGTTTCCTCTTTTAATTGAATTGTTATTATCTTGTTGCTAATGTGTTGTAATAAAATTTCAAAAATGGATAGAATAAGACATGGGGACAAAGAATCCATATAGCCCATCCCATCATTAAGGCTTAGTTGTTGTTGTTGTTGTTGGATAGAATAAGATATGAAAAGATTGTTATGAAAATGAGGAAGAGAAAAGATGATAGCTAAGGTATTTCCAAGAAACTTTCTTTATGGAAACTTTCTTTAGGATAGTTATTTGCCTGCAGATAACTTCTAGGAAATACTAACCCCATGATATAATGAGGAACAAGATTGCTGCAATTCAATTTGTTCCTTAACCAGGACCAACCAATGAGAAAAGTAGAAAACATAAGGAGGAGATTGATAAAAGATAAGAGAAGAGGCTCTTGAAGGGATTTGTCAGAACAGTTGCTAATGGCTAAAATAACACATATTGGTGATCTCTCTCTTTTATTTTTATTTTTTAATCTCTTTATATACTTATTTATAAATTTATAAATATAAAGATAATAAGAAAATATTTTATGAAAACCACCTATAAAACACTTAAATTATTAATATATTTACATAATATATAAGAAGATGTTCATCATGTTTATTAAGAACTTGAAATCTAGTAAATGGAGCTAGAATTTGTTGGTGGAGTGTCAGGGTAGTTTTGTTTGGCAATTCGTTTTTTTTTAAATTCTTGATTTAATTGTTTCCTAGGATTCAAGTATGTAAAATTTCACTAGCTAAAACTTCTGGAGTATTGCATTTTGTTCTAATGTTTGATTTCTGGGGAATCAAAATGATTCCCCTTGTTAATGAGCAAAGTTGTGCCTAGGGGGTATGGCTTTATACTTAACGGTGTCTCCATAAAAAGTCTTCATTTGCTTTGTTGTACGATTACTATTATCAGCAGAAATGTTTTTTCTTTATTAGATAGTAAGTTACTCTGATCTATATGTATGTTTTTTTCCTTTCCCTCTTCTAGTCCCATTCAAATTTTTTTCATGGTTTTTAGTGTGATGGAAAACAACTGCATGCAAGAAACCAACTTTTTTTGTGCTTTCATCAATTCTTTCTCGATTGTGTTGTAACAATCATCTTTTGTTTCTCCTTTTTTTTTGTTTATTTTTATACTCTGTGATCTTTGAATCATAGGATTGTTTGATAAATTTCTTTATTTAATTCTCAATATTGAACTTGCTTTACCTCTTTAAGTTTTATGTTTTATTCACCCACATCATCTTTTGGCTTGTGAATCTTGTCATCGGGCTAGGAAATTTTTTCTGAAATGTTTGTTTTGTTTTGTTTTGTGTTTTTTGTTAATTTATTCGAATCCAACACATGCCTTTCAATCATACTCTATTGCTTTGCAGGTTTTCCAGGACAGTGTAATCCTCTAACAGTTTCACTTTTTCCCGTTCACCTTGAAATTTAAATTGCTTTATTCTTTTGTCTAGAAACTTAACCCTGTTTTTTTACCCACATGCTAGAAGTTTCTTCTAGAGTCCTAGTAGATGTTTGTTAGCTGAGAAGGAACAGAGAACAGCATATTCACACTGTTGCATGTCACCACTTGAGATGCTTCAAGGTGATGTAGATTGGTTCTGTAAGATAGGTGAATATGAGTTATATGAATATTGCAAAGGAAAAAATAAATTTGTTGAATTTTTCATGCTTGTTTTGGATAACTTTTCTCAACTTTTTGGTGATTATTCCAGTATTGCTTGAAAAAAATTTAACCAATCATTTCGCACGTGAAATGGGTTATAAGATAATGGTCATTTTGTGCCTGCAGGCAAGCTTGTCCACATAGTTTTGATAATCTTTTCTGAGCTTGTACTTCATAGTTGTTGATAACGGATGGTTATTTCAGTTATTAATTGAAACTTTATACTGGTGACCTTGGTCTCATGGAACGGCATCGTACAATAATCCAGTTTTTTGTTCTTGTAGCTTAGTATACCTGGATGCGTGCGGCTAACCATTGATGGCCTCATCAACAACCTAAAGACCTTCACATCTCTTGGTGCCATGGGGATAAAATGCCTCAGACTTGGCAGACTTTTCAGTATCACAACAGAACAGTTTGAAGAGCTGAAGTGGTTACTGAGAGCAGAAGCAGAACACTTCCAACGGCACAAAAATCACAAGCCACAATACTATCATTACGGTCGCTCAGCTCTACCTATTGATGATGAGCGTCCAATTGATATTGAATTATGCCCTAGATGTCAGAAATTGAAGCTTGTCTATGATTGCTCCATGGATAACTGTCAAGGTGGAGGGTTCGACGAGTGCAGGGCTTGTGAGGTGTGCATTCCAAGGTGTGTGCAGTGTGGGAGGTGCATAATTAACTGCATTTACATGGAAACCTTCAGTCTAAGTTATGTTTGTTCCGGCTGTTGGGAATCTCACCCTCAGTTTGAAAGCACTCTAGAGGTGGAAGAAGATGGTATATGATTGAAGCTTCTCTTTCCTCTTGTGGACATGGTGTTGCTTTTTTGTTTTGCCAGAGTAATACCTTGTCATGGAACTTCATACTTCGGCGCTGAACTATCAGTTGGTTATGAGCTCGAGCGCACAATATGCTTTAGGCTTTGGAAGATTACAGTTGAGAAGATCTCTTGTGCTTGTTTACTCGAGTGGAATCCAAACTGTTACTCGGGTGGAAGAAACAGTAGATTCGGTCAATCAGAAGCTTGTGCACACTGAACTGTTGTGGTATCAGACCTTTCTACTTTTGAACTATTCCTGCTGCACTGTTCTGAAGAGGAATTGCTGTGAAAGAAGGGGAAGATTGCAGAAAATAAAAAGATGATAAGGTTTTCTTGTGGTGGTGAGAGTTAATACCACTGTTTTTTATCAGTTCCTCTTACCCTTGCATGTTTTTCATCTTACTTGGATCTCTGTATCCCATTTTATAAGTTTTGACTTTGAATAAACACCAGAGACTTGGTCAGCTTTCATGTTGGACATGTTTGTAACTTGATCTTTATCTAGAGAAAACTTGATTCTGTTTGAATTCTGGAGATGAGAACATAATCATGTACAGATTGGTTATCTATGTATATATATATATATAAGGGACTGTTACAGTTAGGCCCGCTGCAAGTCCGGCCGTTCTGTGACTGCACTATCGGGCCAGGTCTTAGGCAGTCCGGCCCTGGCCCGATATGCTGTCTCACGTAGCGGGCTGGCCGCAAGTGCGGCCAGCCTGACAGGCCTAACAATAACAGTTCCCTATATATATATTATGTGCTGATTCATCAGGGAAATGGTTCTGGGTGATTAATTTTGAGAAAGAACATTGAAAAATATTAATGAAAAAAAAAATCCAATATTTCTTTGATGATCTGCTGAAATGTTATATATTCAATTATTTCTAACAATCACAGTTCATACCTTAAATTCATCATAGAATCAGAGAGGCACACTTCAAACTTAAAAATCAATGAAGTACATTAAACACATTTTAAGATTCATGGCAAGCAATGGTTCCAAGTTCCATCCCAAAGCATATCAATAGTTTGGAAAAATAAAGAGAAACAAAAACAAAGAGAGTTCTCCAAATACTCAACAAATACTGGCCAATGTCAGATAGGATGAATAGTCAGATTTATGGCAGATCCAGAATGTCACCCTTGAGAATGATCAATTATGCTCATCTACTAATCATGGAACTTTAACGTGTAAACCCTCTCAACATCCTCATCGACTATTTTGTTGCTCCATGTCTTCCATATACCGTGTATATACAGTTTTATCCCCTGTACAATGTTCTTGGATTTGGATCCTTGAGCACCTGACAATCTAAAAAAAAGTCCAGCAAGAACGTGAGCAATAAACGAACAATTTATGAGCATTTCGACCTCGTAAAGCATGATTTCGATCTGAGAACGAGATAATATTAGGCCATTAAACAGATTGATCATGCATCCAGATGATGCTCGACAGGCATCAACCACACCTTAATTTGTTGCAGGTTTTGAGGCAGCAATTTCTTCTAGGCGCTTCCATGTGGCTTCGCGTTTTGATTGGATCTCTTTTTCTTTAGCTTCATCTTTCTGGAACTTCTGCAAGCATTCCTCAAATAGCTCGGGATCGTGATCAGAGAAAATCTTGCGAACATTTAGTGTAAGGCTCCGAACAGCTTGATTCCAATGACCTCTTGTATTACTCTCCAATGCAGGGAGGATGATAGGTAGGATCACTTTGCGGTTTTGTTTGATCAAATTCTCGATGTGATCATTGTTCCATAAGAATAGTGCCCTCTCTGCAACCTGCAGCAACCAAAGAGCAGTTTCCAACACATACAATTGAGGCCCGCATATGACTTGCAAAATAATGGCAAATTTAAAACAATTGGTACACGTCATAGCATACAACTCAATTTAGTGAAGACAAAAGCTTGACAGAATATGCAATTATTTGACGAATCTGCAGAATTACAATGCTTCCACTTGAGAAGATATAACCAATTACAGTAAGTTACTTCATCTGATATAATATGTGAGCAGGAAAAAAATAAAAGCTGAGGAAACATGGTATCTTCTCAGTAAGTTATTGGCAAGTCAGCTGATGCTTGGTTGCTACCATTTTCGAAAGGTATCAATTATAAAAAGAGCATTCCTAGAAACTAAGATTCTATTTTAACTTGAAGAGTAGAAACATGACAAAATTGCACTATTTATTTGGACTGTGCTATTATAATTAAGACTGATTCCCCACAACAAACTTCTAATAGCCAGGGCATGACTCTTGGCAAAAGCAACTTCCAAGATCTTGGATAATTACTCACAATAAGGGGAAAGAGTTGCACACATCTACCGTGTACAATTTTTTATCCAGTAATCTAAGAACCTTCACAAGCACTCAATGTCTCTTTGAAGGTTGTCCTTTCCACATGCACAATTCCTATTATTGAGCATTCATCTACATGTCTCTGTTATTAAACTGCCATCCTTGGTTTGCCATAGAAATCTTTACCACGTCATAGATTTCCTATTATATCCTCCATCAAAATTTCACCAGACTAAGCCAATTCTTTCCTTAAACTCATTTTTATGACTTCCCAATGACAAGCTGCTGCTTGGTTTTGCATATAGCATAAAATGCTACATGACTAAAAATGAGCTACTTGAATATTAAACTAGTACTGGGATTAAAGAAAAAGGTAGATCAGTATGTCTTCATGTTATCGTACTCCAAGTCTCCAACAAACAAAGATTGGCTTAATTGCTTAAAACTGTGAAGATACAATCACACTTAAAAAACTACAAAAGCACAATAAGGATGTAAGCATAGGAATAAGTCATCAAGCCATCATTTTGGTTTTCTGATTAATTAAAGCAACTTTGGTTTGAGAATTACATTATAATATGAAAAAAACACTGGCTAGCTTATCAGGTGTATTTAGAACCCACCTCTACCCAAGTATGATTCTAGATGTAATAAATTGAACTCATCAAGCTAAAAAAAATATAGGAAAGTCAAAAAATTATGGATAAATAAATGGTTGATATTTTGAATGATGTCATAAGCTTTACATTTATCCAAAAGATTGTATCCTAATCAATACTGTGCATTATCTATAAATCCTTAAATATTGTGGTCCCACAGCTAGTTTACCAATCAAATGATCTCCATCCAACTAATTTGTTCCATAATTTGTAGTCTAAATTCAAAAAGTTCAAAAAAGTACATTTTTAAAATTTAACCTATTTAAGAATCAAATTGTGAAGACTACATAAAAGTCTTAATATTTGTAGGCATATGCCACTTGGACTGATACATTGACCTATGTAAGCACTCTTGACATAGGCTTCAATGTTTTGTACGAAGTTCATGTAGCCAATTGGAATACTCATTTGCAACTCAACCAAATTAGCTTGGTTCAGAAAAATATTTATCATACTGAGAATATTTAAAACAACAACAATGGGTAAAAATCTTGAGAGGTCATCAAACTATGCTCATATTTCACTTTAGGTATCAAATTTTAATTTGTATCTTTTTGGTCACCCTACTTCTATTTGATTTCAGCGGTAGGGTACCAGAGGGAAACCAGTGAAAATTATCTAACATGGCTGCCGGATTAGCCACATGGAGGGTATTGAAATCCTAATTTACAAAAATCATAACTAATTGAACAACATTTTAACCTTGATTTTGAATTTTGTTCGTTTTGACTTGTCAAAATCAAGGTTCAAATGTTGTTTTTTTCCCCAAATGTTGTTTAATTATTTAGGATTTCTTTAAGTTAGGATTTAATATCCTCCACGTGGCTAATTCGGTGGCCACATCAGATAATTCACGTCGATTTCCCTCGGATACCCTCCCGCTGAAATCAAATAGAAGTAGAGTGACCAAAAAGATACAAATTGAAGTTTGGTATCCAAAGTGAAACATGAGCATAGTTTAGTGACCTCTCAAGGCTTTTACCCAAACAACAATTGTACCAAGGTATTAAATATGCATTTAAATGACCCGTTATATCTTCTTTTGTTTTGAGAACAACGATTTTATTTTGATGAAATATAAAATTCTCCCAGAATGAAAATCATTTTTTCTGAATTCTAAATTATTCTAACTTTTAATAGCTAGAATATATACTTTCTCACTCTGAATTATTCTAAAACTGTCATAGTATAAAATAGACATTAAATCAAGATGTAACTTTATTTTAAAATGAACTACTTTAAAATTGTAACATTTTATTCATGTAGCAATCATAAATCTCAATTTCCTTAAAGATATAATGGCCTTCGCAAGCTTTACAATGTTCTAGTGTAGACGCAAAAAGCAAGGTCCACAAACAACAAAACCAAGCTATAACAACTTGGTTTGAATGGAAAAGACAAATATCTCCTAAGCCTCTGTATTAGGATAAATGAATATTAGAGAATGAAGACAGTGCTATCATAAAGATCATCTGCCTAAATGAAATAACCATGCTCATTACATAATTCCTACAAAAGGGTTGAGATGTAGGCCCATGAAACACTACTACAGAGTATAATGCATCAAATTCCACAAAGGCAATTCGGTAAGATATGTACCAAGTAAGGGTCAAGTTGGTAATTTTTCTTACATGTCCTATCCCATATGCACCCACATGCATGCAAACATGTACATAAATCTAACACAAGATGCCAGCCTTTTGCATTTGAGGAAAAAAATTCGGAACCATCTGTGAAGAAAAAAATGGAAAAACATGCTAAATAGTAGCAAAGAAAATGGCATCCCAAGATACCATTGACAACCCTAAGAACCTTTCACAGAGAAAAGGCAACACAAAAAAGAGATAAAAGAAGTCCACTAAGGCCCTGTTTGGATGATTGGTTGTTATGGTTTCGTAATGTATGGTATGGTATAGTATAGTATGGTATGGTATTGTAAGTATTGTTTATCATGTTTGGAAAGATGGTATAGTATGGTATGGTTAATTAGTTGTTTGTGTTTGTTTTGATGGTATGGTATGGTTGTAAAAATAATAAAATGACCAAAATACCCTCAAACACAAATTAATATGAAATCATGTTAAATTGAAAAAATTGGTTATATATCCTTCAAAGTTTCATAATTGCATATTTACACCTGAAAAAATCATAATTGTTTGTATATCCCAGAAAAACTGGTTGAATTATGGATATGACCCTATTATTAGGTTTCGATGATAGGAGTTTATAAGATTATCTTAACCATGGTTACAACTTCAGTTAAGTGTTGGAAAATTTCCAAAATAATTCTCTTCATATATCTTAGCTATTTTAAATTCCATATTTTTAAAGGGGGTATTTATAAATTTACAGTCAAACAAACTTTCAGGGTATATATGTAAAGGGTATAATGGTTATTTCGCATATTTACCGTTTGTTAACTGACATTTTTTCATCTGATTAACCCTAGGGGTATATATGTAATTATACTTATTATTTAGAAGTATGTATGCAATTATGTTTTATTCAGGGGTACACCTGCAAAAAACCATATTAAATTCAATGATTTATGATCAAAAATTAAATTCAACTAAAGTATAAATAATTTTTATTAAAATCTTACAAAATATATATCAAATTATTAACCATTAATTTAAAATTGATAAAATTATAATAAAATTAATATACAAAATTAACAAAAGATAAGACTTTTTCAGTTTTTTGTGGAGATTATAACTTTCTTTGATTTTGCTAGGGTAGAAGAAGGGATTGAAGTAAATTGGTATGGATATTTTTGGTAGAAAAAAATTAAAACCATGAGAAACCACCAAATCGGTGGTTTGAAAAATCAATCAAAAATGGAAGTTTTTAAACCATGGAAAACCATCAAAAAACCATAGAAAACTATACCATCTAATGGAAATGAAAACAAACAGGAAAGTAAACCATACCATACATTACGAAACTATGACAAACCATGAAACAAACAAGGCCTAAAGAACAAAGAGGTTATAAAATGGGAGAGAGCAAAATCACCTGAATTCACATCCATCTTCTAATGATAAACTTAAATTAGTGTTTCTCAAAAAACCATATCCTTCAAAATCCTAAGTACATCAAATTCTCGGACATGACCCGGGCATAAAATAAAATAAAATAAAAATCTCCTCTTGCACTAATCGGGTAAAATTGCACCCATGGCCACAAAAGTACTCGGATTATAACACTATGGCCACAAAACAATTTTTTCTATTAGTAAACCCATAAAACTTCGCTCCGACTGCATGTAAAGCCAAAATGGGCCTTTTTGATGGAATCTCCGGCGAGCTTGCACACGTGGCGATGATGTGTCACTGACACGTGGCATGTAATTGACATATGTGTGTCATGTCATTGACACGTGTGCATGCAAGTTCATAAAGATACCACAGCAGCGGCCACGTCATCACCACGTCATCGATACAAAATTGTTTTGTGGCCATAGCATTATAATCGTAATACTTTTGTGGCCATGGGTGTAATTTTGTGTTTTGTGTTTTGTGGCAAGTAATTTTGTGTTTTTTTGTGGGATAAGGATGATGTGAATGGATGTCTGAAAAAAATAATTGAGTAAGAAATTTCTATAATAAGTTATAGAAATGAGTAATTTGAGACACAATTGACATTGAATAGATAATAGCATTTCAACACACCTTAGAAACAGAAGACAAGGTCATACAGTCAAATAAAAGGCCAAATAACAGATAGTATGTACAATAGCCCTCAAGAGGTGGGATCACTCTAGAACCATCATTTACTATCTGTTAATTTGCCTTATATTTGATTGTATGACCTTGTCTTCTATTGAATGTTATTCCCTATTGAATGTCAATTGTGTCTCAAATTACTCATTTCTATAACTTATTACTTATTCAAATGTGTAGAAATTTCTTACTCAATTATTTTTTTCAGATATCCATTCAAATCATCCTTCTCCTACAAAAAAACATAAATTACTTGCCACAAAACACAAAATTGCACCTACGGCCACAAAAGTATTACGATTATAACACTATGACCACAAAACAATTATGCGATGACGTGGCCGCTGACATAGCATCTTTATGAACTTGTATGACATGGCGCACATGTGTTAATTACTTGCCACGTGTCAGTGACACATCAACGCCACATGTGCAGGCTCGCCGGAGATTCCATCAAAAAGGCCAATTTTGGCTTTACATGCGGCTGGAGTGAAGTTTTATGGGTTTTCTGATAGAAAAAATTGTTTTGTAACCATAGCATTATAATCCTTTAGTCAAAAAAAAAAACCATAGCATTATAATCTGGGTACTTTTGTGGCCATGGGTGCAATTTACCCTGCACTAATCAGTACATAGTATCTCTAAAACCCCATCTTCATAAGATATAAAATTTTAAAACAACCAGAACTGAAAATTCAACAAGACCCTTCCTGATTTTCTAATGTCTAATAAATTCAAGGAAGTAACATCTTTCAAAACAGAAACAAAATTATATCCGTTTTCCTGCATGATTCTCCTCCAATTGCACTGTTTTGGTGCATCAATTAAGGCATAGGCAATGAAGAACAGTAATGCTAAAAATATTACAGCATAGGAGGAATGAATAATAATGATAAATTATGAAAGTATCCAATACAGGAGATTTCTATCAGGCCATCACAAGGAGAGTATGTGACACAAGAAATGATGGAAGCTAAAGCAAAAAAGAGCCACATTTTCAGGAATCTGTATTTAGGGAGTATACAACTGAATGGCATGAGGTTCTATGAGGTGTGAAGTTAATTTGCTTTAGTCAGATTTTCATCCTGAAAATCTGACTAAAGCAATTTAGAAAGAACCAACAGGCAACTTGGAGATAATAATTACAACAAAACAATCTCTGACCTCCACTGAAGTTCTATACAGTTCAAGCAAATTGACTTTCCTAACAAAATTAGAACATACTTTAATATTCACACTCACTTTGTTGTAACCTAAAGCCAAAATTCAATAAGAAATTATTATGCAAATATTATGATCTTCCAAACATTTACTAGATATATTTTGCACTTGAAAGCCAAACATCTTAATATCATTAACATGCAAGATGCCCTTAATCAATTTGACAATATCCCGAAGACATACAGATCTTGTAGTTCACCTAAATGGATTGGATTAATTTACAAGTGTGTGCAACAAAGCGAAGGGGAGCCTTGGCGCAACGGTGAAGTTGTCGTCATGTGACATGGAGATCATGGGTTTGAGTCATGGAAACAAACTCTTGCAAAAAAAAAAAAAGTAGGGTAAGGCTTCGTACAATAGACCCAAATGGTCCGACCTTCCCCAGACCCCGGGCATAGTGGAAGATTAGTAGCGCCGGGTTGCCCTTTTCTTTTGTGCAACAAAGCAAATCTATAACATGTGCAAGAAGATTCATGAACTGCCAAAATTACTTGCTTCATTATTTTGGCATAAATAGCCATTTTGTAAAGTCCATCTCCCTACAATTGTTGCTGTTCATATAACTTTGTGAATGTTTTGCAACATTAAACATAAGATAAACAAACAACCTTCCAGTGATTAGAAACACACATATTCTAAAATAGAAGGTAGCAAAAGGGAAAATCTACTGGGAAATGTATAAAATTGAAGATTTTATCAGTTATCATCTTAAATAGAAAATTCAAGGTGATTACTACCTGAAAATGAGAACTGTTCAAGCAATGGGCAATCCGATGGAAAAGTGGAACCATACAGCGTTGAAATTCAGCAGGTTGAGTTGCCTCCAAGACTTCCTCTAGCTCTCCCAAGAACATCACTTCCTTTGAACTATTTGTGATGGGCCAGTATTTCAACAAACCCCTTATAACAGTATCTGCAAGTTTGCAATCTTTCTCAACAAATTGTGTGATGCAATATGATAACTGTTGATGGTACATGGGTATGCATTTTGGTTTGTGAAGTGGAATCAATGCTCGCACTAGAAACAATTTATGCTCTTCCTTGAGTGGCAAAGCAAACCCATTGATGATACTTCCCAAAATTTCTAACAACTCTGCAATCCCATTGTGCTTTTCTGTTTCAAAGATGAACCTGTAGAAAATGTTATTGATTGCTTTCCTGATAAAAGGCCGATGCACCATAAATTTACCATAAATTCGATGCAGAATTGTCTTTAAGTACTCCCTCTCTCTAGGGTCTTCAGAGTCAAAGAGATCTAGCAGCCTTAGGATGAAGGAATGGTCTATATATCTTTTCGCCAATTTGGCATCAGTCTCAGAGGATGCAACAAATCTCAAGAAGAATTCATAAACAATTTGTAAATGAGGCCAAGCAGGATCCATCACAGGTTCCTCATCCTCCAAATCAAAAGCTTCTGAAATCTTGTTCTCCCGGGGCATAGAAGTAAGGTTTCTAAACAAGTTTACAGCAACCATTTTGGCAATCTCCTGCATGACATTCTCAGGAAACTTCCCATTGGCTGAAGTGACATAATCAACAAGTTCTAACAATGTCTGCCGCTTTATCTCTTTCTCTTTCAGGTTCTTTGTCGGGTCTGTGAAATCAAACAGAACACAACACAAATTCACCTTTTTGATGAACAAGCTCTGCTTCTCAGAACTTGGGACATCCCTAAAACTGGGTAGTGCTTCATAAGAAGGGGAAACAGAGTTTCCATTCAACTTTGAATTAGAGGTCGGCGGATACCTGCTTACATGATTTAACCCAGAATTAGGCCCAGAAGACACAGGATTGTTTTGATAAACAGGTCTATTACTTTGTAAGTCTCCACCCCTTGAACTGGCAGAAGAACCAGACACCGGAGGAGCAGTCCCACCAGCAAATTCCCGACTGTCAGGTTGTTTTGACGGCTTCTTCGGAAGCCTTCCTAATATCTGTTTAATCATACTTCAGAATTCTGAAAAAACGATCACCAATCACAACAAAGAAACAAAAACTCTTAAGAATGCAGCTATTGGATCAATTACTCCTCAATCCGACAAACAAAAGGATCTTCAAATGAGCTTCTGATCTATATAACAAACCAATAAAAAAAAGATCTCCACAAATCTTACAGATTCCTCCTTCACACATCTATCTGACATTCAATGATCATGGCACCGATTTCCAGGTCAAGGGATCGAATGCCCCTTGTCATCTGAAGCCAGACGGATCATCAAAACCATACAAATCAAATAAGAAAACCCTCTCTTCATCCATCCCAACAAAGATCACGAAAAGGATCTCCTCTTCTCCAGAAGCCCAAATCAGTCCCAAACTCCGAGACCAGACCCAAAATCGCAGCTTTCAAACAGATTCCAATTCCATTTTCAACCGAAATCAACGATCTAGAGATCACAACCAAAACAAACAAATCAGAAAACCCATTTTTAGATTAGATTCCACAAAGTCAAACACAAAGAACACCATAAGATGGATCAAAAAAAGAGCGTTCTTTCTCGAATCGCTCCTCGATGGCGAGAATCTAGGTGAAAAAGGAAAAAAAGGAGACGAAAGAGGGCACCTTTCTCGATGGATTTGGAGCTTTGCCTTCGCCTCTAGGGCTTCTCGATGGTGTGGCGATGGCGAAGCGAGAATAAAGAGAAGAAGAAGAAGACCGGGCCTCTCTCCGGCCCAGCGCTTTTCTAAATGCACTCGCTTTTCGGTTCAGGTCCGGTTTAAAAAACTAAACCAAGCCAGCCCGAACCGGACCGGTCGGCCCGGACCAATATGAAAAAGCCTTTTAAAAAAAAATATATATATATGTAGATACTACTAAAAAAATATTATATTTAATCATTTAATTACCTGAAGAAAAAAATATCTATATACTACTAAAAATTACTAATTTTTAACTTCTAAATTTCTATTAACTCTAACATCTTGATTAGTGATAAATATATAAACAATGTATTTTGAAATTATAAATCCATTTTACTAGTGATTGAAAAATAATAAATATATATATATATATATAAGTGTCTGATAAAGTACGTGGGATTAATGTTCGGTAAGGTCTTCCCATTTTGGCCTTGAAAGTATGTTTTAAGGATTTCCAACCATATGGATGGAAAGAACATCGAAAAATAAGCTAGTCTATCAATTTTCATACAATTTGAAAACTTGTAAGGTCTTCATCTTAACGGGTGAAAATTTATAGAAATCCTACCGGTTCAGAATTCCATCCGCTAAGATGAAGACTCTATAAGTTCCCAAATTGTATGAAAATTGACATGCTAACTTATTTTCCGATGTTCTTTCCATCCATACGGTTGGATTTCCTCAAAATACTATGCAAGTGGGTCAAATGGACGACGCTTGCATGATGATAATAGTCTCTCTATATCTCTCTATATATATATATATATATATATATATATATATATATATATATATATATATATTATTTTTTACATAAATTTTATATTTTATTAAACCATGTTTATTAATAAAATAATAAAATTTACCGAATACATACGTAAAGCTCTTGAGGACCCTAGCTGGTTCCAAGGCTCATCCCTAGACTGTTACCCATCCCTAGCCGGTGTTTTCCTGATCCGAGATTGTGTCTTCAAAATCATCTCTCGACGGTGTGTCCAATTCGTCTCTGGTGAAAGCCAAGCTTTGTTTTACTTTTGTATCTAGTGCCACCAATTTTGGCCTCTTGGATGCATACATTACATCATATCACGAAAGCATTAGAAAATCAATGTCTCGAATGGTTTTCGTGAAAATGCAATATTTATCATAAAAGCATCTTTAGTTTTTCTCTATCTCCATATGTTTCAGATGATTGTCATGACAGTTAAACTCCATCCGAGTCTTTTTTATTTGTCCACTGGATTATGTTGTCAACAAACAAATCTTTTATACTATTGGGTATGCTCTCTATACCAAATAGTTGTTCATATTTTTTTTTTACTAATTATTAAATAATAAGAGGTAGCTAATTAGTATTATTAAAAAATACTAATTTTTTAACTTCTAAATTTCTATTAACTCAAACATCTTGATTAGTGATAAATAATCAACAATGTATTTTGATATAAATTAATTTACATTTGATTGAAAATTAAAATGTAAAAATTATGTAAAAAATAAAATATATATAACTTCTAGTGGTATATATTAACTTTTAACTGTTTGTATGTTTATATATAGAAGGTATAAGTGATGCCTAATATATATTTTTATTAATAATTAAATAATATGAGATAATAATACAATTGGATTTATTTTAAAATACTTATTTCTTGATCCAATACACATAAATAAGATAAGATTCCTTGAGTTTTATGGTAAATTGTATATTATTTTGAATTTATTTTTATTTATAAATTTTATAATGGTGTAATTTTCATCGTTTATGAAATCAGGCTTGGGCCCGTGTTTTTTCTTTATATTAAATGGGTTTGGACCCGGCCCGGTAGTTTTTGGTCCAAGGAAAGGCTTTTTGTTTTGTTATTAATTGCTTAATTAATAACTAAATATTGTTAGTAATTAATTAATTGTGTTTAGATGTTATGACATTTGAAGTTGAACTTGTCTACCTACCTAAGTTTGCTCATTAAGAATGAAAATATATATAAATGAAATTTATAAAATACAACATGTGGAACTTAAACTTGATTTTCTTTTTATTGGTTTCAATATTTAAAAAAAAAAACCTTTATTGGCACTAGACAAATGGTTTGATTTTAATTTATTTTGTTGTTTACAAGGGACTTAAAAAAATAAAAAATAAAAATATTTTTGGGTGTATCATAAAAATCCATTTTAATCAATTTCCCTTTTTCAATTAATTTATTTGATATATTCTCACCACAAAAATATACGTATAAATAAATATTGAGTTTTAATATTTTCTTCATATTTCTAAATTTTATATGTTAGACTAAAAATATCGTGTATTCGTTAAATTTCACTCTCATAAGATTTAAAAATATCATGCACCTTTCAAAATCGAGATTATGACATAAATCCATTTACTGGTTTTAAGTATAAATAAAAATTATAAAAATCATCCTATAAATTGTGTCGATCCGAACTTAGTACATCCTTAACTGCCATAGTACTGAGAGATCTGTTAAACATATGTTGGTTGTCGTGTTTGTGAAGGGTCGACATCTAAGTCCACTACAAGCTAATATAATCCAGTGTCTTCTTTGATTGGATGAATGTTGTACGCAAACTTCCCTGATTCAATAAAAACTCGTTTAACAATAATTTGAGGGTCATGTCATATGTTATATGTCTTATTAGCCTGGTGATTGATAATATTAATCTTTGAATCTTTTCAATTGAAGAAATTTTTAAATTTTCCCCATTAAACACAAAATTCTCTAAATTAATGCACGTCATAATAGTAAGCTATGCTACTTGATTTTCGTAGTACTGAGTTGGATGAATTCTAAGATACCTTGCAAGGTAGCTTACTTGGGCCTTCCACTAGGGTAGTTTTAGGGTTTTGGGGTATATTTTATTGGGTTTTTTGGGGTGTTGCGAGTAGTAAGGTAGATACCTTGCAAGGTATCTTAGAAGGCACCACTGAGTTGTGCTAAACATATGTTGATTATTGTACCTGTGAAGGATTGACATTTGGGATAACTCCAAGCTAATATAATATATATTTGGATTAATATGGCAAACCACCCTAATCTAACATGTAGATGTTGAGATCTGTCCCTCTTAGGGATCTGGGCGGATTACAATCAATGAATGAGATATGTGTCGATTAAGCTGATGATCGGAAAAGATTCAGCATTGTGGACGTTTTCTTCTTCTCGAATGGTGGTCTTCTCTTGGAGTCAAGCCTTCAGAGGTCGTTCCTTGTTAAGAGCAGGATTTGCAGAGATAGGAAACAAAAAGACGTGCGTTCATGCCCCAAGGTAGCTTCGACACTCAAGTCAATAAGGATAGGTGCCTAGTGAAGAAGAAAACGTAAAAGATTGAAGGGAGAGGGTTTAGCGTGGCGTATACCAAATGAAAGGATTTGGTCCCTTGTGTAGTTGCTTCTCAATCTCTTCCATCTCCCCCAAGGGAGCGATGGCAACTCGGTCTCTATCACGACATTCCTATATGTTACCGTGATGTTTTCCACTGATGCGAGGTGGTGACCTTGACCATTACTGTGACATGCACGAGACTGGTGATCTTGTTAAGTTCACGATCTTCCTCGACGTCTAAAATTAGGCCATATATCGACTGTGATTTTACCCGTATCATCACACAAACTTGTCTAACATTAATTTGAGGGTCAAGTCATATGCAATATGTGTCATATTAGCTCAACGGTCAATGCTACTTTTCCAAGAAAATTTGAAATTCTCTACATAAACCCACGTAACTTCAAATCTAGAGGATTTCCACCTACCTCCAATTAAATACATTGAGAATAAAATTAACTAAGATCTAATTAAGTTTATGTAGGAAAATTTGAGACTAATATGTTAGTTATTATATAACCATACAATTAATAAGTACAAAGGTATATATGAGTGGGTAACTTTGATAAACAATAAATTCTCACGTATTAGTTTGGAATTGTCATTTTAATTGAAGTTATTGATTTAAAATTAATCAAAATTAATTCTTATTAACATTATTATCACAAATCAAATTTGTTGATAAATTCATTTAGTTGAAAAAATAACCAATTGTAATGTTATTAGAGCGGAGCAAGCGCGGACTGCTGAGAAGACACATCAAATCGGACTTTGAAGAGGAAACAAGAATGACGCCCCAACCCTCGACACATGTAAGCCCCCCAATTGTAATGCAAGGTCTAGAAATGGATTTGCAAGCCTCCACATGACAAATCATTTGAAAATTTTAATAAATTGTGGTTTATCCACATTTAAAAAAAAATAACCAAAAAATGAAAAACAATTATTTGAAATAAAATCCAACATATTATCATTTAATAAATAAAATAACTCAAAATTCTGCTCAAATAAAAAGGAGAAATTTCATATATGTCCTCATAAAAGTGCATATTTACATATATGGAATAAGGAAACACCCAAAGTTACCGATATTTACATATACATGATAAAAAATCAACTACTTTTTATTTTCCAAAAACATCTTTTAACCATCACTTATTTTTTTAATTAAGAGCTTTTTGCAGCTGTATCCCTTAAAAATATCAAATGATGTATATACCCTTGAAAAAAATCATAATTACGTACACCTCAAGATTTCTGGTTTTATTACGTATATAATCCTGGGTTAACATTCCCTGGGTTAAGATCATATATTGAACAGTAAGTTAACAAACAAGAGTTATGTGAAAAGTCTATTATATCTTTTATATATATACTCATAAGTTCGGTTGATTATAAATGTATAAATACTTAAAAATTATTATATTAAAAAAATAGTATAAAGGCATTTCTTTATCCCATGGGCCTTTAATTTTTACTAAAGTTAAAGTTTTAGGATTATGAATTATTAGTACTTGCTACAGTGCCCAAATGGCCAAAAAGTCCCTGGGGTGGGTGTGGTTTGGGGGTGTAGCTAGTCGTGTGTAGGGGAGTCCCTGGTTATTGTTTCCAGGGACCTATAGATAATTTGCCCTAAAGTTTTTGAGTTAGGGTCTGTTTGGTTACAAAATAAAAAATTATGGCATAAATTTTTTTTATGTAGGAAGTGAAGATGATTATGGCAGAAATTCTTACATATTTTATTTTACAGAATGAGTGTTTGGCTAGCATATAAAAAATTGTTACAGAAATTCTTATCTATTTTATTCCTACTTACCTGTAAAGAATTCAATAAATTTTATGGAAATATGGAAGATTCTAAAGTGGTTTCTAAAAAAACAATTTTTATTTTCTAGAGCTCCCGTCTTCCTAAAAATTCACGGGCATTGCTTCAATGGCATCAATGGCGGATTCCTCATCCTCTTCATTAGGGTAGAATGACACGATCTTGGATTCAAGGATCTCCACCAGATGGGGGCATGGCGTCGGGGGAGGGGTTGGGGCGCCCTGTGTGGGTGGGAAACGGTGGTTTTGGAGGTAGCGGTGCTCTCTTTCCTCAACGATGTTGTCCTCAATCTCATCATGCAAAGGAAATAGAGAACTAGATGTAGGAGATGCCGAAGACGGAGATGAGATAGATGAGGGAAGCGACGAGGCATATGAGGGCCAAGATCTTGTGGAGGGTCAGAGAGATCCGGAAGGGGACGAGAGGGAGGCGGAGAGAGATCGGGAAGAGAGGAGGAGATAAAAAGAGTGGAGGAGGTCGCAACTTGGAATTTTTTTTTATGCGATAAAGCCTATGGCATAATTTCATAACCTCAAATAACCAACTTAAACACCCAATAATACGACATAATGCTTGTAATTTTGGGCTATCCAAACAGAGCCTTAACAATAACAGAAGTTAACAAATCTTAACAATAAGGATATATACCTAATTAAATAAGAAACTTGGGAGTATACATGCAAGGCTGCAATTATGATTTTTCTAGGGGTATATACTCAATTAGGATAGTTTTGAGGGACATACATGCAAATATGCAATTTATCCTTTAATTAATTCTATAAAGCCTTAACAATAACAGAAGTTAACAAATCTTAACAATAAGGATATATACCTAATTAAATAAGAAACTTGGGAGTATACATGCAAGGCTGCAATTATGATTTTTCTAGGGGTATATACTCAATTAGGATAGTTTTGAGGGACATACATGCAAATATGCAATTTATCCTTTAATTAATTCTATAAATATAATTATCCACTTTTATAAGGGTATATATATATAAATTTGGAAAAAGAAATAGGAAAACATTCATTTATAAGTTATCATGACGAAGCGCATGAGAACAAAAGAGCGCCTGGCGCCCACCACCTTTGTCCAATAATCCAACAAAACTCTCACTTTTTTCCTTCTTTTTTTTCAATTCATTTCGAATTTTCGATTCAAATCCCTAATTTTGAATCTCATTCCGCCCCTCTTCTCCGATCACAATTCAGAGCTACACGGCGGCGACGACGGCGGAGGAGGAGGAGGCGGCGGAGGATCGGAAGCGCCATCAATGCCGAGTGTCGCCGTGAAGCTCTACAGCGTGTTCTTCAAGTTCTTGCTCAAGCATCGGCTGCAGAGCCGGAGCCATGGCGGCCCGCCGACGGCCTTCGGCGTCACGTCGCGGCCGGAGGAACCATCGGCCCCCGCCAACCCTTCGTTCGGCTCCGATGGCGTCGCTACCAAGGATATTCACATCGACCCGCTAACATCACTCTCTATTCGCATCTTCCTCCCTGACTCCTCCCTCGATCTCGTCAGATCCCTCTCAGATGATCCCTCCCATCCCCGCCGCAGCAGCGACGCCGGTGTCGCCGGTGTGACCGGCGTCGGCTCTCCGCTCGCAGATCACGGTCGCCGCAGTAGCTATGACAGCCCGGTGGACCCTGGCGGCGCGTACGGGGGATACCTCCCGGCGGTGGAGACGCGGAAGCGGCCGATCTCGCGGAGGCTCCCGGTGATGGTGCAGTTTCACGGCGGGGCTTTCGTCTCCGGGAGTAATACTTCGGCGGCGAATGATTTGTTTTGTAGGAGGATTTCGAGGCTGTGTGATGTGATCGTGATCGCTGTCGGGTATAGACTGGCGCCAGAGAGTCGGTTCCCGGCGGCGTTCGAGGATGGATTGAAGGTGCTGAATTGGCTGGGGAAGCAGGCGAATCTGGCGGAGTGTAGTAAATCCATGGGGAGTGTGAAGGGAGGTGAGAGTAGGCGGGCGGATGGGCATAGGTACATCGTGGATACGTTCGGGGCATCGACTGTGGAGCCATGGCTTGCTGCTCATGGTGATCCTTCAAGGTATTCACTTTTTTCCTTGCAAATTTCTTATAATTCATTGATCTAAGTTTCAGGTTTTGATCTGAATATTTGTTATCTATAGGACCAGTTGTGTTATTTTGATTTGATGTTGCCATTGGGTTTCACTGGAGTTTAGGATTGATTTTCTGCTTAAGATAATGATTTCAAATCACAAATGTCTAAATGGCTCAACTTTTTTGGTTTTTCACTGGTTTCAGATCACAAATGTCTAATGAGTTAAAGAGAATATTGAGTTTGTTTCTAGATATTGTACTTTTCAACATGTGAAGACTTCTAGTTGTCATTGGTGTCACACTATTCGCCGTCTGATACTCTTCCAAAACTTACAATCTATCATAGCAGGAAATGTTGAGAAATATATAGCTACCATACTTTGTTGAAGTAGTGAAGTGGCTTGACTTTGAACAGCTCCTGCGTCAGACTATATGTAGCTATTAAACTAATGCTCTCACTAATCCTCTTGAAAAGAGAAAAGTACAAAATTGAACTAGAACCCAATTGTCACTAATCCCCGCGCCAATGAGATGGTGTTGGTTGTGATATTTTTTGCTTGTACCTAGTGATCATTTATTTCATTGCCTAAGCCTCATTCTTCACTTGTCTGGTAATCCAGTGGCATCAGATAACAAGGGCTAACAGGAATTGGCATGCAGCATGCAATTCTCAGCTGCATTTATACAACTCTTACAAAGAATCCTTACAAAACCTTATAAGGCATTTTACCTGCGAGCTGCATCAAGGCGGGCCTTGCTAATTGATTCTTTCAACCATTGGACTCATTAAGAGAAATGATTCAATAACAGTATTCAAGATCAGACCTCATGAACTGTTTGCGGCATCTTGCATTTAAACTGATTCTATAACAATATAACATTTATATGCTCCGGAGCATGTTTACTTTCATTAATATAATTTTAGCATTTCCAGAATCATATTATTGAAAACTTATAAAGGATGGTATTTGTGTTTTTCGGTTTAAAGGCATGTATGAATACTCCAATAGCCTATAGGAAGTGTGATATTAGTGTTTTTATGATGCTTCAAAGTCCAATAATGCTAATTGGCAGTAGGAAAGTTATCTGCAGATGAAGTGGGAAATCTCCTAAGCTCCTTGTGGATTGAGGGGTGTGTGTTGGAAATCTTTTCAAGTTTTTGCCTTTCTTCTGGTCTTGATATTTGGGGTAGATGTTCAGGATTAGGCAATAAGTTCGAATGTCTTTTAGCAGAAGGAAGATGGACTTTGTGTATATTGTCTTCTGTTTTGATTAGAGCAGTACTCTTGGCTTAGCATCTTGTTGGAGAGCTGTTGAAACTAAAATCATGGTTTATTGGCCATTTTCTATTTATAATGGTTTGTTGGCCATTTTCTATTTATAGACTTAATTGATTGGGACTCAATCTCATAATGCTCTATGATTTTTTCTTTTTTTTAACATATTTGCATGAAAACGGTTTGATATCTGGGTTGTTTTCATGTGGGTAGATGACATCCCATTTTCTGTGAAATTATACCTGTGGAAAAGTATTTTTCTCACAAAATTTTTACTTAAACTGTTTGTATCAAAAGTGTCCTGTTTGCAATGCTGGGACTTTGTAGATGTTCAAACTAGTTTTCTGGATGGTCCTTCTGCAATGGAGATTCATTCATATTACTAATTCTGTATCCTGTGCTTCATGTTTTCTGCTTAGCATGAATTTCAAAGAAGTCTCTGACCAGATACTGCTTTTGTGATCCAATGGAGGTCTAAATACTATCAAGATTTATAACAATAATATGTTCGTACTACTCTGATTGCTGTTGTCAGCCAAGAGTTTCAGAGACTTTTGAAGGTTTCTTTGCTTTCTGGACCACCTCAGCTTGTTAAATATGCCATGCTGTAGGAAAATCTCAGTCCATAGACACTAGGTGTGACTTCTTCATTTACTGGATGCATGAGACTTGCAGCTGTTCATTTGGCTATGATGGCTTATTTACTCCATCAGTAGACATTTTATATGTACCACTTATATTAAATTAACTTAATTTTTTCTAGGGTGTGGTCTAAAGCATTTCTGGTAGAGCATGGTTCACTACTATTAATCCATGATAAATGAATTGGATTAGAACTCAATTTCTGGGCAATTTGTCAATTTGTGTTATTTTGTAAGGTGATGTATAACATAATAAATTTGCACTTCTGCAATGCAACAGGTGTGTTCTTCTTGGTGTGAGCTGTGGTGCAAATATTGCCGATTATGTGGCTCGCAAAGCAGTTGAGGCCGGAAGGCTTCTAGATCCAGTTAAGGTTGTTGCACAAGTGCTGATGTACCCTTTCTTCATTGGAAATGTGCCCACCCATTCTGAAATAAAGCTAGCAAACTCCTACTTCTACGACAAGGCCATGTGCTTACTTGCTTGGAGATTGTTCTTACCAGAAGACGAGTTTGACCTTGATCATCCAGTGGCGAACCCCCTCGTGCCTGGAAGAGGTCCTCCTCTGAAATTCATGCCTCCAACCCTCACAGTGGTAGCAGAGCATGATTGGATGAGAGATCGTGCAATCGCCTACGCTGAGGAACTCCGAAAGGTGAATGTCGATTCCCCCGTCCTCGAGTACAAGGATGCAGTTCATGAGTTTGCTACACTGGACATGCTCCTCAAGACACCGCAAGCACAGGCCTGTGCCGAAGACATTGCAATCTGGGTGAAAAAGTACATATCACTCCGCGGTCATGAATTCTCGTATTAGCTCCCCAGCACATCATATACAGAGGGAAGGGCATCACCTGCTTCGCATTCTAGGTACTCTATTCCCGGCCGATTTGACCTTTAGTTTTCGATAAGATTATGATATGAGATTAGCAGGCTAGACTCTATATGTGATGCCCTTCCCCTTCTGAAGTTTTAGTGTTCTATTCTTTGATTCCTTTTGCCCACATCCTTGTAATATAAAGTGCCCTAAAGTACTGTGAGTTCCAGCAATTTGGAAAGAAAGTCTTGTTCCTTGATTTTGGTTTGTGTTTGTTTGTTATATTGGTGAATTCTATGATTCCATGTGCACTGTTCACATGGTATCATACCGCTATGGTAGTGTTTTCTGGGTTCTAATACAGTGTTTTGTGAGTTCGGGTGCTACAGTACCACCGCCATTTGCTATAGTAGTCTGGGACCCAAAAACTATAGTTTAGAACCCACAAAACAATAGCTTAGAACCCACAGTTAGGGCTGTAAACAAGCCAAGCTTGATCGGGCTGGGTCCAGCTCGAAATCGGCTCGAAATAGCCTAGCTCGAGCTTGAAATTAGCTCGAATAAGCTCGGTTTTAATTTCGAAAGCTTGAGCTCGGCTCGATTTAGCTCGAAATTAAAATCTTATTTATAATTTATAAATTGTTTTTTTTATATTTTTTATATAATTAAAAATATAAATTATATAGTACTTTTCTATGAATAAAATTTATATTTTATAAAATTTCACCTAATTATATAAAATAAAAGATAAAATTTAAATAATGAGAAGATATAAATATAAAAAATAAATATTTTAATTATCTCAAATAATATAAAAATAATATTTTTAATGAAAATATGATTTTATGAACATCAATGAAAATATAGTTTTTATTAATTATTATAAATATAAATATAATATAAAATATTATGATATATTAATATATTACAGGGGAAATTGGTTATATACTTCTCAAAAGATTCATAATAGCATATTTACTCCCGAAAAAATCATAATTGCTTGTATACCCATGAAAAACACGTTGAACTGTGGATATGCACCTCCTGTTAGGATTCGTTGACAGAAGTTAACCAGATAATTTTAATCATGGTTACAACTTATGTTAAGGGTTGAAAAAAATTCTAAAATACCCCTCTTTATATATCTTAACTGTTTTAAATTTTAGATTTTAAAGGGGTATTTTTAAATCCACAGTGAAACAAATTTTTCAGGGGTAGATATACAAAAGGTATAATGGTCATTTTGCATGTCTACAGTTTGTTAACGAACAGTTTTTCATTTGATTTTAACCCTAGGGGTATATACGTAATTATACCTATTATTTAGGGGTATGTATGTAATTATGTTTTATCCATGGGTAAATACATAATTTCAAAATTATTCAGGGGTACACTTGCAAAAAACCCTATATTATATTATATAATATATATTAAAATATAATTTTGAGCTTTCGAGCTCGAGTCGGTTTGAAGTGGAAGCTCAAGCTTAGCTTGAAAGCTCGAAATTCTGACCCAAGCTTGAGCTTTTACCGAACCGAGTTCGAGCTGCTAACCGAGCTCGAAATTAGCTCGAATAAGTTTGCTCGAGCTCGGCTCGATTTTAATTTCGAAAGCTCGAGCTCGGCTCGAAAGCTCGAAATTAAGAACTTAATTATTATTTTTAAATCTCAGATTTAGTTTGAAATTAAAAACTTATTTATAAATTATTATTTTTTATATTATATATTATATGTCAATACTAAATATTAAATATTTTATTCATATATTATAATATTTATTAGTTTTTATTAATTTTATTAATTTTTATTGATTTTTTTAATAATATTTATATTATATATTAATATATTAATATTAAATTTCGAGCTGAGCTCGATCGAGCTCGAAATTGAAGCTCGATCTCTGCTCGAAAGCTCGAAATTCCGAGCCGAACTCGAGCTTTTACCAAACCGATCTCGAGCTGCTCACGAATAGCTTGATCGTTTGACAGCCCTAGTACTGTTTCTTCTACAGTAGCGCCACCATTTTTACTACAGTGCTTGGGACCCAAAATTTGAAGCTTAGAACCCAAAATGTGAAGGTTAGGAACCAAAGTTCTCATACTGTGGGAAAAATCACATTTAACCCTCACAAAAGTTAACAATTGCTTCTATATAGGAATATGAATTTGGAAATTTTGCATATATACCCCTATAAAAATGCATATTTGTTTTTATATATTCGACAAAATACCAATAATATTCAAAAATCAAGATAAAATGGTATTTAAACAAAAGTGTATCAATGGCATAAGTGCATATTTTCTTTTCATGAAAAAAATTTAAGATGTTTTTCAAAAATAGTGGTACATAAACAATTGCCCATTTTTGTAGGGTTGTATATGAAAATTCTACTCAATTCTCACAGAATAAATATAATAATTTTGGGGGTGTAAATGTTAAAAGACACGCATAAGAAACAAAATCAAGTGTTTTGTGTAGACGAACCAACCGATAGAAATGGATACCATGGCGATGTTCGCCGCGCGCCCCGTCGCCGCTCCATCCCGCAGCCTCTCGCCGTGCCGACGCGGCGGCGTCCCCCGCCCGCTCGTCCCACTTCGATCGCACCACCTCTCGTCACTCCAGTCATCTCCATCTCCATTCCTCTCCTTGTCTTTTGCAACCCAAGGCCGTGCTCGCAGGACCCGGAGCCGCATCTTTCTCCCCCACCTTGTTGCCTCCATGGTATCTCTTTGAATTCACTGAAAACACTGAGAATGAAGGACTTCAAACCTAAAAATTGAGTTTTTTGGTGTAGGAGAATGTGGAGGAGACTTATATAATGGTGAAGCCTGATGGTGTTCAGCGTGGCTTGGTATTTGGGGCTCTCTCTTTTGGTTTGGTATTTAGTTTTTGTGTGATGTGGAGTGATTTGGAGAATTGAGTGTGTAGGTTGGTGAGATTATTTCGCGGTTTGAGAAGAAGGGTTTCTTGCTGAAAGGTTTGAAGCTGTTCCAGTGCCCCAAGGAGCTAGCTGAGGTATTACTTTTGAATTTTAGTTTAATGTGTTGATTTTTTTTTTTAGATTGGTTAGATAGTGTTAAAGATTGTGTTTTCTTTTTGCTGGTTTTGTTATCTTGTTGAGATGAATGCTACTGTCTTTTCATTGTGCCCTCTTTATATTAATCTAAAATCTCTCATTTTTATGATGCATTGAAACATAAGCATACATTGTGAACTTGTCCCTTCTTTGCTCCATTGTGTTTCCTGGACCATCATCTTAGCAAAGGCTTGTGTTTCTGGATTTGAATATCATTTGGTGCTGGGATGAATAGATAATCTCTTAGCATTTTAAAGCCACTAGAAGAGACTGTGTTTGATACAGGGCATTCGTAGAAGTTTGTTGGTTTGCTGTGTTTAGTGTTAACTCGAGGCCCTTGGTAGTATAACTGTCTAGATAACTCTAGGTGCCTTAAGAATTGAAGTTAAAGGCTTAAAAATTTATTATTTCCTCTTAACAGAGTTACTACCAACCATTAATTGCCTTCATGAACAGACAGAAAAGCTTACTGATCTTTTTTTTTGTTGGAACGTACTGAAGCGTTTCTCAAAATTACCTTTGAATTGAGGGTGCAGTGGAATATATCATGTGTTCATCATCTTCTGGTTTTGTAAACTTCTGTAATACTCTCTCTTATTCCAATCTGAGGGAAGCTCGTGTGTTATGTTTTAAAAAATTGCAACCCTTCCGGATATTTCTTGTGAGCATGAAATGCTGTTTTCTCCATGAACAGGTGGACTACATTGAAAGTCTTTGCGTTGTACTCTTTGAAAATTCTAGAGTTGCCATTTGATGGTGTATATTCATGGCAGGAACACTACAAGGATTTGAAGGAGAAGACTTTTTTTCCCAAACTAATAGACTACATAACTTCTGGCCCAGTTGTTTGCATGGTAAACTTATGCAAATTGGTGTATACACATATAACATAAAACAATATTTCATAGTTAATGTATGCAGAGAAAAGTTCAATTATTTTCTAAGCAAGTTTATTTGTTTTCCTCTCTTATGTTTCATTCATCATATTATGAGGAAGGCTTGGGAAGGTGTTGGTGTTGTTGCATCCGCTCGTAAGCTTATCGGAGCAACTAACCCTCTTCAAGCTGAGCCAGGCACCATTCGAGGTGATTTGGCAGTTCAAACAGGAAGGTCGGGTCCCCTTTTGTCATTTGTCTGTGAGCTAAATGAAAATAAAATTGCTAATGTATTTTATGTGATTTCTGCTTATATTATGGAAAGAGTTACCTAGACCTGTACTTCTTGCAGAAATGTTGTTCATGGGAGTGATAGCCCTGAGAATGGCGAACGAGAAATTGGTGAGGCATTCAACATCTCCATATTTATTCAAATGTTAAAAATTATTTCATGCTTGTTTGATGTAAAATCAAGCCTGAACTGTCATAAATTCAAACCTTCACTTGAAGGTCAGACTGCTATGAGTAATTTACATCATATTATTGTCTGATAGAAACTTTGATGTGCCTCTGAAATTATTATGATCACTAAGTATTCTAAACTTGTGCGTCAATTATTTTGGTTACCGTAACTTGCTTTTTATTCTATTTCGCAGATTGGTAAACAAAACTAGTTCTAGATGGAATGCAAAAGTTTCACATTAATTGAATAATCTGATGCCTGAAGAACCAGTAAAACACCAAAACTGAAAAAGGGTACTCATAGGGAAAAGTCTTCATATAAATAGTTGCTTCTTAAATTTATTTGTCAGCCATATGCCCCTTCTTTTAGGACAACACTTAAGGGTAATGTGGTACTCTTGAGTATTCTAACAAACAAAGTGAGGAATACCTTGTAACTTTTTATTACCCAATATTTGCTCCAAGAATTTCATTTTGGTTCGACTTTTTATCCTTGATGCTAGCATGTTGTGTTTCTGTAAATGCTTGGTGATTGTCTCTTTTTGATAATTTCTTTTTGTTATCCAATATTTGCTCGAGCATTTCATTTTTGTTGTCCAATGTGTAACTTGCTTCTTCTATCTGGTCATATTTTCAGCTGTCAATGTAACTTCTAATACCGACGTTGCCTTTTTTACAGCTCTTTGGTTCAAAGAAGGTGAAATATGCACATGGGTCCCTGCTCAAGCACCTTGGCTCAGGGAGTGATGAACTATGCTTTGTTTCAAGAAGCTACACATTTGATTATCTTTTTGTTCCATTACATCACGGTATCACTCTCTTGTGCTTTCGCACACTTACCAAACCCGTTTTTGAAAGGTGAGGTCTTTCAATTGATCGCCCTGTGTTTTTCTTGTCAATGCTACAATGTGAGGAGCTTTAGGTGGAACAAACAAACCTATCATTTTTCCAATCGAATTCAAACTTGCCATGAATCCATTGTCCTTGTGCTGTTATGTGCTTGAATTATTTCATGAGCATCCATCCTTGGTTTACCATACATTTATCAGATAAAATGTTTGATTATGCTTCATTCATGAATCTATAAAAAAATATTAGGTTTACTTGTACAATAAAAAGTTGATCCAATAGCATGTCTATCACAAGTAAATAGAGATAATAGAGATTAAGGTATTGTCGCAAGTAAATAGAGATCATATAACTCAAAACCGAGAATTGATCACAAGATTTTTATACACAAATAAAGTTCAATTCCAAAGTATACATCAACAACCACCAAGAATGGAATTACACAGCATTTTAACACCTTGAAACTCAAAAGTTAAATCTTACAACATGAAGAATGATAGAAAGACAGCTTCCCAATGATATTACAACAATGAATTCTTCACTAGTTAACTTCAATTAACCAAATTACGAGCCCGAATCACTATCAATTGGTTTCAAACTTTTGGTAGAATGATCATCACAAATTGGATGAGCGTTATTTGGGGAAGCCGATGGATTATCAGACCTTGCAACTTCTATAGATGGCTCAAAGGCACGCCGGGAACCTTGTCGTAGCTTTTCAAGTGTAAGCTCTAAGAGAAGAGAAGAGAAGATAAAAAGTGAAACAATTCCATCATAACCATTTAATTTCGTATAGTAATGTCATATAAATAGAAGTTAAAGCGATCAACAAAATAGGTTTTAAGAAAAATAAACTTGAATCTGTTAAACTACATATAATTCCTGTCGATCTACTTCATTGATGTATAGAACTGTTATACACTAACAAGGAGGTTTTCATAAGATTTGCCCTAGTTTCAGAATCACAAGCTATGTTTGGAATAATTCCATCACCCTTCTATCAACCTAAAAACAAAGAAAATCACAATCAACCCAGTAAAATAACACTGAATGCACCATCCTCTACTCAAAAATATCAAATTTAGTCATTCATCAACTTTTTTGAAATTTCAATAAAGCACTAAGAGAGGGCTAGGTTTTTCTAATAGCTAAGCTAATTTGGAAGATTAATTTGGATAAATGCATGTATCTGCAATTATTGTCTTACAAATTCCTCAAATTAAACCAGCACAACAAATCTTCAACTGAATTAGATTGCATGTTAAAAATTTTAAATATTATTTGAAGGAAAAGGGGTGAAGAAAAAATACCAAGCCAGTTACAAATTAGCATGTTTGTATCACACAGAAAAAAAAATGCAACTTTTCTGTCTCTTCCTCACTCATTTCTCTAATTCATAATTACTAAGTTTAAACACTTGATAATGAAGGTTATGGATCACAAGCAACTCCCTAATACAAAAGATGAAATCTCCGGTGAAATTTTTTATGATCCATGAGTACAATATCGATGTGTGCGTGCGTGCGTGTGTGTAGGGGACAAAAGAAAGTGTTGTTACTCTAAATTGAAACAATAACAATAGAAAGTAATGATTTAGGATTAGGGCATGTTGGAAATTATTTGATGTAGATGTTGCTGTGGACAGGTTGAATGTTGTTCGAAATTGATGTGACTGAGGCGGTAAATTACTGCCCCAAGAACAATTTCCCTCTTGGTGCAAGGATTTATGTGGCGTTGTTCTCCTGTGATTCAGGGTTCCTCAAAGTCGTGCACCCGAAGTGAGGAAATGAGCGCTCCTGATTTGCTCCGACAGAAGAAGTTTTGGAATGTGATGAGGAAGAAGAAAGACAGAGTAAGAAAACTGGAAAGAATTGTTCTTAGAATGGGAGGCCAGGGTTCCCTTTTATAGAGTAGAATGCAGAGAGACACATCTCCTTGAAGCAACAGTTCATTCCAAAAGAAGCATCAGTTTAAGATGTTCAGAAAGCTACCGTTGGAAATCAAAGAGAAGGTTCTGTTGGGAACCGTACCGACCGTTGGCAATTAGTCACGGGAAATTAGTTAAGAAGAGAAACGGTAAACAGTCAAGTTAGTTGGAATAAAACAATTATTTGGGAAATATGCACAGCCACCCAAGAATAAAATAATAATAAAGGAATCAAAACAAAAACCAGCTCCGCACAAGGTGAGCACGAGTTCAGAATTTCCAAGCTAAACTGGACCTGGATTTGCACCCCCCCCTGCGCAGGCGCGCGTAAGAGAGCATACCCACTAAATAAGTCTAACATGCTACTAGAGTAAAGCATATAAAAAGTGGATGCATGCTTTGTGAATAGGCAATGTGGTACTAAACTTTCTCTATAGAATATGAATGTTTTGAAACAAACAAGGGAAGGCCCAAACACAAAGCAAAGCCCAAATGGGCTTCCAACAGGGCAACAATGAAGGGGAGCCTTAGTGCAACGATAAAGTTGTCGTCATATGACCCGAAGGTCACGGATTCGAATCGTGAAAATAACCTCTTGTAAAAATGCAGGGTAAGACTACATAGAATAGACCTAACTGGTCTAAACTTTCTCTGAACCCGCGCATAGCGGAAGCTTTGTAGCACCGGGCTACCCTTTTTGATTTAGGGCAACAATCAAACATATGTAGAGGTGAGAAGGTAAATACAACTACAAGAAAACCATTACACCATAAATGGATCACAAGGGAAAATTAAGATTAAAAAAATGAAATAAAGCAAAGAAATTTAATTCATGTGATTCCTACCCTTCTCATCAAATTCACATCAAATCAATTTGTTCTAGACCTAAGCAAAATCCCCACATCAAATCACAACAAAGGAATATTAAGAGATTCAGTGAGAAAAACAAAACAAAAAGTTTCAATTTTCTTATTCTCAGACAATATTCATCCAGGAACGAATTAATCTCAAACAAAGGACAATTAAAATATTCAGCAAAATAAAAGTTCCCATTTTTTAGACAATATTCGTCCAGGAACGAATATAATCTCAACATCTAATCCCAACAGAGGAAAATTAAGAGATTCAGCAAGGAAAAACAAAACCAGGTTCGGTTTTTCTAGAGAATTTTCTTCCAGGAATCAGCGATTAATACGAGATCCACAACACTGACAAACATGAAGCTTGGAACAATCAAGGGTTCCATTTAGACAAGACAAAGAGGGGAATACCGTAGATGGAGAGCGCGTCCTCTTTAGGCATCTTCGTCGAAGCTCTCTCCAGCTCCAAGTGATCCATTGGCGTTCGCCGCCGCATTCCGAACATCTCTCCCCTCTCTCTCTCTCTCTAAGAAGGCTTGCTTTTTTTCTGAAAAGAGAGCGGGAGATTTTTTATTTTTGGAATATTTTGGTAAATAAATTTCATTTTTTTCTTATTTTAAATATAATGTTCTTCTGTTTGAGAACCAAAATACCCACAAGTTTTTATTTATTTATTTATATATTATATTTAATATGTAGTATTTTCTGTTAAACTTTTTTCATGTAAAAGGTAAGTAATAATTAACTATTGATCCTTTGATTAGTGTCCAAATTATCTATAGGTCCTTGGGGGTAGGGGTGCAGTGTAATCATGGTTGCCAGACCCAGCCCGGCCCGGCCGGTTGAATCGGAAAAACCGAGAACCGGGGGGTGGGCGGGGCCGAGTAAGACCCCAGAACCGGGGGCCTGAGACCTGGCTACCACGTCACTGGCCAGGCCGGTTGGATCGGGACCCGGTCGGCCCGGCCCGGCCGAGTGAACCGGGCCCGAGAGGAATTTTTTTTATTGTTTTTTTTAAATTTTTTTTATGGAAGTAAAAAAAAATAATAAACAAAAACCTTGGGAGCACGGGGAGCCTCAAATTGAGGCGGCATTCGTGTGCGCACCATGCGCCCGCCCATGAATTTCGTAAGTCCAAGGCAACCCGCACATGAATTTGCACCCCCCTGCGTGCGCACGTGAGAGAGCCTTTTCACCAACAAGGTCTATTGGTTGGTAGAATAAAACCATATTTAAAGCGAGTGAAAGTTTTATCCATAAGCGATGTGAAACTAAATACTTCCAAGTCTTTGAATATTTGAAACCAATACTTTTGAAAAGAAGTCCATAATAACACTCAAAATGAGATGGGCTTAAAAAAATTGTATTTGTATACTTAGTAACTATGATTATATTTTAATTGTGTATTTTAATATTTTTGATTAATTTGTTTTGTTTAGTATGTGTTTGCTTTGGGCATGAACAAAATATAAATATCAAATTTAGTTAATCAATCATATTTTTTTATTATTATAATTTTGTTTTATATCATATCTTATTATTAATAATTATTATTAATTATTTTTAATATTTTATTATTGACCTCGGTTCAATTCCGGTAGAACCCTTGACCCCTGGGCTTGGCCGGGTCTGACAACCTTGAGTGTATTAGTATTTTGGGTGTGTGTGTTTTGAGTGGAGAATAGTGTTAAATAATGCCATGGATTAATAAAAAATTTACCCAAAATGTAAAGTTGATAAACAAATATATTTTAATAATAATAATAATTTATATATAATATAAGTTCATAACTATAACTACTGATGTAAACGAGCTAAGCTTGATCAAACTAGCCCTAGCTCAAGCTCGGCTCAATTTTAATTTTGAAAGCTTTAGCTCCGCTTAATTTAACTCAAAATTAAAAATTTATTTATATATTAATATATTAATATTAAACTTTGAGCTTTCGAGCTTAACTGGGCTCGAAAGCTTGAAATTTCAAACCAAACTCGAGCTTTTAATGAGTTCATAAACAACTTGATCATTTGACAACCGTAACTGTAACTGTATATTCATTTTAATTTGAAGATTAAAAAGTTAGCTTATGTTTGTTAAGAATTTAGTACATATTGAAATAGATAACAGCTCACAATTCAGATCTTAATAAGTTCAACCAAACATGCCCTTAAATACAATTACCATAAAATGACTAATCTTAACCTAAAGAAATTCAATGTTAAAAAAAAAAACCAAACACAGGTTGTGATATAAAGGTTTGATATTCCAAATAATGAGTCTTCTTCTCAAGATGACATTACAATCACCTTGCAACTTCATTCTTATGTTATTGTATGTTTCAAAGAAATAAATGAAGAACACACAAAATTTGCATAAAAAAACATTACGAAGAGTCGAAATATATAACTTTCCATTACATCAATTGGAATTGGATATCACCAAAATAAAATAAAAATAAAAATAAAAATAGACATGTAGATTCATAGCTTTGTGTTGTAGTCATGACTCTGCTTTCGGCAAAACAAAACTCCTTTGTGTGCTTAATGATTCTTATCTGAAAGCACAAGCACATTGAGCCAAAACACACACACACACACATAATTTGTATGAGATTTGGAAAATGAGGGCAAATATTTGCAAGCATACATAACAGCGCAGATTGTTTTTACCTTCTTAATCTTCCAGCTTCACGCAGCACTTCTTCTGCGATGGGTCTCCACAGTTCAGAGCATGAGTAATTGATGCCCAATCCAACACTTAGTCCTCTCAAAAGTTGAATTGTTCGGAGAACACAAAATAACTCCTCGGGGAAATTCTACAGTGGATAAACGAGTAAGAGAGAATATAATTCACTCGATATTGTTATTTCATTATTTTCTGATCGAGCTGAATGAAGTGAAGGGATTATGAACTTCAGAGCATGGAGGTTGATCATTAACTCCACAAAAAGATTTCTGATTCTATACCTGGACGGAAACTTTCTGTAGTGAAGAATCTGCAGCAAATGGCGACATAATTGTTACTCCAGGTGGACGCCGAGTATCGAACATTCTCTCAGCCAAATGAAACAATTCTATCTGTTCATCTCCACGGGTGCTCAATGTTTCTATGCCCAGCTCCCTGTGAAGGGAATTATTAAATGGCAACAAGGTTAGGAAAAATAGCTTTGCATTCCAAGGAGTAACTGAAATATCCAATTAAATTAATTTTTGACTAGTAAACAATCATTTCCCTGGTTTGAAGTAATCATTGTTTGTGAGTAATAGAGACAGTATCGTACTTGTAACTTTGTGAAGCCTTTGTAAGGTCATTGTCAGCAAGTGCAAGAACAAGATTAGCATATCCAAGTCTTAAGTTGTCTGGAAGATGCTTTACTTGCCCATAATCGAGCAATGCAACCTGAAAGAACAATTATATACTATATTAAGTATCCACAATAGTTAAGTCTGAGTTGGAAATAAGTAACATCTACATGGCAAAAATCTGTTAAAACCATTAGAGACAATACTCGACAGTTCTTGAGATTATGATACTTCAGTTTTCTATCAATTCGATGAATTGCCAAAAGTAAATTGTGACACGAGGATTATGGCCAGCCTATGCACCTTCTGAGGCACCCATATGAAATGTTTTAACCCTCAATTTTCTCCTCGAATCATGTTTGAGGATGGCAAGTACCAGTGTGCCTTCAAAACTTACTGTTTAATTGAACTAAACCAGGAATTAATAACCACTGCTTCCAAAATAGCGGGCCCAACTAAACCTTTTCATATTGAAGATCATCTCTGATTACAATACTACAGTTGATGTCTTCAGTGGGGAGACAAGAGAACCTGCTGAATTTGAGGGATTATTGGCAAAGACCTGTGTAGATATACACTTCATGGAATACCAAGTCTGGCGCTGCAACAAAGAGTATATCACAGGAGCAGACTCACTGTTAAAGCATGCCACAGTGGAACAACTGCTCGCTGTGGAGATGACTTCCCTTGCCAGTTTAAGTTATGTATAATCTTGTTGAACTGCTATAATATTTCATTCCCTACCAAAAAAGAAATTTGGGAATTAATTACTTGTGTTTTATTGGTTTGAGAAGCTTCTTTGTTCTGTAAAAATTTCCCACTTCTCAATGCCATGAAATGAGTAGAATATTGAGAGAGCACTAATCCATGGAAAGGGAGTTTCTTTCTCATTGTCCTCTAAAGGCTGTACCTTCCAAAAGGACTCCATTTATTCTCTCTGCTTAGTATTCCAATTCAGTTGGTCAGAAGTAGCAACAAGAAACACAGTGTGAATGGTTTAGTCTTGGCCTGGATTGAAACTAGAATTTACAAATCATGTTCTTATCTTACCTTGATACAATATATTAATGCATGTCATCAATTGTTCATTTTTGTTCGCATGACAGTACGATTATAAATAGGAGATTGTAAAATATTTTAATTAAATAAGTACTATATAACTAATATACTTGCCTCAGAGTCCTTGCAGATGAGGATATTTCCTGGATGTGGATCTGCATGAAAAAAACCATCCTTCAAGATCATTTGGCCATAGGCAAGTGTCAGATTTTTCAGAATTTTCCTGCATTGACACAAACATTATGAAGGAAATCACAACTTAAATGACATTGAACTTACAAACTTATGAAGTGAATCACAACTTATTTTCAGAAATTTGTCTACAGGCTTTTCTAGAACATGAAGGAATTCAAAGGTAAATTTTGGAAAAGAAAAAAAATCAGAGAAAAAAATTTATCCAATTATCCATAGCTATACACGTTTAATGCTGCATGACATTATTGAAACACAGTCCCAGAGAAAATTATGTTTTCAGCAATTTGTTTCAACAACAATGCATAAATGAAATACTGTCCGAAATTTTTAACTGAATGTCTAGATAAATTGGCTATGAATGCCAAACTTCAAAGCTCATGAAGAGAAAAATAGTGAACACATAAATCTGCTTAGATAAATAAAGAAAATTCTCTTTGATAAGAGAACAAGTTTGGAAGAGCATAAGTCAATATTAATTCAATAGTCCTCAGAACAACAACAAATAATTATTCTTCAGCAGTTCAGCAAATCACTAAATGCAACATTATGATCTACTCATTATGGTGATATAGAGGCCTACCGTTTTGCCATTGATGCTATCCTTCCACCAGGATCTATGTGCCTTTTAGCCATTTCATTGCCAAGCTTCATTATGGGAATCCCATCTATGAACTCCATTACTAAGACCTTCCTAACCAAATAAAAAAAATACTTAGGAGACACAATTTGCATGTAAACAAAACTTACTAAAATAACTTCCTTTGTTAATTGTACAAATAGATAGTTAAGATTGTATGTCATATTTTGAAAATCATACCTGCTCACCATGCCAGGAATAACACGTGGCACCACGACAGGAGATTTTTTATTGTTAGAATCAAGAGAATGTCGGATTCTTTCCATGGCCTCTGCCTCCCGCAAAAAATCAAATTCATATCCAATCTTCATGGCACATAAAACCACAAATATGTGAGAAGCATACATAGAAACAAACTATATTAAATGAAAAATCAGAAGTTCTTATATCTCAGGGAAATGATATTCTAACAATATCATCAACTTTTCCTCAAATCAACTAAGAAAGTTTTGTCATGAAAATATGAATAGTTTCAATGCAAATAAGTTTAGAAAGATTTTACTAGACTCTAGATTCATCATATAAATTAGGCACCTAATACGACATCAAAAGTGGAAGAAGAAGAAGAAAAAGAAGCATGACACACCTGTTTCTCAATCTCTTTGGTAAGAGAGAATAAATCAAATTTGATATCTGTCTTTTGTAGAAACAAAACAAATGCTTGCAAGTTGTGGATATCAACTGTCATAAGATGCTCAACTCCGGGATGTTGCACCTTGAATGTTTGTAAAAGTTAAAGAAGAAATAGCTTTTTCTAAAGTACAAGAGAAAAAAAAGTCTAAAATATGACTCACCTTAACTGCAACATCAGTTTGTGTAGATCTGAGTCTTGCCCGGTGGACCTATGATTTATCACATTGGAAAAGCTTAGGGATATTTCATTATATTGACAACATTTGATCTGTGAACAATTTTTCCCTTATTTATAGTTTGATTATCAAGATAATTGTCCAACAAATACTTATCCTTGAAAAATAAATAAAATTAGGTTACACAACCACATCAAATTAAGCATAGCCTAAGTGCTGACAAAACTATCACTATCCCATTTACTCTATGGTGGCCATCATGCCCCCTATCAAATTGAAATTATTCAGTTTTATAAATTCTCAGAAAGTTTTGACATAAATACCTGTGCAATTGAAGCAGATCCAACAGGATTAACATCAAATTGTTCAAAGGTTTCATCAAAACTTTGGTCCAATTCATTTTCCAATATCTGCTCAACGACTTCAAATGGAGTTGCAGGAGCCTGATCACACAATGTGACAAGTCTTTTCACCCATGCTGCTGGAGCCAAATCAGGTTTACCCAATATTTGAGCTGCCTGATTCAAGACATCCATGTATAGCACCAAATTTAGTCCAACCAACATGCTTTGGAAGCAACAAGCATAAATTAGGTGAAAATTCTACATCTATGAAAAAAGAATAGAAAGAAATGAAAATCCATATATTTTCAAATATCAAGGGTGGGTGCCAAAAGGAAAACTGATCATCACAAGCTACCTACCCTACTATTGAAAGACATTTCACACTGTGCTAAGCTATAAAGCATATTAAATGAAACCTTAAAAACAGGAAAGGTAACAAAGACTAGAATTTCTCCAACATATGGATCATAAATCATCATGAATCAAAACACAAGAAATAGCAGCCAAATAGACAATCTCACACTCATTTCATAAACAACAAAAACCAAACCTCAACACCAACACAACTAAAATCATTGAACAATTCACACACATAAATCCTTCAAACCAGACCAAAATGAGACGCCTTTCCAGACCTTAAGGAAGAGCCCACCAAGCTCACACTCATTTCATAAACAACAAAAACCAAACCTCATCACCAACACAACAAAAATCATTGAACAATTCACACACATAAATCCATCAAACCAGACCAAAATGAGACGCCTTTCCAGACCTTAAGGAAGAGCCCACCAAGCTCAGAGCAGAGAGAGTACATCTTCTCCGCAGCAACCTCATGCTGTCTCTCCCACAATGCCTCCATCTTCTCACCATCTCTCACAAACCTCGCACGCACTTGACACACCTGAGATTTTTTTTTTATATATAAAAAAAAGTCGAAAAATCCTCTCAGAGACAAAACAACAAACACCTTGCGGGCAAAAACCAAATTTGAAAGAATCAGAAAGAAGGAAACCTTGTAGCCAGTGTAGATGTCAGCAGCCCGAACCCAGAACTGGAGGGAGCGGTGCCAAGGCACGAACCTTTCCGAGAGCTTCTCATGGAGCTCTCGAAGCTGGAGAGAAGGCAGCATCATCTTGAATCCATGGGTAGAGAAAGCTGGAATCTTTGAACAATTTGAGAGAATTTGGCAGTGATCTTTGTTTGTGGTGGAGAAGGAGAACCCAAAGAACATGAAAGTAGTGGTTTGTTTGCATCTCCCACAATTCAAGGCTGAATTTAAATAAAAAGGATTTTTTTATTAAATTTCTTAAGAAAATAAAATAACATAAAATATAATTAATATAATTTTTTATTGAATGAAATAAGATTTTTTTATTTTTATTTTTTTTATACTTTTATAGCTTATAAGATCTTGAAATTATACATATACCATACAAAATTGAGTGGTTAACCATTGGTTATTTAATTAAAATTGTTTAAGCTAGCTTATGAAATGATTTATATGTTCATATATTTAATTTATATTTTTAAAAAAATATTTTTTTTATTGGATTATAAATGTAATAGGCATATGGATATTATTTTTGAAATATAATTTTAAAGAAAATCATGTATATATATATATATATATATATATATATATATATATAACATATGGATTTATTTGTGAAATTTTAAATATTTAGAACTAGACTTTTCAAGTATTTTCCATCTAATATTAAATGATATTAAATAGTTAACTTGATGAAAAGCTATTAGCCTATATATAAGTAAAATGTAAATTTTCCACTGATATATAAATAAAAGCAGAAAGTTTATAAGGATATATGTGTGAATTTAATATTTAGAGGGATGTATATGTAAAAAGTTAATAAAGATTATTTCACTTTATCTTTATCTTTTAATAAGTTTCTTTTTCTTTTGCTGAATTTTCACAAAGAGGGGGATGGATGGAGACTTACCAAATGCATAAGAGGACAAAGCTTTTCTTTTCATTGAAAGAAATATAAATTGTTGAGGTTGAGGTGTGTCCTGGAGATATGGATTGATCACAATCATAGGATGAGATTGGCTCCAATTGAATTGAGGATTGGAAAAAGATCCAACAACTTCTTCTCTTTAGGTTGCATTCTTCTCCTAGAACCACATCATCAATGGTCGCTCTGTTGGGAATGGGCAAACAAAGCCCACTTTAGTACCACATTGGAAGATGAGAGAAAGTGAAAGGGGCATATAAGTGGTTGAATACATTCCATTAGCAACGAGGCCTTTTGGGTTAAGCCCATTAACAAAATAAAGGTTGTCGATGGAGCAAGTGTTTCCCCTGAGGGGGTTCTAAATTGGAAGATGAGAGAGTGAAAGGGGCATATAAGTGGTTGAATACATTCCATTATCAACGAGGCCTTTTGGGTTAAGCCCATTAACAAAATCGTGAGGGCTCCGGCCCAAAGCGGATAATATCATTGCTAGTGTGGAATGTGGGGTGCCCCCGGTCCTAACACGCTCCACGTCTATAACAGAATTTGTAGAGGCAACAAGCAAGGTGGTGGGCGTTGGTGCTCAAAGATAGTTCCGTCACTCAAGTCGGTAAGGAAAAGAACATGAGGAAGAAAAAGACGGAAGAGAGTTTCAAAGTAGATTATACTAGATGAAAGGATTTTCGGTACTCGACTTAGTAACTTCTTCGTTTCTTCTATAGCCCTGGAGGAGCGTTGACGCTGATTGCGACCATTATGGTGAGATGGTGAGCACTACAGTGACTCCATTTGTTACCACAATGCTCTCCGCTGACACTGAGCAGTAACTTCGACAGTCACCAAGACATGCAGAGTATTCGTGACCTCGTAATCGCCCACGATCTGTTTGAACTCTCTAGATTGTGCCATGTGTAGACCGATGATTTTACCCTATATCATAAATAAATACTATTTCACTTTTATCTTTGATAAATTTCTTTTTCCTTTTTCTTTTTCTTTTCATGGTTTTTCACAAAGAGTGGAATGGATGGAGATCTACTCTGGCATCCAATTAGTGTTCCTTTAAATAAAGCACTTCTATGTTAAAACAAACACATATCTAAATAAGTGAAAACCAAGAGTGTATATATATCATCCAAATATAATAATAATACCATCTAATTCATATAAAATCCGAAAGTATATAAAATTATATAAGGAAAATATATTGAAACCACAAATCAGGATTATATTGTTTTTTTATATGAAATATAGGTATATTTGGGTTGACTTTTTTCTACACCGAAAGGAGTTTTCCCCGATACTTCAGTTATTTGTTCTATCATGTTAAAAAAGTGGATAAACCATATTCATTTAAAGATTAGAAGAGGTACGTTACAGATATCTCATTATAATGTAAGGTTATTTTGGTTGCCCATCCTGACCCTCGCAAGTGGTCCTGATGATGTTGGGTGTAGTGATTGCCCTAAATTGTTGTACTTCCCTAGCTCATTGTCCTTAGAGTCACCCCCCTCCAATCTTGGGTCATCCTGGTTATTGAAGTTGAGGGCGAGACTTATCTTCACAATGAATTTCATCAGCACCAGCTTCATTTTCTTAGAAGTGTGGGCTACATCAAACCAAGACAACATTATAAAGTCAATTCCTCATATAATTCCGGTAAAAACATAATGTTTTCCTCATAAGTATCTTTGGTTTCTTTCGAGCCAGGTGCTCCAGGTAATGATCATTGTCGCAAGGCACCACCCTGCTTTAGCTTCCTTGTAAAGCTTTGTTCCCAGATTGTTCTCTTCTATAGATTTTGCATCGATAAGGGGGGTGGTGAAGCCAAAGAGCGGGAAATAGTATTCCCAAATTTTTCTTGTTTTTGGGCATGTAATGAGCAGGTATTCGACTAATTCCTCATTTTCGTTACAAAAATATCACAAGCCTCTTGTTCCTTTCTATTGTCTTTTAATCAGGTTGTCCAATGTTAACAGTTTGTTGTCTTATGCTAGCTATGCGAATAATTTGACCTTTTTGGGCATGCGAGTTTCCATAGGTCGTTCTACAAGGGGCACCACATACCAACATCCACTGGGAAGTTATAAAGGGACTTGACAGAAAATCTCCGCTCTAGATTCTAATGGCGCTTATCCTCAATGCCATCATGGGTCGTTTCCAAGGAATCTAGTAGCTCAACAAGTTCCTTGGTTCCTTCGGAAGTGAGGGGGCAGTCCTTAAACAAGGGAATGTTTTGTTGTTGGTGATTCCGGGTTTGCTGTGTCGAGATATGAGGATCCCTTATCAGGTGTGACAAACCATTATAGAGTATGGTGGGGGTCACTATGCTAAGCCACTTATCATTCTAGAAACTGACGGTGTTTCCTTTCCGGCTTGAACCATAAGTCCCATTTCGAGGGACTTCCATTGCGATGTATTTCCTTTGTACCAGTAGGAGGCTCGAGTTGGCACTTTCTTGTGGAAGTTGATGTATAAGTTCTTGAAATAGGAATGTTTGATCATCTTGAGACAAATGCTAGCCTGCCCATTGATGATTCACCACCACCATTTGCCTATAATTATCGAATGGAAGCAACATGTGTCGGTGATACCCAATCCACCATGCTCTTATGGTCTGCAAAAGCATTGCCAGTTCACTAGTTTGTAGGAGCTCCTTTGAACATCCAACCTCCATCAGAGAAAGTCCCTTCGCAAGGAGCCGATTTGGTGGATGACCCATTTCGGTAGCTTGTATATGGCTAACCAATAGTTTGTTATTGCCGAGAGAACTGGTTTACTAATGTAATGAGCCCCCCCAGGGATAGGAGTATGCTCTGCCACGTCCCAATTCTTCTTTTGACTTTATCAATGAGCTTATGCCAATCTTCCTTTCTTGGTTTGACTCTGAATATTAGGATGCCCATGTAGTTGATGGGGAGCTCTTTGATCTTGCAATTGAAGATATTTTCCATCACTTCAAGAGGGAGTTCCTTGGTTTTGATTGGGATAAGCGTACTTTTATGATAATTGATGCACAAACCAGAAAGGCCCTCATAAAGGTAGAAGATCAAGTTAAGGGTGCGTGATTGGGTGCTTATATTGCATTCTATTGGTTGATTTTCATATCTAAATCATACTTGAATTGTGTTATCTAAGCATATTTATGATGAATTTTATATAATTGGATCATTTGCACCCTTAGCTTGTATTTGGTGTTAATTTGATGTGCTTGACATGTTTGAATAAACATGTGTGATCTTGGATGATTTTTAACAATAGCATAACTTTCAAAGAAATACAATTAAATAGCCTCACACATGTATTTCAATGTGTACTTGATGCTCATATACTTGGTTTGATTAGATTGTGTTCAGATCAAAATTTGGCATGTCAAACGAGAACCGAAATACGAATTTTACTGTTTTTTTCATATTTTTCAGGGTTGAAGTTAAAAAAATCATAACTGGCTCCATTCTAATCAGAATCTTTCGTACAAAGTATCGTTGGAAAGACAATTTGAAGATATTCAACTTTGTATCAGACACTGTTCTCGTTGGAGGAGGTTTTCATATCTGAATTTCGGTTTGAAAGTGACTGAGTTTTGACCGAGCTGCAGACAGAGATGCAGTAAATTGACCAGTGCGCAAGTGTTCCACCCATCCAGAGCATAGCACCAGGAGGTCGTCCGCGTATTGTAGAGGGTAATTTCCTCTGTTGATCCCCACAGTGAACACCCCTAAAGATGTTTGCCTATCTTACCCTCAGTCAACATTGAGTTGAAGACATATGCTGTTATGATGAACAGGAGGGGGAAGAAGGTTTCCCCTATGGTAGGCCCCTTTTGTGTCGCACACAGCCGGTTGGCGTCCCTATGGTAGGGGGGAGAAGGTTTCCCTATGGTAGGAGTATCCTTGATTTGGTTGTTTGGAGTATCATCTTTATCCACGATATCCAAATGGGGCCAAATCCTCTTGCCTTGAGCACATCTAGTAGAAACTCCCTATCCACCATTTCAAGGGATTTTTCAAAGTCCACCTTCAACAACACCCTCTTAGTTTCTCGTTTTCATTTTATGGAAAAGTTCTTCGGTGCCACTATGTTGTGTTGTATGCTTCTTCCTTTGATGAAGATTGTTTGGGACTCTTCAATCAACTCATGCATTACTAGTTGTAGTATATTTTCTAGCACCTTGGTGATGATTTTTATGGAGTAGTTTATGAGGTTAATTGGGAGGCAGTCCTTGATCTCCTGTGGAGCCTCCTATTTAGGGATGAGGTTGATGTGAGCCCACTTGATTCTTTCCAGCTACGCTTCTCCAATATGAAGCTACATGAACAACTTCAGTATGTCTTTTTTGAAAAATTCCCACCCTTTGTTGGTAGATGGCCATTGGGAACCCATCCAGCTCTAGGGTCTTGTTTGGGTTAAGTTCATGGACGACTTGCTTAATTTATTCCATGGTGAATGGGCTTTCAAGGTACCTCGGATCAATTCTTACCCTAGCTGAGAAAAGTTTGTCCCAATTAGTGGTATAAATGAACTCCCGTGAAAAGCCAATTAGATTCTTGAAGTGAGTAGAAATGGCTTATGTTATCTTGGTCTCTTTAGTTAGAGTGATGCCCTAGTGTTCGATCTTATGGATCTAGTTTCTGCTTCTTCTTTGGTTTACCACTACATTAATGAATTTTGTCTTATTGACGCCCTCTTGTAGCCTAGTGATTCTAGACCCTTGGCTCCACTCCTCCCCTGTTATAATAAAATCTTCATAGCTTCTTTGATAAGCAAGGTACTCTCGTGCTTCTTCTTCAAGAAGGTCCCTTGTTTCCTGAGCAATGCCCATTGCTTCTATCTTTCCTAGAAGGTCCTCCTTTTATGAGAAGGAACTCTTATAAGTCTCCTTGTTCCACTTTCACAGTCTTTTCCTTACTAGGGACAACTTCTTATCAATAAAGAAGGTTTCGTTTCCAATGTATGTGGTACCTTCCTGCCACTATTTGAGCATTTTTCAGAAGCCTTCCCTTTTCTCTCATGCTCTGTCAAATATGAAGGGGATTCTCAGTCGAATGAATGTTCCACATTTGAGACATATCGGGCATGATCTAATATGATTCTGGGGAGTGATGATTGCCAGATCTTGGAGAAGGTAATTAGCCAGTCTATTGACAGTAGGAACAGATCCAATCTTTCCATCGTCGGCCTCGATCGACTTTTAGTCCAGGTGAATTGTCTACCTTGTAGGTGGATTGAGCAATTGTAGAGTTTGAACTGCTTAGTCAAACAATTCTACATCTTGGTTGTTTGGTGAACCCCGATTATGCTCACATCTTCACCTAGTGTCATTGAAATATTCCCCTATAATCCATGGGTCATCCCATCTTTGTCGTATATTCTTTATCTCCTCCTAGAGGGCTTTCTTCCGAATCCATAGATAGTTGTGAGCATCCATATCGATGTATCCATGATATTTTCTAGTATGACTGTGATGGAGAAATTATCAATGAAAGTATTGATGACCCTGTATTTGTTGCTATTCCACCCGATGTAGCTCCCACCTCTTATACTTTAGGCTGGTAGGGTAAGTCATTCATTGTATACCTTCCTTCCTCTCCATATTTTATCATCCATGACTGTCAGCTTAGTTTCTTGCAAACAAAATACGCCCACATTGTGATTTTGCAGGAAGTCTCACACAAGAAATCACTTCTTCATCGTCCTGAACGCCAAACATTCCATGAAATTAGCTTCATAAGGACACTATTAATAAGCTCTGATGTAGAGGGATCCCAAGAAGCTTCATTGCCTCTATTGATACCCCCTCTGGCACATATTGCCTCAAAATTTCACATGTGTGCCAGGTTTGTTGAAGTATCATCACCCGTGTTACCCAATTCAACGCCTACCATTAGAGCAACCGAGATGAAATCCTTGTCAAGCCATTCATATAGGTTAAGTAGAACAATAGAGATAGTAGAGCTAGTACCTTCCAGGTGGAGTCTATCGAGCTTATTTTTTTTGCTCATCCCTTCTTGGTTTGGTTAGCTTGTGGTTGGCGTCTTGATCTTTGTCTTCCTTGGTCTTCCCCTAGGGCTAGAAGGGGTATTTTTGACTAGTTTGGTCAATTAATGGGGTCGGCTTGCATAGGGTGCATTTTGGTCATTTTTCTTGTTGGCTTGTTCCTTCTCCTTTAGTAGTTCCCATGCCTCATCAATAATGAGGTTCCATGAGAATAAACCATAAGGGTATTTTCCTTAAGTCGATATTAAGCCACTCTCCCATTTCTAAATTTTTAGTGGTTTGAGAGTCATTTGACGTGTTAATACTTGAATTATTTCCCTTTACCCCTTCATTTGTTTGAGTAATGAGAATATTATAATCCCTGTAAGTTGAATTGTGCATTGGGCCTTCATTTGATCCATATGTGCCATTACAAGGGTTTTTTGGCCTCTTTGATGGGCCAAATCCACCTCTGAGAGCAGTTGAGCATTAGCGGGCTCTGATGGGCCGTTCGGGTCACCTTCGGCCCTCCCGCCCACAAGCCCACTTTGGGTGGGCGGGTCCCTCTTTCACTATGTGGTAGAGTTGGGTTCGTTGAACTTTGCTTCATCAGCGCGTGATGATGCTTTGCACCTAGTTGATGCCCCACTTTCCTTTGTTGGTGTGATATGATTAGTTTGCACTCGTTGATTGAGCACCACCTCAGTGCAAGTCGCCCCGTGTTGCCCTCGCCACCTAACGCTACCCCAAGCAAAGGAGTCAGCATCCATACGTCATCCTTTCTCGAGCCCATCTCAACCTCGTCCTTAGTGGGAAAAAGTGAAGCCATGTCCTCGTCTTTACCCCCGTCAACAACTGAGTCAGCAAGGACCAGCCCATGCGGAGGTGACACATGGCCCCCCCGATCATACCTTGCTCCGCCGAGGTCCGATGGTAAACCCATTGACACAGTGAAGCAATGTTCACTCCCGGCAGAGACCCTCGATTAGAGGGGGGCACGGGCCGGGTTTTGGCCCGGCCAACCGCCCGCAAGAAAACCAGCCGGTCAACCGACGGCCGGGTCGCCGGAATCGATAACCGCCCGCTACAAGATGGGCCTACATTTACGTCAATGGTTTCAACCCGTGACTCCGGAGTTGACCCGGTCAACCCGCCTATTTTTTTTTCAATTTTTTTAATTTTTTTAATTTTTTAAACACATGTAAATATCATTTATTTTTAATTGATTTTTTTTAATGTTTGAATAATTTGGTAATGATAATAAATTTTATAGATTTGAGTTTGTTTTCCTTAAAAAGAGATTTTTACATTTTTTTTATTACCAATAATTAAGGTTTTTCATGGTTATTTTCTTATTTTAAATAGCTTGCCATTTATATATTTTGTGATTTTATAATTTTTTTGATTTTTATAAAGTTCAAATAATTAGTGTAGAATAATGAATTTTATATATTGAATTTTTTTCCTTCAAGAGAGATTTTTGCATCTCTAGTTGTCAATAATGAAGTTTGTGTTTTTTGTTATTTCATTATTTTTTAAGTAGCTTGCTATTTATATGCTTTTATTTTATTTTATATATATTTTTTTGGTTTTCCTAATATTTGAATAATGAGGGTAGGATAATGAATTTTATAGTTTTCGATTTTTAAAAATTTTTCTCATTCTAATTTTATATCAAAATTGTAAAATCCTAGAATTTCTTTCATTTGGAATAAATAAAATCTTAATTTTGGAGGTTAAAGTAATTTTCCCCAAAAACATGAATTATTTGAAAAATGGAGATTTAATAAGTTAAAATCCCTAATTAGATTTAATAGTGGTCACCAAGGGTATTTTGGTAATTTAGAATTTAATTGGAAAACCTAAAGAGGAATAAATCAAATTATTGGCATGATTAACCTAAATTGCATGGATGATTAATTTAATTAACTAAAGGAAAGATTAGTGATTGGTATAATTAAAGGAAAGATGGAGTAATTGATTAAATTCCTAATTAAAATAATTGGGGCTTTACAAAAATAACATAGTTTTTTTTACATTTTTTTACATTTTTTTGTAATTTTTTAATATACATTTAGATATTTTAAAAAAATTTAAAAAAAATAAAAAACCGGCGGGCCGGCCGGTTAACCGACGGGTTGGGCCCGGCCCGCCGGTTCTATACTATTGCCCGGGCCGGTTACGGGTCACCCTAAGGTGACCCGTGACCCGCCGGGTCCGGCGGGCTACTACTGTAGCCCGGGCCGGTTCCGGGTTGGGCTTTGGCCGGCCCGGAACCGGCAGGTCAGGCTCGCCGGGCCCGGTTAACCGGCCCATGCCCCCCTCTACCCTCGATGACCCTGTCCGGTGCCCCATTAAATCCCTCTGTCGCCGAGGAACCTTGGACCGGTCCTTGCAACGCTCGTGATCCATTCGATGCTCCGATCACTATCCTCGTTGTTGATGGTGATTCTAGTTGGTGGTCAAGGCACGAAACTTGCCAAGGTCTCTCTCGATCCCTTTGAAGATCTTTTTTGTTCTCTCCTAGGAGGACCAACGTATGACAAAGCCAACCCCTCCCTGAAGCTCGAGAGAGATCAGGAGTCAGGAGGACGACCGGAAGCCCAACACATTTTCTTCCCATGTAAATAGACTCGATTTTTCCCATGAAAATACTCTCATCCACTTCCTTACAAAAGCACTTAAAAAATAAACACCACAGAATATTATTATTATTATTATTATTATTATTTACAAAAAACATAATTTTAGAAGCCAACCTAAACAAATTATTAGAAAGAAATCTTTAAACATTCCATTTTTACATTCCCTGTATTCTCATGATGGTCAGTATAAAAAATTCTAATAAAATAAAGAGTTTGACATGGAAAATTATAGTAATTAATTAAAGAAATTAGATTAATTGTGGTGCTTAGCCAGTGAATGTGGGCCGGCCCATAAATTTCAAAAAATTCGACCGTTGTTGTGCATCATCCCCTCTCTGATCTCCAAAACCAGCAGCAATGGCGGCGAGAGAAGACCATGAAACCCCATTGGAGAAGCTACCAAGGAGATTAGAAGAAGAGATGAAGGATGAGAGCATGCTAAGCCCTGGGTTCCGCTCAGCGGCGGCCTTGGCCGGGTGGGACGAGGAGGCTCTCTTGCTCGCCAGCCTCATCGTGGAGGACACGCCGGTCAGAGAGTCTCGCCATAAGAAACGCCCTGGCCTCCTCTCCAAGACCCCTAGTTCCACCCATTCAATCAGGTTGTTCTTGAGAGAGGAGCAAAAGAGTAAAAGATCCAACTTTGCTTTCGTAGATCTTGATTGGTGTCTTGTTCGGTTTGTTTAGGAAGCGGCGGTCGCAGAGGCAGAGCCCTGGTTCAATGCCGGCTGTTGTTCTTTGTCTTGATGATGAGGAGAAGGGAGATCAAGAAGGTTTTTTCTTTGATTTTCATTATTTTCTCTGATTGATGGATGGAATGGAGGAATAGAAAGCAAGAAGGAGTGTTTATTTATTTGTTTGTTTATCTATTGAATTTGATTGGATTTTGATTGTGTAGATGTTGGCGAGAAGAGAAGAGAAGAAGGTGATGATGGAGTTAATGAGAAGGAGAAGAATGGAGAAGAAGGGGTTTCAGTTGAGAAGGATTCAGGGAATGGGGTTCCCTGCATTGATAGGCTGAGGGAAGAGCTCTCTTGTGCGGTGAGAAGCTCTTCTTTAGAGTTCTTTTCTTGATGAAGATGTTTAGGAATTTAGTTATTTATTTATTTGAAGTTTTTGGTGTTTGGTTTGATTTGGAATGCAGATATGTTTGGAGGTTTGCTTTGAGCCAAGCACCACTCCTTGTGGGCACAGGTCAGACATGAGATTGTTGTGGAAATTCTATTCAAATCTTCATCTTTGCTAGGTTTCTGATTTGAAGTTCAGAAGAGAAAAAAAATGGAATTTGTGTTTTTTGATTATAGAGGATTATAGAATTGAAGCATTAGATGGCAGCTCTTTCATTCCATTATATGGCATTTATTTGATCATTTCCTGTCCTTGGCTTTAGTTTTTACTGCTGACTGTTGTAATTCAAGTAATTGAATTGGAAAGGTTGTTTTTCATCAGGCTTCTGTACTTACTTTCAGTGAAATTCAGTACTAGTACATAATCTATATCTTGTGATTTGATTCATCCAGGTCACATATTTGACAGCTTCTGCATGAAATGTTTGAAATCTCCTGCTTCTAAATTTGGAAAAAGATGTCTTATATTTTATGGCATTCATTTGATCATTTCATTTCTTTGGCATTCATGTGATCATTTCCTGTCCTTGGCTTTAGTATTCGCTGCCGAATTTTTTAAGTAATTGTTGTTGTTTGTCAGGCTACTGTACTTACTTTCAGTGAAATTCAGTATTAGTACATAATCTATAGGGTAAACTACTTAAATAGTCACCAAACTATTCGAGCATTCCTATTTGAGTCATCAAACTATAAAAAATTTCAATTGGGTACCCCAACTTTAAAATTATGTTCAATTGGGTCACCCACTTTCAATTAAGGTGTTACGTTTTGTTAATTATGGTTTTGTAAAGTAAGTAATCTTTAGTTGTATTATTTTTTATGTTGTTTAGATATGATTATGTTATTTGTTAAAAAAATTAACCTTCAATGGTATTGTAATTAGCATTAATTAGGTTAGTTGTTAATTCATTAATTATGTTATTATTTTTTTTAAAAATAATACAGTGGGTGGATCAATGTAATTCTAAACAACATAACAAATAATACAACTATTACTTACTTTACAAAACCTTAATTAACAAAACCTAACACCATAATTGAACATGGGTGACCCAATTGAACGTAATTCTAAAGTTAGGGTATCCAATTGAAATTTTTTATAGTTTGATGACTCAAATAGGAATAATTGAATAGTTGGGTGACTATTTAGATAATTTACCCTAATCTATATCTTGCAATTTGATTCATCCTGGTCACATATTTGACAGCTTCTGCATGAAATGTTTGAAACCTTCTGCTTCTAAATTTGGATAAAGATGTCTGATATTCTATGGCATTCATTTGATCATTCCATTTCTTTGGCTTAGTTTTCATTGCTGAAATTTTTTATCAAGTATTTGAATAGTTTTTCATTAGGCTTCTCTACTTTTACTTTCAGTGAAATGCAATATTAGTACATGTTCTCCATATCTTTCAATTTGATATATATTCATATATTTGACAGGTTCTGCGTGAAATGAAATACTTTTGCAGCAAGTATTTTTTATCAAGTACTTGAATAGATTTTCATTAGGGTTCTCTACTTTTACTTTCAGTGAAATGCAGTATTAGTACATGTTCTCCATATCTTGCGATTTGATTTATATTCATATGTTTGACAGCTTCTGCATGAAATGCTTGAAATCTTCTGCTTCTAAATGTGGGAAAAAATGTCCAAAATGCAGGCAGCTAATCAGGTTAGAAAACAATTATCATCAACTTCAGTCACTTGAACTTATCAGCAGAAATACGAAAAAAAACTCTCAATGTGAATTTAATACTTTTGCAGCAATGTAAGGTCTTATACAGTGAATACAGTACTTTGGAACACTATTCAACTTCTATTTCCCAAGGACATCGAGGTGCGAAAGAAGGCTATCAAGACAAAATCACCTACAAGTGAAGCCAAGATCAAGACAAGCCTGGAAAGACGTATTAGAAACACAATTACTAGAAATGCAAGGACCATTAGCCATGCTCCGAGAGCGATAACAAGAGATGATGATAATAACAGCAGTAATCGACGAATAGCTCCAAACCAATCACAGGATGCAGCATTGGCTTTAAGGCTACAAAGAGAAGAGTTTATGGAAGCATTCGGAGAGAATGATACTGAACAACAGCCGAGAAATATATCTGTATACGCTGCTAGAAATAACTTGAGAGCTATGGCATCGAGAGCTGCTAATTTTCGGAGAAGGGGCCGATTTCCTTTTATATTGGACTAGTTTTTAGTCTCATTGTTGGTGAATGCTGCTTGCATTGTGAATCAATTTGTTGTTCTTATATCTATATGTTCTTATAAGTTGTAACTTGGTTTTGCTCATTTGGATTAATGGACATTGTGAGTTATTCTCTTTAACTGTGTATGGATAGAAAATGCAAGATAATTATGCTACTGATTTAGGAATGGGAAGTTCAAGATCTATATGGAAGTGGGAAGTTCATGGTTGGATTTTTGTTCTTCAATGGATGTGTCATCAGCAAGATCTTAACAAACCTTGTCTATGTTGAACTCTTTAATTAAAAAATATATATTTATATATATTGAAATAAAAGAAAAATTGAAGATAGAGATCTTAACAAACCAAAAATGTCTATATTTACTGTTCAGGCAGATTTTCTGAAATATAATTTATTAGAAAAATTACTGGTATATATATTTTTATTTATTTATTTATAAAAATTATAATTTTTCTTCTATCTTTAGAGAGAAAAGATAGAAAAAAAAGACAATAGAGGGCTAAAATGATTTTTTTAAATTTAAATTTGATTTTAACGACAGGGTATACAAGTACAAGTACAAATTTTATGATAACATTCACAATTTCATTATTGGGTTTTTTTTCTATCGATATAATAGCTAAAAAATGTCCTTATTATCTCTCTCTCTCTCTCTCTCTATATATATATATATAGAGAAAGGATTGGATGAAACGGTTGCACCACGTCGGATTATATCCCCTTCCAATAACAATTTGACATGTGTCCTTTTTTTTCTCTCACCCACATGCGATCTTTACTTGGAGACTTGTAGCACCTCGAGATTAGAAAAATCCCCGATGAAGGGTGGGATACAATAGCGAAGATGGTTCCTGAATAGATTCAGGAGCTTGAGCTGCGTGAGGTTCTCGAAGCTCGCCGGGATCTCTCCGGTGAGCTCGGTGTTGGAGAGGTCGAGAGACTGGAGGTTGAGGCGATCATCAAGCTCCTGGGGTGTGTCGCTGGAGAGGTTGTTCTTATGCAGGAAAAGAGAGTCAAGGTGCTTGAGGTGGCCGAGGGATGGGGGGATAGGACCGGAGAGGTTGCAGTTGGCTTTGGAACAGGAAACCTTATGGGGAGAGTTCTCAACTACGAATCATCTTTTGGGACATCAACTAAAGAGAGAGAGAGAGGGTTCTCAAATTTCTCAACTTTATGCATCCATGACTCTTTTCAAGCAGCAAGTAGAAGGGAGAGAGTTCTCAAAGATCTAACCACAAATGAAAAAGAAGGCCTTTTTTTTTAAATATCTGCCATCTTATAACCACAAGTACAGAGGAAGGAGAGAAGTCAAAAGCAAAGTCCCTTCGGTGAACTCCATTAGACATAAGAGGGCATTCTGAAACACAGGACTTATCATGAAGGATTTGGACACTAGTGCATGGGAGTCCATTTTCATCATTAGATTATCTCTGTTTTGTTCCGTTGCTTGAATTTTATACATAAACAATTTACTTTGATAAATTATTTATCAATGAACGGTGAAGTTGTTGTTGGAGAGGTTGAGGAGACGGAGAGAGGGGAGGAGAGAGAGTGAGAAGGGTAGTTGTGGGCAACGACGTGGGAATTGGAGTCGCAGGTGACGCCGGAGACGGAGCAGTGAGCCGGGGGAACTGTGGCCGAGTCCTAGTCGTGGAGGCCGGAGGCGCTGGAGGTTAGCATGGCGGCCTTGAGGTCAAGGAGAGCTTGGAAGTCACTCTAGAGAGGAGGAGATGGACGGAGGAAAGAAGATGAGTAAGAGGAGTCTTCAGACACGTGGCAGGAAATTGTGGGAAGAGAGATAAAAAAAAGACACATGTCAAATTGTTATTGGAGGGGGATATAATCCGACGTGGTGTATCCGTTTCATCCAATCCTTCCTCTATATATATAAGGCAGTTTGGTACTATAAAACTCCGCTAATGTGCGGAATCCAAAAAAAGGTTGAACCACTTTATTTGTATATAAAAAAAATATATGTGTAAATAAACTGATTAATTTTATAAAGATATCAAATATTAAAAAGAAAGCTCTCTATTCACACATCTTAATTCCTTCATATTATATCAAGTTTAGGTAGAGTCACATTTTGACCAGACCCATTTATTTATAGATTGAAACCAAATCCATCTACATTTAATAAAAGAAATTTTTATAAATTTTTCAGAGAACTAATTTCCTAGAAGGTTCTCATCATACAATTATTTTATTTTAGCACATATTCTTTAACAAAAATAATATATATATCCGATGTCATCCAAGTCTATTGGTATTCGAGTCCTTAAAGTTCTCCCGTGTGTCTAATCGGGGGTTATCCCTAACACAAGTTCCCATAAAAAAAGATTTTTTTGTCAAAATTTTTAATTAAAATTTAAAAATAACCCAATGCATAGAAAAAATCATTATCTTATTATTAATATTTTTAGTTAAAAATTTTCTTTTAAGAAGATTCAAAATATCCCAACCAAAAACTGATGTTGAATTGAGCTATCATGTTCGTCACCTTTGTCAAATATACATATATATAAAAGTCTGATTTTTCTTTTTATTTTTTCCAATATATATAAATTAAAAATCAAAAAAGAAGAAGAGTGACGTCAGCAAGCATCCCCTTTCTTCTCATCCAAACGAGACCACCAATCCCCGAATCGTCTCCACCTCGAAGCAAAGCAGATCAACGAATCCAATCCATCCGAGCTTCTCAAACCTCCATTAATGGCGGAGTGAGTCCTCTCTCTCTCTCTCTCTCCCTCTCTTCTTCTCAGATCTCTCTCGTCTAAATCCTCCAATCTCCTCGCAGCTCTTCAGATCTACACGAAAAGGACGCCGGCGTGGCTCACCCCACCGATCGGATACCAACCACTCCATCAACGACGAGCATCCACGTGACGGCGCTGGACGGTCTGGTGAACGTGAACTCGCTCTTCACGATCGCCGTCTTCGTCGGGCTGTCCCTGACGGTGCCGGGGCAGCGGAGCCTGGAAAACAACTCGGCGTGCGACGCCGGCCCCGACGTGGTCCGCAACCTGCTGGTCTTCGAGGTGGTGGCCTTCAGCTTCTTCCTGTTCTCGAGCCTGGTCGCGCAGGGGCTGAAGCTGGCGATCAATCTGTTGAACAGCAACGACATCGACGATGCTTTCAGGGCGCACATCAACGCGAAGGTGTTGAGGCTGGGGATGCTGGGATCGGCGGTGGGATCGGTGATGGGGTGCGTGTTCTTGTTGCTGTCGATGGTGAACGTGGTGCAGGTGAGGCTGGGGATGCTGTCGTGCGGGAGCAAGGCCGCCGTGCGCGCCGTCGCGGTGCTGGTGACGCTCGTCACCACCGCGCTCGCTGTTTATATCTCCACTGTCTTCTATGCATTCACTCACTGATGAGTCATGTCTTCTCTTCTTCAATTTTTTTTTTTTTTTTGTGTGTGTTTTTTTTTAAATTTTTATTGAGACTTTGGTTATGTATTTATATTTATTTGGAGTTTTTTTTAATATTGTTTTCATAATGTATGTTTGTTTATTTATTTATTTATTTATTTATTTATTTATTATTATTATTGGGAGAAAACTTTACTAAACTATCGTGAGGTTCGCCTCTTTCTCAATTTGGTACATGTGGTTTGTATTTGTGCACTTAGTACCCTGTGGCCTGTGTCGTGCCCCATGAGAATATTGGTGCCAACATGTTAAAATTGTTAATATGACATTAAAAAAAATATAAAATGATTTTTTTATCCCTTATACAAAAACATGATATCATCAACGTGACTTTTTTATATAAGCGGTAAAAAGGTCATTTTATATCCTTTTTTAATGTCATGTTAGCAATTTTAACGGGTTTGCATCAATATGCTCATGTAAATATTACTTAAAAAGCCAAAGTCAAAACCACATATCGAATTGATAAAGAAAGAAACCAATGATAGCTTTAAATAAATTTTCCCTTATTATTTTGCAAATGTTGAAAGGTTAGACTATAAAGTATAGGGGTAAAAAATAATTTATTTGATTTTAAAAAAATGTGTGCTTAAAATTATATTAAAGAATTATCTTTTATGAAAATTATGTAGAAAGTTTGGATTATATAGAATAAGAAGATTTAGTTTAAGTTGAACAGATGAAAGGAGATGAACTAAAACAACTAAATTTCAAGGTTTTTTTTATTTTATATATGTATGTTTTTTAATTGTTTGAAATGAATTTATTTATTGTTCTAATTATGTATTTCCATAAGAGTTATATGTTCAAGTTTTTCTTCTCACAATGAACAACTTAAAGTTTTTTTTTGAAAAAAGTGGATAAACCGTGTTTATTTATTAGAAATAGTAATAAGGTAGTTTCGACCAGAGATTTTTAGGTTACAAATAGTTCCTAGGTGAACCAGATAGATAACAATGTTCTCCCATTATCTTGAAGGGCTGGGGCCTTAGTAACCACTTAAAGTTAAAAAGAATTCGAAGGCGATCTGCATCCTTTTAAAACATATTAATGAATGTGATTTATCTATTTTATAAAAAAAATTAAATAGATTTTATTATTATTATTATTATTGCATTATATTGATAACTTGAATCAATTCAAATCTTATATCTCAAACTAAATTTAAATATAAGAAATTTAAAATTAGGGGATCTTTAAATTTGAAGTTTAACCAAATTAATTAATTTGTTGTCCGGAAAATCTACTTTTCAGTTACAATACCTGATGTGAAGATGCATTTATTTATTTATTTATTTATAGAGTTATTCTTATGGTTTTAATGTTAGTATGAATAATGAATTTAATATAATTAATACCAATGTCGCACATCCGTTGTAGTCTAGTTGGTTAGGATACTCGGCTCTCACCCGAGAGACCCGGGTTCGAGTCCCGGCAACGGAATTTTTTCTTTTCATTAAAAAGAATTCAGAAACAATGCATTATAATTCACCTATTATTTTTATTTAACTTCTTTTTTGAAGTTTTTCCACAAAATATTTTAGTTTTCTCCAACTAAAATGTCAAAAATTACATTTTCCTGATTTTCTCAAAACAAGGTTTATTAGAAAAAAAAGGTAAAAATCTTGAGAGATCACCAACTATGCACACTTTGGGTACTAAACTTCAATTTGTATCTTTTTGATTACCCTACTTCTATTTGATTTCAGTTAAAGGATACCCGAGGGGAACCGATGAGAATTATTTCATGTGGCCACCGGATTAGCCACGTGGAGGTATTGAAATCCTAATTTACATAAATTCTAGCTAATTGAACAACATTTGGAAAAGAAAAACAACATTTGAACCTTGATTTTGACAAAGTCAAAACAAACAACATTTGAAATCAAAGTTCAAATATTGTTCAATTAGTTAGGATTTTTGTAAATTAAAATTTCAATACCCTCCACGTGGCTAATCTGGCGGCCACGTCAAATATTTATCGTTGGTTTCCTTCGAGTACCCTCCCACTGAAATCAAATAGAAGTAGGGTGACCAAAAATATACAAATTAAAGTTTGATACCCAAAGTGAAATATGGGCATAGTTGGCTGACCTCTCAAGATTTTTACCCTAAAAAAAAAATCACAACTAATAAAAAATTCAAACAAATTCTGAAATTTTAAAATTAATCAGTTTTTGTTCCCAAATATCAACTGACCAATTAATTCCTTATAACCTACTCCTTTTTTTTTTTGACAAATAAGTCCTCCAAACAGACAAAATCCAGACAATGAAAGACATTCATGTTCCTGAGTCTCATAATAAGACTATTGATCCTGGCTGTGCACCGAACCTTCTTCCAACCTCAACCTCTCCAATAATTATATAATTTATTATCTAATGCAAATCATATATATATATATGATAATGATAGAAGGCTACAAGTGGCACAGCTCAATCAGGCTTGTCAGACGACTCAGACCTCGCTGGTCCAATCCATGCACCAAACCATACTTTATTGTAACTCTCCGCCCACCTTTCTTAATTATTGCCTCCAAATTATTATATTATCACAAAAAAATGAGACACACTATAATATATATATATATACATATATATATATATATAGATATAGTTTTGTTTTTATTAGATGTCTCACATAGTTTTAAGGTGCTTTCTATGGAAAACTTGACACCTAAAAAACTATTAACCCAATAAATGGGTCATAGTTTATACGTGCATTACGAAAGGTTAAGGGTGATAAAGTGAGTTTACTCCTCGAAGCTTACGACCACATTCCCAACTAATCCGTGAAAGGAGTCTTTATGGCTTAAGTCAACAAAAAAAAGAAAAAAAAAAAAACTATAACCGAATACCTACACCTTACCCTAGTGGGCACCACACGATAGCATACCGTGGATTAAAAACAACGGTATGATAGAATTTAAAATAGTTTAAAGGTTTTTCTTATTTGTATGTATAACCTATAATACTTAAATTTATGGATTTGAAACCATAACTTCTCTAAAAAGTAATTTTCGTATTAATTACCATGAAGAGTATATATGTAAAAAGACAGTCCGATACACAAAACTCTCGCTATGCGCGGGGGCACCCCGTCAGATCACGTTGGTCTATTGTATGCAACCTTATCCTGTATTTTTTATAAAAAAAAAAAATTATTATTATTATTATTATTATTATTATTATTATTTTGTAAGAGACTGTTTCCACGAACATGGAGTAATTATGCAAAAAAAACTATACATAAATATGATTAATACTGGATAAAAAAATTAAATATATGCCCCTCCAAAATCTTTAAGAAACATTTTTAGGGCGCTAATGTTATCAGGCCGGCTGGATGCACGGTGCATTCCCAATCACCTCCCATTTGGCCCCTTGGAATATGTTTGAAGGATTTCCAACCGTACGGATGGGAAGATCATCAAAAAATAAGCTAGCATGTCCATTTTCATACAATTTGGTTATCGTTTGGTCCTCCCACTTAACGGTTGAAATTATGGACCGTTCAGATTTCTATAAAATAAAAATCATTAAGTGGGAGAACCAAACGATTACCAAATTGTATAAAAATGGACGAATTAGCTTATTTTTTGATGATCTTCCCATCCGTACGGTTGGAAATCCTTCAAACAAGCTCCAAGGGGCCAAATAGGAGGTGATCGGGAATGCACAATGTTCCGATCGGCTTGACTGTAACACGTCCCAACATTCTTATATAGCTATTTACATGATTTTTTACATTTTAAATTATGATAATTTATAAAAATAAATTTAATAATTATTATATATATACCTCTAATAAAAGTACTTGAGAGAAAAGAAATAAAAGTTATCTAATTGATGGTATATATATATATGCAATTTCTATGTTTGCTGAGGGTGTATATGTTAAAAAAAAACCGAAAAGTGACAATCATAAGAGGGTCCCCCTCTCTAATTGAAAATGTTCATCCTAGTGATTATCTTGACATGTTTGTTTAGGTTGAGATTTCTCCTTTTGATGTTAAAGCAACAGAGTGGACCCTAAAAGCAAGACAAGCAAGCACATGCTGCCAGCCTACTACTAAGCTTTTCAAAGGAAACTAACTGATTATCTAATTCTACAAACAAATTCAAGAAATCAAGAACATGTAATTTGTAATTTATCATCCAAAAACAAATGGTGTACCTGATGATAAGGCTCATTTCTGAATGGAATAAATCCTCTAATCAAAGTGATCACCTTTAATTTTCAGCAGAAAAGATTGATTTGCAGTTCAATTTCTTAATGTCAAAGCTGCAGATTCTTCAAGGGCCACATCAAGGCAGGTATCACATCTTTATCTCCTAAAACAAATGGCAAAGGTACTTTGGAACCACCATTAGCAGCAACCATTAGTGCAGTGAAAGAACAAGTATCTTATCTTTATATAGTCGATATTGCGAACAAAATCAATTAAGACATAGATACATCTTCAGATAGTGAGTACACAGAGTATTGTGAGATGAGACAAAATGGAAATTCATGAGAAGTAGAAATAATACCAAATGGAGTTGGTGTTGCGTCGGTATCTGAGAGAATTTTCAACTTTCCCTGAATAGAACTTGCAGAAATAAAAGGAAAGGCAACTAGAGCATCAGCAAAGATTAAATGATTCGTGAGAATTAAAGGAAAGTAGTACACAAGTAGTAAGAGCAGGAGTAATACAGCCAAAAGTCGATTCAGCTCATTGCTTGCTATTCTAGTCTTATAAGAAAACATACTTTGTCTGCGTAGAAAGAGAAATCAAAAGACAATAAATGTTAAGCAAGAAAAGTGAAGGAACCTGGTTCTGCTTTGGCTACTAACATCTTCATTGTGATAAAGATGATAAATTGAAGAACAATCAGAAAATTTATAACCAATAAGTGATGAAGTAAAGGAAATGCATTTCTGTCTCAATACAAATAAAGCATTACACAGCTCATGATCAATGTTTACAAAGAAAACAACTAAACCTCTCTGGCAACAGAGACCAAAAATGTGTATTGGGGTAGGGGAAGTATCACAAGCGGCGATTCGAGGACAAATGAACCAAATGCCTTCAGCTCATCCTTTCCAATTGTAATGTTAAAAGGGAAATGTATTAATGTCTATCTACAAAAAGAATTTTGCTCTCCTCAACCTCAACTATTTAATTACAAAAAGCGAAAAAAAAAACAGCAACAACAACAAAGACCAAAAAATTGAAGAGGAATCAATTATAACCAATTTACCTAGATCATCTTTTCAATTCTACTTTTTTCTAATATGATGAATCGGCTCTATATCCCCTCTTCCAGTTACCATGGAAGTTGCCCAGGGTTGGAATCAGTAAAAACACGAAGCACCCAATCTCTAAGCCCTGTGTCATGTACCTCACAAAATCGATTTGACCAATCCGGTGGCTCCACAGCTTTAGTCCCCAACCCGGGGGCTCGATCCTTAGATCCGACATTCTCCTCATCCTGCCAATCGGCAACATATGTTGCCACTCTCCTATAAAACTTCTCCTTGAACACCTCCCAGACCTGATACTTGTAGTGGTTGATCACCATAGTCCCTCTGTCCACATCCACAAACGTCTTACCCTCTTTCAAATGAAAATGGTGCACAACAGTGATCAGGGAAGGATTTAGTGCTTCTGGACGAATGATGGACTTGTGACGCTCAGGTGCGCTCATTCTACAAGTATAACCCACTGTGACACCCTCTTGAGGTGCCGTCTTTAGCCCTGATGGCCCGAAACTATGGCATGCTGTCCGCAGCTCACCCACTGATGGGTTACTAGAGTAGTTCTGAAGCACATCATGCAGAGTTACATTCGTCGGGAGGTACAAGAACTCATCAACATCAATGAATCCAACCCACTCACAAGAGTCCCTGGCATGGATTGCACAATGAGCAAAACCTGCCTCCTGTGTCTTGACCCATGGCCATAGAAGACGGGTGACATTATAATTTGGCGAAACGCCCATGGATTCAATCACCTGCTCAATGTCATCATCACTGTTATTATCATAGATGAACCACCTCTGGACACCAATTCGAGCATGGTAAATGATCCATTCCTTGAGGAACCTTGCCTGGTTGCGCAACATTGTGCAAACACACATCTTATACGCCTTTCTCCGGCCTCCACCAAGGATCTCCGGATGAGCGATAGATGGGAGAGTGAACCCACCACGACCCCTGACATTGACAGACACCAAGGGAGGTTTCTTCGAAGAATGCAAGCGGCTGAGGACACTTAGAGGTGTCTTGCATCTGATAATTTCCTGAGCAACAGATACCGCATTGGTCGTGAGCAAATACTTTTCCTTGGAGAAGTCCCAACCGAAAACACATCGGAATCGTGATGGATCAGATAAACGAGCAGGACGAAGGTTCAGACCCTTGGCAAAAACCAGGGTAGTGTTATCATTATCAAGCAATGAAGAATAACTAAGATGGTCCCAACTTCGGGGATGAATGGCAGGGACTTGAACATGAGGAGATTCAGACAAGGAGATGGAGAAGCCACGAGGAGCTCCGGGGCAACGGACAATTGAGTCAGAGACTGAAAAGGGACGAAGCTGGAGGTTGGAGTGCGGTGAGGAAGGAGGGAAGTAGAGGCAAAGTAGATTGCTTTCCTGATTGGAAACAAGAGGGGGATGCTCAAAGAAGAGGAGGACCTGGTCAGGAAAGGCAATAGCATCCTTTATGTGGAAGGGAGGTGTTGAAGAGTGTTGCGGGAAGACGGGGCCATCGCCGGAGATGGCGCTCAGAGCGGGATTTTGCCACGTCGAAGTTAGCACCGGTCGGAATGACACTGTCAAGCAAAAAAGAAGAGAAACACAAAACATAGTTATAAAATTGCACAAGCATAGAAGATTCAAATCCTCACAAAGGGAAAACAAAAAGAAAGGAGACAAATTAGCACAAAGGAATAGGAAAAATGGAAGATTCACAAGCAAAAAAAAGCCAAACAACAAAAATGAAAATGAAAATTCTATCAATAAATTCTCCTTTATTTGCTTGTTCATCAATCCTGGTTTTTGTTTTTCATCCAACCAGACACACAAGCAAACAATTTCCCATCTTTTGTTCTTTTCTAGTCCACTATTTTCCTCCACATTCCAAACGAATTCAGCTTCATGAGATAAAAGAAACAAAGATCATAAACAATATACAGATCTAAAAGGTTCTCTCAACCCCATGAACTCACCAATCAAAAAAATCCAATCTTTTCCTCAAATCCCAGCCAAATTCTCCAAAAAATTCAAAAAATCAAACACACCACACCTGCCAGACCTACAAAATCCCATTCGATTGGATCTCAAACACCTCAAAAATCAAAAGAAACAACACACGACGAAAAAACCAAACAAAAACCACAACTTTATCAACAAATCAGCCACAGTTCCAGTACCACCGAAGAGACGGAAGGCGGAGAAGGTGAGGGCGGAGGCGATGGCGCAGCACAGGAAGACAGGAAGTCCGCACCGCCATAGCCCCGATCTAAAGCATCGGTTGGGTCCCCAACGCCTCCGATCCTTCATGGCCCGCAGCTAGTGATGCTCCCCCGGATCAAGCGCAGGGGCAATGGCGACAACCGCATCCACGAGCACTACCATTCAGATGAAACCTTCCTAAAAGAGAGCGATAGAGAGAGAACGAGAATCTATAGGGATGGTGAAGATTGCGAGAAATGGCCGGCAGTGTCGGCTCTCTTCTCTCTTCTCCAACGCGGTGGGCGGTTAGATTGTCTAAGAAAAACGCGAGCTTTGACGAATCAGAGTGAGAAGAGGTTCTATATTTATCTTTCTTTTCTTTTCTTTTTTTTAAAAAAAAATTAATTGTCTGAATAATTATTGCATTAATTCTAATTAATTTTAATTATTCGTATATATTTTTTAATTTAATTTTTAAGAAAAAATTATCTATTAATCTCTGACACTGTTTGCAGGGACCTTAGGATCTGTTTGGATTGGCTTCCAAAAACAAATATTTGATTTATAAAAAAACATTTTTTTCAAAATTGTTTCTCGAAAACTACTTTTTTCATAAGCACCACATGACTAGTTTATGAAAAAAATAGTGTTTGAGATTTTTTATTGGAGCTTCTGTTTTTTTAAAAAACTTATCCAAACAGATTTTTTTTAGTCCAGAAGCGCTTAATTTATAAAAAAGAATCGTGATATACAAACCGACCAACCTTCCCGAAAAACACACACGAAACCATTGATAAGACACCGAGATCAACACCCCACCCATCTCGATGTCATATCAATGGATTCGTGTCTTGGTTTCGGGAAGGCCGGTCGGTTTGCATATATTTACTCTATAAAAAAGAAATACTTTTGGACTAAAAAAAACCTAATCTAAACAGATCAAAGTCAAACACATACACAAAATATTAAATAATAAACAAATATTCCAAAGACCCCAAAGTAATTAGGATACTATTTCAAAAATCAATATTGAATTAATTATATTTTTAAATGGGGTATAATAATAAAATTTTGGTTTAAATTTATTATTTAAAGTTTCGGGCTATTTGATTGGGTCTCGGGTTTTCAAGGTTTTGTCGAAATAAAAAAAAATTAATTGATTGATTTTTTAAGTACGGAAAATGTTAATTTATTGATTTATTCGTATTTATTTTATTGATCGTTTTTGTTTAGTGGGGCCCACTTCCGGTTTTTCTTTTTTTTTTTCTCAAACGGTAGAGAAACGGAGGGCCAGGATTCATCGATCATGCCATCAAAGACCAAGGAATCTATAACCTGTGGGCCCCACTCCTTGGAATTGATTATATTTTTAAATGGGGTATAATAATAAAATTTTGGTTTAAATTTATTATTTAAAGTTTCGGGCTATTTGATTGGGGCTTGGGTTTTCAAGGTTTTGTCGAAATAAAAATAAAAATAATTGATTAATTAATTTTTTAAGTACGGAAAATGTTAATTTATTGATTTATTCGTTATTTATTTTATTGATCGTTTTTGTTTAGTGGGGCCCACTTCCGGTTTTTCTTTTTTTTTTTCTCAAACGGTAGAGAAACGGAGGGCCAGGATTCATCGATCATGCCATCAAAGACCAAGGAATCTAAAACCTGTGGGCCCCACTCCTTGGAATTGAGATTTTTGCATGTACACCCCTGTAAAAAATTATAATAGTTAAGTTATAGAAAAAAAAGTCAAAAACACAATCCTGAAATTTCAATGCGTACTTTTTTTCTTCTCTGGAGTAATATAAAAATAAAATAAATCTTAAAATAATCATGAATTAATTGAGCACACGAGGTAAACTTAAAGCTTAAATTAAATGGAATCCGAATCACTAATTTATTTGAAAATATTAATTATAATAGAGAAAATAATATGTGCACCACTCAAAATGATTTTAATTATGTATATATCCCTGAGAAGACTGTAATTATAAGTATACGATATACCCCCAAGTTTTTTTTTGTACATATCTCTACATTGAAATATGTGAACAGTTGTCAACCCAAAACCGTTAACTATGGTTAAATGTAGACTGATACGGATGAATTTGAGCGTACACATGTCCACACCCCCAACACCCCTTAAAAAAAGTGACCCAAATCCCTAAAACCGCCATCCTGGCACCACAATAACGGATGACTGCCATCACCTTGGCCAAAAGGGGATGTGCGCATGGCAAAAACTAATAATGACGAGTAAGGGGGTGATGTGATAAGGACCAGGGCGTGAGACGAGCTAGAGAGACAAATAAAGGGAAACCTTGGGTTAATGATTTTTCATAGGGTTACAATATATTAAACACCTGATATTAATCCCAGGTATATATGCAAATTTAAAGGTATAAATGTAATTATAATGTTTTTTTTAATATATACATAATATAAACAACGACAAGAGCTGAACTCAAGCTGTAATTTTAAGTTTTATTTTTTACTAAATTTCCCCTTTCCACATTACACTTTTCAATAATTGATTTTTTTAATTTTAAATCAAGTGATTCATGTGCATTAATTGAAAGGGTAAATAAATAACAAGTCTCTTACAAATTGTACTTGGGTTAGAAATTGTTCATTTTTATTAACTGAGTTTGTTGGTCAGTGAAAGTACAAAGTGAATGGAAGGAAGTTAATGTTGGGACACACACAGAGTCAATCAAACAGTGAAATCTTTGAATCTGAAATTCATAGCAATTCCATTGGAATTAAACTCCATGGAGTACAACTCCATTAAAACATATCAGCAAAAAAAGGAAGCAATTTAATATCATATAGCCATCCAAGATATGCTAATACAGTGCAAGGAGTAGTACATCAGAAGAGATAAAGAATAACAATTAGAAAAATAAAAGAAAATGTTTTTCCTTAATAGGAATAACAAAAAGTTTTCAATATAGTGAATGATTCTAAGGATTTTTTAAGATTTTTTTTATAAGTAAAACATTTATGTTTTTTTTTTTAATATGTTGGTTTTGTCTTGTGCCCAAAAAAAATGAGCAATAAAATCTTGCATGAGCCTGGCTCGTGCACCGCATTGTGTATCGACGAGGCATAAGCATGGCATAAGCCTTAATCTCATACTAGACGGGGTCGACTATATGAATTCTCCATCTCCATGTTGCTAGGCAAAATTTGCTCAATATTTAATATATCTAGGTCTTTAGACATTATCTCTTTCTTTGTAATCTTAGACCTACCTTCACTCTTTTTCTTATATTCTATTGTTAAACTATCATATTTTTTAACCAGGGCATCTCAGGGTCTACGACGCACGTGTAATAATACGCTTTAAAAAGCTAAAAACAGATATATAAAAGTATAGGGATTAAAAAGTAAAACTGATAATTACTTATCTTAATTAATGATGAGGTCAAAGATTTTATCTTAAATTCGGTTAAAAAATAAAACCTCGTTATTTATTCCCCACACCGTCGTACTCATCTGCAAAAACCCTAATTCTTTTTCGTCTTCTTTTTCTGCGAGCAGAGGCGCGCTTAAAAAACCATGCTAACTTTCTCAGTGATATCTATTTCTTTTATTATGGAAGTTTTATGAAATCTAATAACTAGTATCCGTTGATTTGGGATTCTTTAATCTCATTAATTTATTAATAGAATAAAATATTTTGAATTAATATTTATCCATGAATTGTTTTTGTGCTTTGCTTCTAGTAAAAGCTGTGAAGTAGAAGTTTTGTTTCTTAATAAAAGATTTTGTAATTTCGTGAAACGTGATGTGACTTTGTGATTTGATGGGCCAATGTCATGTTTTAGTTATTATTGTTATTATTATTATTTTTTTTTATGTTTTATGTTAATTTAAAAACAAAACCATGTTTTCCATCTCTAATTGTGCTTGAATTAAAAATGGTTTAGGTATCACTTTCCATATGATTCCGGGTGACTTTAATGATATGATCATATTAATTTCATTTTCTTTCTCTCTATATATTATCTGTTTTCCCAATTCCTCTTTCTTTTAAGGGTTAAAGTCATTTTTGGTCCCTGAAAACAGGGCCAATGTTCATTTACATCCCAAAAGTTTAAAATTTGTTCAATACGGTCCATATCAGCAAAATAACGACCTAAACATAATAATAAAAAGATTATATGCATTTCATTGGTATTCCACATGACCGCCACATCAGCAATAGGGACCAAAAGTGCCAAAATACGGAATATATAGGGACCCAAAATGTCAAAATATGCAATACATAGGGACCACATTGAACAAATTTTGAATTTTGGGATGGAAATGAACATTGGTCCCGTTTTCAGGGACCAAAAATGGCTTTACCCCTTCTTTTAACTTTATTTTATTTATTTATTTATTTATTTATTTATTTATTTATTTTATTTCCGTGACATCAATTGCTCGAGTTTATTGGTGATTGTGATCCATCTTATGGATGATAATTATAAGTGTCTAGTAACCAGTTAGAAAAGCATGAAATATAGGTATATTAGTGTTTTATAGTTAGGCCTAATGAATACAATAGTGGATAAAAGTTTAGATACCTCAGTTACTGAGATTATATGTTTTTATAAAGATTCTGTCATTGGTACGGAGGTTTGAAATACGGTTAGAATAATCTTGGAGTTTGGAGGTTTTTATTCCACGTAAATTTAGCATAATTTTCTTATAAGTTTATAGAAATTATTTTCATTATAATTTAATTATCTATTGATTTTATTTGATGTTTTGAGAAAGTATTAAGCCATCTATTTTTGTACAAACAGAACCATGCTTGTATATTCCGTTTAGAACTATTGACAATTGTCTGCTTGTAATATTTTCTGACATAGCTACTTTATTGTTATGACTTATTTTCTGTGCACTTATTATGATTTACGAGTACGTCTCCAAACTGTCTGTGTTCTGACCTTCATCAATGGGGTTAAACATTGACCGCGGTCGCATATGTACTGCTATATAATAGTTCCTCGCTTCCGTCCGCTATATATTAACAAATTCTTCGCTTCAATCTGCACCATCGGGGTTATTAGTGGTCATAGTAAGTTTGGGAGACTCTAGTATTTTGAGGTAAACTAAACCTTCTGATAGTATGTTTTTTGATAGCTTCAGAAATTATAATTTTTGCAATCTATTGAGTATTTATGAAGTCTTTTTCTTTTAATTGTTATGTTTCAGTTTTATTTATTATATCAAACACTGCATGGTTCACTGTATTTAGTGGGTATTTACTGAGCTCCCAAGCTCATTAATCTCTGGACTTTTTTTTTTTCAGATCAGAAGGAGTAGCTAGCTGGTGGGTAGATGGGGTGTACAGAGCCTGAACCTTTCCTTAGTGTCCTATGCTTTAGAATAAATTAAACTATACTAATTTATTTTTGTAGATTTTGCTCATTTGTTAGGGTCATTTTGGATGTTGGATTGAACATTTGAGTATTAGCAATTAAATTATATTATTCAGTTATTTTTAGTAATTGTAAACAGATTATGAGGCATTGCATACGCAGTGGGGCCCATCCCCACATGTATGCGGTCAATCTGCCGGCGTCCCAACTTGGTTCGGGGCATGACAGCACGTGCCTAAACTATCTTAAACTATCACATTTTCACATGCCCACATATTTATAAATAAAAATAGAAATAATTAAAGAATACTTATTGGGTGTGTTGGTCGTACTTGCCCCTTTCCAGCCTAGCCTCACTTGGGAGGAGTGGGTGAGCAAAACTTGGGTGGAGCCGAACACATAATTGTACACATGTCAGCAAATGAAATGAAGACTCATGGAAGATGGGTGCAGTCGACTCCACCCAATATTTCCTCAGAGTGGGTCATGTAAGCACAATTTAGTTACTATAGCAACAAGGTCGTGCTTGGCAATAACCCATTAAAGACTAGGCCGTGTTGGGCCTGAGCTGCATGGTCCATAACTCAACACTAGGCAGGTGCTCATGAAACAAGCACTTTAGAGCTAAAAAGAAGTGCATCAATCTTATACTTTCTTTAGAGATAAAAATATCCGGTAAGTAGCAAAAAATCCCGACTTTTTGCTACTTGCTTTTGAGTCCTTGAGAGGGGGGTGTTTACTATTATTGTTTTGAGGTGTGTTTTGGTTCCCGGCAACAGTGTCGAAACAGTGCCAGGGACTTTTTGATAATTTTCCCTAAAAATATCTTCATGTGTTTGGAAAAAAAAAAGAAATACTTTTAGAGTGATTTGTCCAAAGAATTACTTAACCTGCCCACAAAATAAAACTTAAAAGCATTTTTTTTAATAAATCAATCTAAACATACCCTAAATAATAAAATTTCCCAACAGAGGCAACAAGGAAAGAAACCTAATTTAAACCTAATTTATGACTTTCTTTCTATTATATTGTGGTTAAAGATAAAAAAGAAGTCTATTAATACATTATTATTACTTATAAGATATTTATTTTAAAAAAATATATAATAAATTTTAAAAAGGGAGAAAAAAGAAGAAAAAAAACTGAAAGAAAAGGCTGGAGAGGTCTGGAAGCACCTCAAACCCAAAAAAGCTCCAAAACTCCAGAAGTATCCATTCTCTCTCTATAAAAACAGAGAGCTTCCCCAATCTTCTATGTAGATAAAATCCATACACATTAATAGCATAGAAATCCATGGCTACTTGTGGCTCAAACCTCACCACCACCATCCTCTCCATCCCCTTCTCTTCAAAGAGAATCAAACATTTTCCTTCTTCTTCTTCTTCTTCTTCTTCATTGTGTGTGAAGGCCATTAAGAGTGAGAACAAAGACAACCTTGATCACTTGCAAAGAGCTACCAAGCAGCAGCCTCAACAACAGAGGAAATGGGTAGCTCCTTCTCCACCCATTGGTATCTATCCCTCTCTATTCTTCTTCTTCTTCTTCTTCTTCTTTAAATCCAAAGTTTCATGCTATTTAATATTAATATATTAGGTTTTGGGTGTCATGGTTTTGTTTTATGTATATATTTTTTATTTTTCTATCATAATTATTGAGTAAGATTATCAAATGATTGAGTGGTTCATCTTGATATCGTCTCAGTAAAAGTTTGAGTTTGGCTCGAAATTTTGAGCTTCTAGTTGAGCAAACACAAATTTTAATATTAATATATAATATAAATATTATATTTTAATTTAAAGTTTTATGTTATTTAATATTAATATATCCGGTTCTAGTCTCATGGTTTTGTTTTATAATTTTTTTTAATTTTTCTATCATAATCATATACTAAGTAGGGTTGTCAAATGGTGAAGCTAACTCGTGAAGCTTGGTAAAAGCTTGAGCTCAGTTCGAAATTTTGAGCTTTCGAGCAGAGTTAGATGGATAAATATTTATTTAAACATAAATTTTAAATTTTGAGTTAAATGAATCTTGAGTTTCTCTTAATTTTGAGTAAGTTCGAGTATTCAACATTAAAATCAAACTAAGTTTTTGAGTAAATTTATTTGAACTAATTTTGAATTCAAGTTGAATTTAAGCTTGAACTATGTAGTTTCGAGCCAAACTTGAGCTGGATTCAGTCTGATCAAGCTCAGCTCTCGTTTATAACTTTATTATTGATAATTTTTTATTTTAATCTATAATATTTATATTGCATTCTCTATTTAATATATATATATATATATATATATATATATATATAATTTTTTTCTTAATTGTATGTTCAACAGGATTATGGGATAGATACCCAACAGCAAGAACAATACAACAAATGATGGACACTATGGAGAGGATAATGGAGGAGCCAATGGGGTACTACAACAACAATGGGAGCACATCCTTAAACTCTGCATCAAGTGAAGATAACAGCATAGGAAGGTACAGGAGAGGGAGGACACCATGGGAGATCAAGGAGGAGGAAAAAGAGTTCAAGATGAGGTTTGACATGCCAGGGATGACAAAGGATGATGTGAAGGTGTTTGTGGAGGAGAAGATGCTTGTGATCAAAGCCGAGAAGAAGAAGAAAGAGGATGGTAAGAATGGTGAGGAGGAGGAGGAGGAGTGGCCGGCGACGAGCTTTGGGAGGTATAGTAGTAGGATTGCGTTGCCGGAGAGTGTGGTGGTGGAGAAGATAAAGGCTGAGGTGAAGGATGGGGTCTTGTATGTTAGTGTTCCAAAGGCTTTGTCTTCTTCTAAGGTTTTGGATATTCAGGTTCAGTGATGCATGCTGCTCAATCTCAATGTTGTTATATTATCTGAATCTTTGTTTGTGTTTTTTAATTTAAATGTAAGTTATTTTTGGTTTAATTTATGTGTGTTTATATGATTGTTTGTTTGTATTGGGTATTATTTGTATCATCAAGTTGGTTTGACAAGGGGTTTGTTTCTAGTAGTGTTGGGTTTTGCATTGGGTCGGTTTGTTTCTAGTAGTGTTGGATTTTGTTTGTTTCTAGGGGTTTGTTGTTGTTACTGGGTTTGCATCTTCACCTTCCTAGGTCTCCCCCGGGGCCTTGGGGGATCTTCCATTCTTTTTCCATTGCTGATGTTTTGTTGTTTTGAAATTGGTTGTGTTTCTTCCCTTTTTTTTCCCTCCTCTTTTTCAACAATTATGGCCCAAGCTTCATCCGATATTAGGTCCTATGATTCTCTTATGTATCTTAGTGATACCTTCCTCGGATCTATTTCAATATCATCACCAATTTTTTATAATTTTAGCTTATCCTCAGTATTGGGCTATTTAGGTGCTTTTTGGGCTTTCTGATTGTTTGTTGGGCTCAAGTGGTGTTTGGGGGTGTAGATTTATGAAAAATGGGTTCATTTTCATGTGCTTGTTGTGTTGTATTAATCATTGGACCGCTTATGGGTTGGGGAATCAGCTTAATGGTTGAGTTGGACTTGCTTGCGCCCTTCCGCTTGAGAGCCCATCGTTAGTGAGTGGAGTGTGGGTCCATTCTTCGCCATCTGTCACGTCTTCAGTGGTTGATGACTGCTGACTATGCTCCTCCACTAGGTTCGGGTCTAAGTTGTGTCTCTGCTCAGCTATATATCGCTATACAGTTTGTGTCTCTGCTCAGATATCGCCTTGTAGTTTGTTGGAACCGCTTGAGTTGGCTCCACCTCAGCAACTCGACACCTCAGTTGTCGCCTTACAGTTTGTTCACTCCACCTCAACAGCTCGGTTGTCACCTAGCATACCTTTACTTGTCGTTGTGGCTTTCCAGTTGGCAGTATCTCCACCCTTTTCTCAATCCATCACGATCTCATCTCAATCAAAAAAAAAAAAAGGTTTTTGATAATTTGATTCTAAATTTTATGAGAATGTTTTTTCACTTAAAATTTTACAAATGTTTATTTTATACTAGAAAATGAATCTAGATGGGTTTTGTGAAATACTAAATAGAATGGAAGGTTAGATTAGTTCAATCCTCTTTTTATTTGGGTTTAGGAATTAGTTTTAATTAATTTAAAATATAAAACCCAGGTTAAATATTTTCTCGATCATGTAGTTTGTTTACATATTAATTTGCAAAATAGTAAATATGGGCAAAGTGTTTGTTTGGGGATGTTTCTTTTCAAATATTTTATTAAATAGTTTTTTATAAAGTTAAAATAAGGAAGAAAAAAATTGAGGATGATGATAAACGTTAGAGTAATGATTTATAGCATGATTAGATTTTCGGAAACTACGAAAATGATACCTACCATCCAGTATGCCATCCGAGATGGTGGTATTGATGATCGAGATGCGTGAATCTTTGAGATGCCAGATCATTTCATAAAATCTAGTAAGTCAGTAAATACGTTATATATCATTACTCTAAACGTTAAAAAAAAATAAACACATATTTTTCATGAATCATAACATAAATTAACAAATACAAAGAATGGTTTATTCATTAATATGGATAAAATTATAACAATTTTATATAACATAGGGCAACTTGCAATATTATATAACACTTTAAAAAAAATAATTAGCTGTTCAATGGGTTCAAGCTATTGATAGTCCACTTCAATCTCTAATTTTTTTATATTTTAAATTCACAAAACAAAAAATCATGGACCTACCATAATAAAACTTATTTGTTACTCTTATCAAATATTTCCTTTCAAGTTGGACTACATGATTGAACCATTGTCAATATTCTATTCCCTAAGTTGGCACACCATCCAATCAATTTAATTATTCCTTAATTAAACTCGCCAAAAGGTAATTATCCAATAGTTAAATAAATAAATATGTAGGGGCCCAAAGTGAAATATTCCAGCTTAGACCACACTCCCTTTCATATTAATTAGGGCAGGTGAAAACTACCATCTTCTTTTCTCCTACTTTTTTTTTGGTTGATTTCTACATTCATTAGACTTTGAAGTTTCAAAAGTTGTGGTTTTAATTTGCGTTGTCAATTTGCCAAATCATTTAATAATCCTAAAAATAACTTTAATATTATTTTATTCTAAAAAATTACATAAATATGTATTTTTTAGGTTTTTTTTGTAGGTATACCTATGGAAATATCGATATTATGTATGTTGATGTAATAATCGGTTCTGCCTGATGATCAACACCAATCAAGATCAACGGTTATGATTTGTAGTTGAGGGAGATGTCAATGGTGGTCAGAGTGACTGTTCAGGAGCTGTTCTAGCCAGAGGTCTTTGACAGGATGATCCTATATAGGAAACAAGGCTGAGTGGGGCGGGCTTTATGCCCTAAGATGGTTCCGACGCCCAAGTTAGTGAGATGTCTTGTCTGAGAGAAAAATCTCCAGAGAGGGTGTGAGAGAGCTTAATTTTTCAGATACCTTTTATCTTCGTTTTTCCCTCCTTTTATCTCTGATTCTCGAGGTTAGTTGTTGTCTTATCGTTGTCAGGGATATCCTCTGCGGTACATTTCCCTGCCATTCTATCATCTTCCTTGACTTTTGTAAGCTCTCAGGTCCAAGGGCGGTGTTTGAGCTAGGGACTTATGCGGCTCACATGGACGTTCTAGATAGAGCCATGTGTGCGCTCTGGGTAAGGCCACGTTTCTAACCAAATTTACCCCATATCAATATATATACTCCTAAAAAGATCATAATTGTGGTATACTCTTAGGTTACTCATTTTGATCGTTAAAGTTAACATAAGGTGTCTAGTCATCTAATAACATATTGTAGCCTTATAATAAGACTATTATACCTTTCTGCAAATATATCCTTAACAAATTCATTTAGACCAATTTATCTTATCCCTTTCTCGAGTTTTTATCCGGTAACCTACTCAAATAATATCTTGCTTGTTCATTACCATCTCCATTCTTCTACGATAAGAATGCTCCCAACGACTTGTTTGAGGTTGATGGTATGTATAGCCGCTGCGGTTCTCCGGTATGAGGAGGTAAGGATCAACAAGACCTCCCCTTTGCAGGGTGCCCACCGATCTCTTGCTTGGTTTAGTCCTTCCATGAAGAAAAGGATCGCAATGGCTGAAAAATGATAAATATGATTTAAAAAAAGAAAAATGTTATGTCGTATGACGACGAAACAACACGAATTGATTGCACAAAACCATTGGATGTGTCTCAAGATGGTCGTGTTGATGATCTCGAGGCACATCCAATGGTGTCGTGTGACCAATTCATATTGTTTCGTCGGACGATATAGCATCGCTCTTAAAAAAAATAAAATTTGAGTTAAATGGATTAATTACACTTTTCGTCCCTGAAAATGGTGTCATTATTCACTTTTATCCTTGTATTTTAAAAATGTTCAATACAATCCTTATGTATTGCGTATTTTGTTCTATTTTGGTCCCTGACGCTGATGTGGCAGCCAGGTGACATACAAATCAAATACAGTATTTTTTTTTATTTGTCTTTTTTTCCAGGTGGACTTATTTTTGCTTGTGTGTCATGACAGTTGTCTGTATATGATGACGTGGCATTACTATGTGCCACATCAGAAAAAATTTATGGTTTATAATTTTGTTTAGTTGACGTGACATGCCATATCAGCATTTTTTTTTAAAGAAAATGGATTTTTGTAATTTTTTTTAAAAATCCATTGACGTGGCATGCCATTTCCTTTTTTTTTTGAAAAAAAATGGATTTTTGCCTTTTTTTTAAAAAAAATGGATTTTTTGCATTTTTTTAAAGGATTTTGCATTTTTTAAATCTTTTATATTTATATATATATATATATATATATATATATATATATATATATATATATGCTGATGTGGCATGCCATGTCAGCATGTCACATCAATTTTTTTTTTTTGAAAAAATGGATTTTGTACTTTTTTTAAATCCATTTTATATATATATATATAAAAATAAAAAAATGCTGACATGGCATGCCATGTCAACATGCCACGCCAGTTTTTTTTTTTTAAAAGGATTTTGCATTTAAATGAAAATTTCCATTTTTAAAAATAAAAAAAATGTTAACGTGGCATGCCACTTCAGCATCTGCAAAAAAAGAAAAATAAAAAATACTATATTTGATTTGTATGCCACATCAGCGTCAGGGACCAAAGTAGAACAAAATACGCAATACATAAGGACTGTATTGAACATTTTTAAAATATAAGGATAAAAGTGAACAATGATACTATTTTCAGGGACGAAAAGTGTAATTAATCCTAATTGAATTGTCTTTCAAATGTATTTGAGGTATTTTTTTGATCTATAGTTTATATTTAACTATAGTTAAGACATTTGGGTTGATAACCATTAATATTACAATTGGGCATGTTTAGGTAAAGGATGATTCATTGTTCTCAATTGGTGTATATATAATGAAAAACAAAATAAAGAGTGTATAAGGATGATTTATTTATGTTATTTTATTCTATAAGTTAAGCTTTTATATAAAAAGAAATTTTAATAATGGATGGATGCTTCTTTGGTTTGTCAACAAACAGGAGTAGTTGATGACTACAACCTCCCACCTATTCCTCACCAATGATGCATCAATTTAGTCAAAGAAACTCAGATTAATCTATAAAAAAATTAGATAAAAATAAGTCAGCTCAAATACCTAGGTTATGTTCAAATCTGTTTTGTGTTTATTAATTAGATCATAATCAGAAGTAATATGACCCAAAATCCAAATTCTATATCCATTTTCATGGTTTCCTCATCAAGATTTGATTAAGCAATGACAGATCAAATAGTTTATACGTAAGCTTGATGGTTTGGAAGACTCAATTTATTTTTTTATTTATTTTGAAAAACTGGATAAACCATATTTATTAATTATGCTTAAGATATTATAGAGCTGTATAGTATCACATAGATGTGAGCATTGTTACAATGGTATGATGTATAATATGTAGTATGCAAGTGCGGGCTATCGTCGGTGGCCTCCTTCACCTCTTGCATCTTTATGGGTTTGGTCGTTTTGTACCCTCATCTTCCTCAAAGTCTACATCTGGTATCCATTGCGGTTCCTCGTCAGCTTCTCTTTTTCGGACTCAATTTAATTATAAATCATGATTATCAGTGCAAGTTTCATTCAATGATATCATGTATTTATTTATTTATATTGTTTTTGGACATTTATTATAAAAATTGAATCACTGTTTTAGAATAATAGTTCATTAATTTATAAAAAAAATGGATTCATATGAATATATTTGAGGCATGGGGGAAGGTGATTGATGATTGTGATTATTAGAAGGGTTTTTTTTCCCACTGTTTGATTCACTTTCCTAATTTTCTTCTCACACCATCCACAAGTGGGCCCCACAATTCTAAAAAAACAAACAACTTTCTTTGTGCAATACAACACCACCCACAAGACCCATTCAAAACATCACTAAAACATTGAATTGGACAGATTCTATAAATATTGTGTTTTGGATAGTGTTGGAGAGTTCTTGCTTCCTTCTTCCTTGCTACTACATCCAACTTTGTTTAGTTTGGGGTTGGAGTTTGGATTTGGTTTATCTCTGTGTTCTGAGCACATGTTTCACAATCAGATTGTCAGGGCACCTTCCTTCAGAGGATCTCTCAAAGCTCTTGAGGCTGATATACACCATGCCAACACACTGTAATCTTTCAATCTTTGTATATTTTACTTCAAATTTGAAGTTTTGATTTGTGGAATTGGTTTCTGATGGTGATTGTGATGATGGACAAGTGGTTTGTGTGTGATTTTTGAGGTTTTGCAGGGCTGATGCTGTGAGGAGGGCTTATGGAGGAGCTTGCATTCAGATGAAGTTGTCTTACAGTCCTTTGGCTCCAATTTTCCTGTTTCTCATGCGCTGGATGGATTGTACATGTAGTTACTCTCTCCCAAGTTATTTAGGCCTTCTCCATGTTCTTGTTTACAAGGTTTGCCCTTTTCTTCAAAAATTCAATTTTTTTTTGTTTGTTTGTTTGTTTTGTTTTGGTTTGATGTTCTAGGGTTTTAGTTTTACCTTATTGTTCTGTGCTGTTTGATTGTTTGCAAGATGTCAATAGAAAAAGAAAAAAGAAAACTTGAAATGAATGATTCATTTCTTATTGATAGGTATATGTGGATGAGAACACCACCGTGTCGTCGTACGAAAGGAGGGCAAGCCTTAGAGAATTCTATGGTTATATATATATTTTTGGAAATCTTTCCTTGAGATTTCAGTTTGTACAATTTTTTATGGTTGCTCATACATATCTTTGAACAAATTGTAGCTGTTATATATCCATCTCTTCAGCAACTTGAAAATAATTTGGTCGAGAAGGATGATATTAAAGAGAGACATCGAGGCAACGATGTCATCGGTAGGAAGAGAATCGAAGACTGGAAGAAGCTTCTCGATACGGATACTGAGAGAGACGATGAATGTGGGATTTGCATGGAGGCTTGTACCAAGATGGTCCTGCCAAATTGCAACCATGCTATGTGCATAAACTGCTATAGAGATTGGTGATTACTATCAACTTATAATTGTCTTGCTTATGCTACAATATGGCTTCATTCTAGATGATTGAATTATTATTGATTTCCATTGGAATTGTGAATTTCAGGAATATACGGTCTCAGTCTTGCCCTTTTTGTCGGGGAAGCTTGAAAAGAGTTCGTTCGAGAGACTTATGGGTGCTCACCAGTCATGGTGATGTTGTCGACACTACAACTTTAGAGAAGGAGAATGTTAATCGCTTCTATCGTTACATTGATAGCTTGCCACTCAGAGTTCCAGACAGCCTTTTCTTGGTGTATTATGATTACTTAATCTGATTGATGGGAATGAGGAGAGTGGTGTTCAGCCTCCACAAAAGCCGACCATCTCTTGTAGATAGAGTCTGGTAAGGAAAAGTTCCTCTGGTCTCCATGTTGGATTCTCAATGAGCTGCAATTCTTCTCTTGTTAAGTGTAAATGGAGTCCAAAATCCTGAAATTTATGTTCTGATTACCGGAACTATGTCAAATGCGAACTTGACAAAAGTTTATGATGTTTCATACATTTTCTCATGCCAGTTTTTGGCATTTATAAGAAAAAGAGAAATTGAATCTCATTTTTATCTGAAACTTCATGTCTCTATTTTGGATGGAATTTACAGTATATGAAAGCCAATTAAAAACACAAAGATGATCTCTTTAATTTGTCTCGAGGAGCAATAGATTCAGTATCTTAGCAAGAGGAAACAGAAAGCTTCTGTTCTAGTAACTTATATTGAATAATTGTACTGATGATGGAAAGAACAAGGGAGATCATGATGAAGAATTCTGCAATAAGTGGACAACTATGGCTGCGCATGGAACATACTATCGAATGTGAGTTTTCACATTTTGGTGTTAATTAAAGAAAGATTTGTTTTGCGTTCTTATTTGTTAGAAGTTCACTTGTAAGTGAATTACATCAATGCAATGACGGATTGTGTTTCCTTGATCCTTGTAACGCTGTGGAAACCTCAACCATTACTGTGCCCTTGTCTTTTTCGGTTTGTATTTTAGGCTGTATTTTGAGTTTCTAAACACTCCTCATATGTTATCTTTAAGAAAGAATCCTGTCTTGGGAGTTGGCAAAGGGATTATTGTGGATAGAGTCTTTTCTACTATTTATTCAGTTTCAGAAATAATCTCCTCCTCAATTGTGTGATATCATACAAAATCATCAGTATTAGTTCCGCTTGCTGCTTCATTATCATTCTTTCTTTTCTGTATTCATTTTATTTCATTCTGAATCTACTCTTAGATTATAGAAGTAAAGCATTATAAGGATGTATAGACCTGCGTACATTAGTAGTAATGGCTAGAGTACTGAACTATAGTTTGATTCTCCATTATCATACTGATACTATATTATCAGTAGTTTACCTCCCTTGTACCTTATGATTCAACAAAGCATCATACGATGGATGACAATAACCACGGTGAAGGAACATGTCTGCGACAACCTTATAAAGCGCTTCGGTGAGGTGAACACCGTCCCAGTTCACAAACTTGGAGGGAGCTGAGCAAGCTTTAGTAACATCTGGTGATCCACATGTTGCGAAAATGTCGAAGTTGTAAGGACCACCTCCAGATCCACAACAAGTCTTGAATGGCTCTGTGAAGCCATAGGCAGCCGGTTTGTTCATTATCGTGCGGTGAGCATTGAAATAGTCGGCATATGCGATGATCGCCTTGGGATATTGTCTCTGCAGTTGTTCTAGCTTGGATTGGATGATCAAGTTGTGGTTTTTTGCCAGGTTGTTTGCACTTGCTGCACACCCGAGTCTGTCTCGGTCATTAGGTAAAGTTAAGAACATTGCTAAAGGTAAACATCCTGTTAACGGTAATCCTTGAACCACAATATACTTGGCCCCTTTTGCTAGCAGTGCCTGTTAACCGACAAAAAGCAGTGAAAACAGTAAGTGTTGCATTCTATTAGCATTTGTAGAATTTCTGAAATTGAAAATGTGCATTAACAGGTCGGTCATCGTGTCCTTGTGGCTGAGAAACTTAAAAGGTAACACAACTTATCTTCTTTATACTTTTTGCTCCCTTGAATCCTTGATACATGAATTGATTAGAAGATTCTTAGCCTCATCTTTTCTTGTAATTTTATAGATACTGCATATTGAAGACAAACAAGCGATTTGATTTGTGTTTTGGGAAATACCTGCAAGAAATTGAAGACATTCTTGACTGCAAGTTCTTGAACTACATTTGGTGACACAGAAGACCCAAAACTGTAAGCATAGTCATTAGCGCCGATCTCTCCAATCCAAAAGAGTGCATCTTCTAATTTTTCATGGCATTGCTGATGTCTCCCTCCACATCCAATTTTTTCCAAGTGCTCATTGAACCAGTGCAGCTGTGTTTGCAGGGACTGCGGGGTGATGTCCATGGTGATGCTGTTATTGACGAAAAATGCATGATCAAGTGCAGTTGAGCCCGCAACGGCAAAATTGATGCCATTGGAGAAGTCTGAATTTTTGTCGAGGTACGGTGGGAGGAAAGGGAGGGAGAGGTTGGTGGCTATGAAGTCGATAACAAGACGGCCGTCGGAGTATCGGTTTGTCGAGTGGTGGAAGAAGGTGCTACCATAGGGGAGGTTTGAGACATAGCCGAAAGAGAATGGGCCTGTGGCCGAACGCGTGTTGCCGGTGTCGGTGTATGAGTCTCCGAAGGCATAGATCTTTGAGAAAGGTTTCGATGAAGATGAAGATGGGAGTGAGATGAGGATGAACGAGAGAATGATGGTCTGAAGAGAAATGAAGGCCATTTGTGATGAAGTATTAGGAGTAGGAGTGTGAGTGGCCGTTTATATGGTTAAGAAGATGGGATTTTTTACATGTGAACCCTTTGAAATGTTTGAATTTGCAAGTGTTTTGTGAGTAAAAACTTGGAGTTGTTGGGGAGGTTGGCAGTTTGGAGGCTAGAGTTAATTGAGTTGTGGTAGGTGTTGTGGGATTTTTAATGTCACCGCACCAACCAATTCGGTGTTTGTTGACACCTAGAGTATATTATAAATTAGAATGGATTTAGAAATTTGGTGGGTAAGAAATGCTAGAGTTGAATTCATTTGTGACATGGAGGAGGGGAGGACCAAAGAACCTGGTGGCTCACGCCGACAATAACATTCTCGGTCAAGTCTCCATATAAATTTCGGATAGACAACGGAACCGATAGGATTTGACGATGAGTTTCTGAAAACGCTCATATTCATGCCCCCTTAAACTCAAACTGTTTACGTGGCTGACAAAAGAGAATCGTATTCTCACCCTAGATAACCTCCACAAAAAGAACTGGAAGGGGACTCGGTTATATGCTATCTGCTCCTCAACTGCCCTGTGACCTGTGAGATATTGGACTACTATGGGAGGGGGTATGATATACACGCTGCTATTACCTCTACCCGGGATATCGGGAGCCTCCTGAAAACCCCGTCCAAGATTGCCAAGACCCTGCGAAGAGGATAGGAGCTAATGACGATGACTGTCATATGGACACTATAGGGACGATATTTCTAAGATAAACGGCGTGCTTGTTGGTAAATCATTCGTGATACTAACTTTTTTCTATATTCTTGGTTTGATGCAGCGTACTAGTTGGAGAAGCTAAAGTTACAAGTGTCACAAAACCTGATCAAAAGAAGCCTACACTTCATGTTGAACTTGGCAAGGGGGAGACAAGGCCTGGGAGGAGGATCCATGATCCTGAGGGAATAAGATACAACACATATATGTCCTTTTTTTTTGGCTATTATCTATGTATGCACAAGAGTGTTTGTATCACAAAATTTACCTACTATCATAATTAAATAAATATGATTTATCCACTTTTAAAAAAAAAATGATTTGTGACATTGATTTCCTCTAACTTTTTCGGTTTGATACAATTCATATGATCAAGCGGGCTAAATTGGCGGCGATTGAATTCCTCATCAAGAGAAGCTTGACCTCCACTAGAGAGAAGCCTAACAAAGACATTGGAAAGGGCATAATTGATTGTTCAATGAGTTTGATTTAGATTGAAAACTTAAGAAAATAAGTTGAGTTGATAATTAGTGGGAATAAGAACTTCGAGGATAAGGAGGCATCGCGGTATTTCGCATTATTAGATGAGTTCAATTCTGCTTGAAACTAAAATTAATTGGATTGAAAAATATAGATTGATATTTGTTTAATTATTTGATGTGAAATTATTTTTAAAACAGTAAAAATTAGATATAATCAGGAGACTAGAATTTTACTTTTATAGATAGGTGACCAAAAGAACAACAGCTAGCATTGATAAAATCATAAAAGTCAGACCCTCATTGATGAGGATCTTTCTTTTTCTTTTTTTATTATTTATGTTCTCAAATGAGACTTCATTAATAGGGTCAAAAGAGTGGTAATGTATTTGCCAAAAATTATATATAAAAAAAAACAAATGTGATTAAGAATTGACATAATACAAAATGTTTATACACTGATTAAGCAATTTTCCTTGAATATAATGTCATACAAAAGACAAGCCTTACAAAACTCTACAATGCAAACACAAACAAGCACCAAAAGAATCAAATGAATGAATCTGACACACTGTGACTGAAAAACAAAGAAAATTTCAAGTAACTGCAAAAGAAAAAGAGGAAGAATGGGAAAAATGGAAGAGTGTCACATGCTCTTTCTGGGAGTTGATGTTTACTAGCTATCAAACTTCTTCAGTTGGCGCCAATGAACTAATCTTCTTAATAAAGAGCCGACAAATGAGACTTTAGGAATGCATACCCGTTTACTGTATAAACGTTTTCCTCCGAGATCAGAATAACTGGCACCGTTTTCCTTAAGTCTTTCAATCTGCAGAATAGTTTGTAAAATCAATGCAGAATGGTTTTTCATGTGCGAAACCATGGCATCGAATAAAAGGCATATAGTCATATTCGGTATTTCTTTTGCTGTTGAGTATGATCAGAAGCTACCGAAAAAGAAAAGGTTACAGTTATGTGTTGGTGTTCAAGTTTGTCTTTTTTTTTTTTTTCCAATTTTGACTGTTAATATTGTTCAAAAGTATAGCAAGCAGGGTATTTCGCGTAGTAACCTGAGTATTGCAAGTAGTATCAAAAGATTTATGTGTTCCTTGTTGTTTGATAGAAACAAGTGCAGTTCATGAAAATAACAGTTCGAAGGAAAATAATACTTCATGTATATATGGAGACACAACAGAGAAGCAAGCGAAAGATTAAATGTAATAACAGTGGCTAATACCAAGTTTAGACCTCTTGAGTGAATTATTTTGAAGCTTTGATTCTGAGATAACTAAGTTCTAGTTATTGTATTAAATGAATGTGAAGCATAACTTGCAAGATATTCACATTCACAAAAGTTTAAATGCTTTAAACTTTTCAGGTATATTAGTTTGAAGGGAAGAATATTAAGAGTTCGCAAGTTGGTATGGTATAACATGGTTAGAAGTTGTTTATTCAACTAATAGCTTTAAAAGGGAATAATACGGGAAGTACGAAAAGATAAAACTTAAACATAGTGCTAATAAAAATTTGATGTAGGATCAGATAAACAAGAATCCCTTTAGTGGTGACTCCCACATCCTAAGAGGCGAACTCGCAAAGTTGAAAAGGTAGAACCTGATAGAATTAGTTAATTATTTCAACTAGTAGAGTTGTGCAACTAAAAAAACCGAAGGCTTAGCACAATCAGGAAAACATTAAAGCATCTTAACATTTACATGAATCTGAAATTCAGCTAGGAGGTAAACTTTGACAGAGTAAAATGCTTTTAAAACCAAAGAAAATTAAGCGTACCTTGCTTATTTTTCCTTCTTTCAAGTAGTATCGGACTCCAGACCAGTTGACGTATTTTGTATAGTATGACCGCATTGCAGAGATGGGATACAAGAAATTGTCTACGAGCATGGCAAGAAACACCTGCTCAAGATCAATAAAAAGAAATTAATATAATGAATAATGTTTAGGCTTTTTAGCATGAAGATACTTGTAAAAACACTATTAATGGCAGTAGATTGCTGACAAGATGACACTTCAAATAAATGTTGAGAGGAAGAAGCATACAAGTCCCCAGTTATAGGAATCAAGTGAAACTTTCGGTCCCTCGGGAGATAAAATGTTGCACAACTGAATTTCCACCTTTGTCAGGTTCCACATGGAGAGGAGTGCAACAACTGTGCAAACTACCAAGCAGCCAGCCAATGACAAGCCTGAGCAAAACCCAATTTAATACACCGTAAGTGCCTAAATTAAAATGAACCCTCAATCTAAACTCCCAATCCCTGATGCTCAAAATCATTTATAACAATGATCATTATTATAAAAATAGCATATGATCTAAGAATATTATGGGCTTTAATAAATTCTGTCATCTTTGACTAATACATTCAATATGTTCTCTTTCACCAAAGAAGTTTTAAGCCAATTAGTATTGTCCTAGGAAGAGAGTAGTGTACTGACCACAAGATAACACATTTGATTCCATCAGCTTATTGTCGATAAACTGTGCTCTTAGGGCCGCCAAATAGTGTATAATTGCCATGAGATATGGCAAAACAAACCCCCAGGATAGATAGCAGTGTGAAGAAAATAATGCTCGGTTCATCAGCCAGTTGACCACTGAGATGTATGATTCTAGAACAAAAGTTTGCTTCCTCAGGTAATTCCAATATCTGCGCAGGTGATGCATAGCAAGTATTAGGACACAGACAACTGTATGACTGGAATAAAAGTTTTCTTTTGTCAGAAATTCAATATCTGCACAGGATTAGTATAATAGGTATGACGTGATTATGGATTTGCTGATGAGAAGTATTGGCTCGAAATTTGATTACCTTGAGAAGCTAAGGTCACTAGCAAGAGGGTGAGGAAAGACGGCAACTGGTGGTGAAGATATAAGCCTTTTGTGTGCACCTGATAAGGAAGTGCAGCTTATGTATCTCTAAAAGCTTGACTAATATGAGTAAAGTGATTGGATTATTTGAGAAATTTGAAACCAATATTTTAGAAAGCAGCTGTATGAGAAATCAGTTATCTTACCACATCTGATCTGCCATATGCAGTCCATATGCAGTAAGAGGCATAAGCATGCACCCGCATATTTAATTAGGTGGAAGAATTTCCAGATATTATTCAAAAAGTTAATCAGTGAAGACCTTTTCTTTTTCTATTTTCACTTAATGCATGATAAAGAAAAGTTTATTTTCAATTCATAGATATAAACTAAGAATTTACCAGCTACCGCAGCAAGAGTCATGTCATCAGAGTATCCACCATCTCTCAGTCCACTCACCACACCATGCGAATCTTTTCTAAAATCGTCTGCATGCATCTAAGAGGACAGAACAACTAAAATAAGAACATAAGTGTTGAAGTTTTAGTTATGTTGTGAAATTTAATGTACAGGTGATATGGAGTATGCACCATCATACAACCACCCCATAGGAAAAAGGTCTTTCCTCCGGTTGCAAATCCCATTGAGCAAGGCTGAAACAATTCTTTGAATATAAGTTCACTTGAGATAAAGATAATAAATTCCAAAAAAAACACTAATGGCTCTACTGACTTGTTGGGGAACTAGATATTTACTGTAAGGGGAGAAATCAATCATTTCTTGTTGTTACAACAAGCAAAACAATGGACCCTTAAAAGTTTGAGATGATTCAATAAAAGTATCAATCAAGATCAGATAATAAGACTGAATCATGGAAAGGTTATATTGATGATTATTTTACCATGTGATATTCATAAATGCAATAGCTTCCCAAGCTTCCAGAAGGCAGATCAAGTGGATACCCAGTTTGAATAAATATCTGCTTCATTCCCAAAAACATAAAAAGGTAATTGTTATAAATTGGGATGGAAAGGATATATTACCCATTAACACAAAACGAAAAATGACAGATAGCTATGTGAAGAAAAGACTGCAAAAACTGAAGGTTGTTTAATAGACCTCAGGATTTTTCTCCATTTCTGCAGTTAGAGCACCGATTGACCCAGGATGCAATCTAATATCGTCATCCAAAAACAACACATACTTGCTACCCTTATGCATCTTCTCTGCACCAATCTTCATTTGCCAATATGATATACATTAGTGTCTACTTTTATGGATGGCATGGATAAAACAGGGAGGAAGTCAAGAACTTGACTGAAAGCATCCATGTGGTAAACAGCTTAAATCAACACAAATAAGGGAGATAATTGCACTCAGAATTAGAGCATGATAATTCCAGAAACTTGCAAAAATACTTGTGACAAAAAAGATAATTGCTTATTTTAATACCATCAACTACAGATTATGTGTCGTCTTACTGAAATTAAATATGTTGCACAAAGAGCAATCAAATAAATAGATCAAGATTTTGAATGTGATTCAAGTTTACCATGACGCAAAAATGAAATCCACTAAATTTTTTAGCATAAGAAATATTCTTTACAAGATCATTAGATAAAATTATCAGAGTTTATAGGTAATACATGGAATAAAACATTAGACATCTATCAATCTGCAATATTACATTTAAATAGGTACTATAGTTAAAGATCCAGTGATTCTAGGGGATAAGGCCTTTTTTTTATTTCTTGAGAAAGTCATTTGGCTTGGTTCCAGTCTTAGTCATCAAACAAGAAGATTTGAAGAGCTGTATCAAAGGCCAAACCAGGCTTCAACCAGGGTTTTTAAACACAACCATAGATGTATAGCCAACTGTTAGACTGTTCACAGCATTAGCCATAGCAAGAGTATGCTTTTGATATAAAAAGGAAATACAAAATTCGAACTTTAGAATGATTTTGCTAAAGGAGCACCCTTCATCTGTTTTTCACCAAATAAAAGAAGCTATAAACACTGTACATACTAACTGATTATGAATTTTCTGACTGCATGTCTTTGAGAAACCAGCAATCACAATCCTTGCATCAACACTGTCCTGAAAACCATCAGCAAGAAAGGAAAAGGATAGAATTAAACAAACCAAACACAAAATTATATTCCACCTCGACATATTGTATGCTCATTAAAGAAAAAATTACCAGCAGTATTGAATGTATTAAATTCTAGAGATGTCTGAAGCAAAGTAAGCCATACTCAGGGAGATTAGGTTGATGGAATGTTGCGAACAATAACTAATCTCCCTTCAAAATAAAAACATTAACACATGGATGGTGTCAAAAGATAAGTTTCATACTCAAAGAATATGTTTACCTTGAAGAAATTTATAGAAGGTATTTTTTTTTAAAAAAAAGAAGATAACTGCATGCCATTTTAGTCGTATATATTGGTTACAGAGTTCCCTACAGGAAGTTTACACACATAACAGACCAGATCTCGCAAACAGTAGGCAACACCTCAGTGCAACAAGGGAGGGTACATACATTTTGTTTGTAGAAATTTTATTAGAGAAAACAATTCAAAAAGATAAATTGGTGAAGAATAAAAGAACATAAAAAAACATAGCTCCTTGGTTATACATGAATGTTCAATTAACTCATTAAAGGAGCTTTCTCCTACCTTAAATTCTGAGATTAAACCAGATACAGCATGGTAAGCAGGATCATCAATGCTTTCAACCACGAAAAGGAACTCCAAAGGGCCACCATAAAGAGAGGTGATCTGCATGTAAACATTGTCAAAAACCTTTGAACTGGAACTTAAAAATTATGTGCTCACTTTGATATGTAAAGCTAGACATTCATGAGAGCATAATATGGGTGTGCAAATTTAAATTGAACAGCCCAAGGGCCAAGGAGAAACATGGGTTGTACAGCATAACATTGTGACTGATGCTGTATCCTAAATGATTAGGTAGCCCACAGGCAAACAATTGTCAGTCATATGATAAATAATCAATCAACAGTGAATTGACCTGTACATAAAGCATGCCATGTATCAGTTGTGCAATACTTTAACATGCTTTATGGTCAGATTTATGGTTCATGAAACTTCTTCCATTCAAATTCTCTTTTGAATATTCAATATGTAGAGTTAATTTCCAATAAAAACTAAATTATGGTATTGGTATATTATATTGTATAATCTGAAAGTTAGCACAGAAATGAGACCGCTTATATTTGCTACTTAATTATTGTTACCAAAATACCATGAACAAAGTTGTTAGAAATAGTAACCTGACTTCTCCAGTTCTGCAGATTATGTTCTCCAAAGCCCTTCAAAGGCATAATAACTGAAACTCTTGGCAAGTCGAGCTGAGCAGAATGCTCAAGACGATTGATATCTTCACAGATAAATGCAAAATAATTGCCACCTTCAATATTCTTTTTCAGGCACCTTATTACTCTACTCCTGGAGGAAGATGAGATGATACCGCCCATTAAAATGAAAGAAAGAAAATCAAGCAAGTGATGACAATTTGCAATAAATCATCTCTAGAGAACAGAATACCTGACAAAGGCAGCAAAACACCATCCAGTAGAAAGAAGTAAACAGATCACACATCCCTAAAATCAAACAATTGCTACAACCATTATTCCAATTACACAACAGAAAGGTGCTGATGAATAATCATGCACAAGAACATGGGAAAGATGAAAAGTTTGACTTGAATTTAAGCTTCTAAAGAGTAAATATTGTAGAAATAAAAAGTTGGATGTTATCTATCAAAATACAAATCAAAGGAGGCTGAAAGATCAAAATAAGCTAATAATTCAAAGAATTGCAGAACATCTCCCACAGTGCGATTAAGAATGCAGAATTATCCTTTATTGACATCAATGGATTTTAATTAGGACCTTAATAATTGTTGTCACTTGTCAATCACTATTGAACATCTGAATTTATTATTTAAACTGGCTACTGTTTAAAGGAATAAGGAACTATTCTATCTTGAAACAGAAAATAAGAAAAAGGTTGGAGGATGAAGCCATTGACAGTTCTTTGTGTTTGGATAGCTGCTGTTTTTGGCTCTTATTCCAGTAATAAGTTAATACTGTAGAATTGTTATTTACTCTGAATAAGACCATTTATTCCGAATTAAGCTCTTCACTCCAGAAAAAAGCCAATTCTGGCACCTTTATTTCTTTTATCCCCAGATTACAATGCTTTATTGCTCCCTTATTCAGTATACAAACACTAGAACTTGGAATACAAGTCCAGCTGAAGAATGCATGGGAACTATGCCAAACCATCATTGTAGCATCAAATGCAAGATTCAAGTAAAAAATGGCACCATGCATTGCAGAAACCTGGTAAAAAAACACAACTTTGGACCTTCAAACCCTCATTACCACCTAGCTCAACCAAACAAAATCGCAATAACAAAAAACAAACTTGAAATATAAATCACATAAGATACCTACTAGTGAAGAAAAAAAGAAAAGAAAGAGAAACGCAATGCACCTGAATTTGGATGAAAATGGCGAGAGGGCTGCAACAAGCTCTGCTTGCAGCCGCTAGGGACGCATCCATTCCTTGAAGCTTCCACATTGCGTTGCCTCCTTGTGGACAAAGCTTGAGAAGAAGAAACCAAGAACAATCTCTCAAGTCTCCATGGCCATGAGAATAATGCGTAGAGAGAGAGAGAGGGAGGGAGAGGAGGAGAGGAAAAAGAGGCTACCAATTCATTTACACCGTTCGCGGAGGCAAAACACTCCCAAGCACGCTGTTTTTCATGTAGGCCCCTCAAAGATTTTTATATTTACATAATTCTCCTTTTCTATGGATGAACATCAATCAATATATACGACTGATATCAAGTGAACGACAACTAATGAAATGATAACCCATTTTAGGATAAATGCAGGGTGTTTCTTGCAAAATATCTGTCGGGAGAACCTAGTGTAATTGTACCGTGGGATTTTCCCCACGGTCTCATACCAATATACCACTAGGTTCCAAGTTTCACTCATTGGGTTCGAAGTTACTGTTCACTACTGTTTATAAAATGGCAGCGCTACTGTAGTTGCGAACCCATCCCAAACCCAAAAACCAAACATTAAAACCCACAAAACAACACCCTAGGACCTACAACGATATTACACTGTAGCAATACCGTGGGAATAGTGCCCACGGTATCCTAGAATTCACTATACTTTTTTAAAAAACACAAGCACAAGATATTAGAATGGTATATTTTGTAATTTCAGATAATTTCAGGGTGTTTATGCAAAATATCTGCTCAGGGACCTAAATGTAATTTAATAGCATACAAGGTGTCTAATGCAAATGACCAATTTGTAATTTCAGATAATACAGAGTGTTCTCTGCAAAAGATGCAAAAATAGCTCAAGGACCTGAATCTAATTTGATAAATAACAGGATATTTTTGGTTAAATGTCTGCCCAGGGTCCTAAATATAATTTACTAAAATGCAAGGTGTTTTATGAAAAAATATCCCTTCAGTGACCTAAATGTAATTTAGTAAAATATAGGGTGTTTTGTGCAAAATGTTTGTCCATGGACCTAAATGTAATTTAGTAAATTCAGGTGTTTTTGCAAAATGGCCCATTTGTAATTTCAGATAAATTCTGGGTGTTTTCTGAAAGAGATACAAAAGTAGCTCAGGGATGTAAATGTAATTTAATAAAAGGCAAGCTGTTTTGTGCAAAATGTTTGCCCAGGGACCTAAATGTAATTTAGTAAATTCAGGGTGTTTTTGCAAAATGGCCAATTTGTATTTTCAGATAATACAAGGTGGTTCTGAAAAAGATGCAAAAGTAGCAACATAAATGTAATTTAATTTGTGCAAAATGGCACTTCGTAATTTCAGATAATTACAGGGTGGTCTCTGCAAGAGGTGCCAAAGTAGCTCATGGATGTGATTGTAATTTAATAAAAATACCAGGTGTTTTGTGCAAAATAACCATCCAGGTATCTGTATATAATTTAGTAAAAATGAGGGAGTTTTGTGCAAAATGACTGATTTTTAATTTCACATAAATACAAGGAGGTTCCTGCAAAAGTTGTAAAAGTAGCTCACCGATTAGAGATGACAATACCCGAGCCGATCCGTGGTTTCCGACCCGATCCGCCCCGAATGGGGTGAAGAAATACGGGGCGAGGCTAGGTATGGTAAAGATCCCTTAAACACCGCCCCGCCCCGGCCCGCCCCGCCCCGCCCCGCTAAAAAAAATACAAAATACCCTTATATATATTAGATTATATAGTTTTTGGGTTTACAATGAAGCTTTGTTTAAAGTCTTTGGACTTTGGTACCGCTTTTCCCACTCTTACTCTGCTTGTATATCAAAGTCTTTTACATTCTTAGATTAAGTTTATTTTATTTGAGTTTAATCGGTAGAATTTCTCTTCATTCTATGGATTCCGAATGTGTATATTGGTGCCTGCGCCATACGCCTCAGCGCTCCGCCACATTTGGACGGGGCGGTGGTGGTAGAGGCCTACCCCGCCCCGTTGTCATGCCTATCACCGATGTAGATGTGTAATTAAATAAATGACCGGTAATAACCACCCAGGGGCCTAATCCTAATTTAGTTAAATTCATGGTATTTTGTGCAAAATAGTTGTTTGGTAATTTTAAATAAATAAGTTGTGGTTTCTGCATAAAGATATCAAGATATAGTGACCGTTTGGTTACCGGAAGTGGGGACAGAAATGATGGAAGTGAAATCACTTCTATCACTTTGGTGTGTTTGGTTATCAGAAATAAGAAGTCCCACTTTAAAAACGGGTCTTTTTTTGGCTTGAAACATTAAATTTGGACTAATCACCAAACCAAACCACTTATGTGTATATGTATTTGGAGTTTGGAAGGATGGGTTGAACTGTCCAGTTGATTTATGGCATGTTACAGTGAATAATAAGCTGAAGGAGCCGGAAAAAGATAACATTGAGGGTCATCTTGTTCCTCATCTCTTTCTCAACTTGGGAAGACTAGATGTTGAAGCAAAGAACTGAAAAGAAAAAAGATTCCAAAGTGGTTGAGACAACAAGGTTATAGCTATTGATAAAGAGAGAAATCCCAAGAGAAGTAATGTTAAAAAGAATCTTATAAATTGATGATTCATATGAACAAATGTATAAAATGCTTTGAAAAGCAGTTGCAGAAAATATGAATTACAGGATTAACAACACTTCCAATCCATTAAATGACTACTGCAAGATCTATTAATAAGTAAACAAGCAAAACTAGAAAGTGTTCTTCATTTCCAGTAAAAAACCAAACACTTCCAACCATTATTCACGGCCATTAAAGCGGCAAAAATAATCTTATTAGATTCCCATCAATTCAACTTCTTTGTTGTGTTGAAAAATCAAAAGCCAACAAATATTTTTATTTTTATTTTTTTGTTCTTGAAAAGAATAAACCAACTACACAGATCCACATGCACCATCTTCAATCAACACAAAACCTCATTAAAAACCATGTAGAAGAAAATATCTACAGCTCGAATGCTAGCATAAAGAATAGGCTTCCTGAAATCAATAGTGATATAAAAGCTGAAGAGATGATATAGTCTACTACAAAGTTAACATAAAAAAAAACAAATTAAGTCCATTACAAGACATCTTCTTAAACAGATCCATACATACATAGAAAATATTCCATCAAGTCATTTAAACAGACATATAAGATCTAGGTTACATCATGTACTACAAAATATCCCAACAAGGCAATTAATTAGTCTTAAAACATTGTTACTGCCCGAAACCTCTTCTATTAGCAATGAAGCGATCGAGTCATCTTTTACGCAGAAATGGCTTCCTCATATAAAATTCTTCAGCGAGGCTATTGTCCGCTTTCAGTGTTACGAACACCATCTCCATGTCATCATCACTATAGCCCTCTATACTCCATAGAGCATTAGTCAACCTGTCCTTCCAAGGCCTCTTTTTGTAATTTTCAATTGAACTAGTTAAACGGTCAAACTTTGCTCCAAAGCAATCTATCATATAGTTTTCATTACTCACCTTGATGTAAGAGCAGTTTTTGTAGTAGAATTCGTTGTAGTCTTATAGAAGGCCTTGGTAGTTCATGTTGTTGGTTGTTATTCTCAACTAGCTCAGTCTCCATTTCATTAGTAGGAGGTTTACTGGTGTTTTTCGATCTCCGGTTCTTCATATTCAAACTAGTCGAAGATTGTTTGTGCAAAATCACATGTGGCGTGATCATCCCCACAAATAATCCAAGGGTCATCAAAGTGGGAAATAGGTTTGCTAAGCTGATCTTTTGCTTTGGGATGTGCATGTGAATACATATAACATTATAATTTATGAGAGTACTTGAAATTAAGTTGTATTATGCACATATTGATTAAAATGAATGAAAGTAATGCATGTACGTCGATATATGTGGGATAAGACTTATCTTGTACCACTAACATTTTCAGACTATGGTATTTCTCTTTGATGGTGCGCACATGATTTGCCAGCTCTACGAGGCAAGGGATCATGATGCAGGAGCATCCGACCGTGGCCATATCTCCATATTTGCATCCATTGGTTTGTTTTAAGTTTGATTTTCTTATAGTTCATATGTATTAGGTTAGGCATGATTCATTTATTGTTGTGTTGTTTTGCATTCTATTAGGTTGTTTTTTTTGTTAGGATGTGGTGATTTGGTTGTTGTTACTTGCTTCTATAAAGCCAAGTATTGTAGGAAAAAAAAAGACGGAAAATCATTTGTTTCTTTTCAAAGTTTTACCACTTCTCATGAGTTGAGTGATAATTAGAAAAAGTTAGATAAGAGGAACGGTGCTTCCTCTCTCTCCATCCACGAAGCCTATGGATTCAACTTCGATAAGCTTCCCGCTATGCCAAGTTGGTATCAGAGACAAACTTAGCGTAGTTGGAAGCGTGTCGAAGCTGAATCCATCGGCTTTGTGGATGGAGAAAGAGGAACCATCGTTTCTCTTGCCAGACTTTTTCCTAATGATCGCTCAACTCATGAGAAGTGGTAAAACTTGTTATAAACAATCATGAATTCGTATACAACAATACTAAATTAAACAGTTAATTTATATATATATTACAAAGAACAGTAAAACTTGCAAAACAAGTAACAGTAGGGGTGAAGATAAATCAGAGAACTGACTTGATCAGAGATTGAGGCTAGCGTATATGCTATGTCCTATAGCAGAAATTCACCCCTACTCAGGTCAGATTCGATGCCCGTCACCGTGGGATTCAATAACTGTGGCCAAGAACCTAAAGCACTTGCTTCTTGGTCCCTAATTTAATTTACTTGGTGGATTTCCTCTCAGAGTATTTTGGAAGAACTTGAGATTTGAAAGATTGAAGATGATAAGATAAGATGATGATATCCAAATGATACTTTGCTTCTGGTTTTATAGGAGGTTAAACACCCTTTGCAGAAAGAAGCAATGCTTGGAAAGGGGATGTGTCCTTCTAAGAAGTTGCGCTCTTCTGAAAGGTTGTGTTGTATAGACACACCTCTTCACTGATTAAAATAATTAAAAACAAAAAACTAATTTTAAATCAGAAGAGACCCCAAGGCCCAAGTCAAACATCATCCAACCAAAAGCCCAAGGCTTTGTTCAATTTACTAAGTGTCCCATGTGAACACTTATAAACCATCCAACTTTCTCTCAATCTTTAGATGTGGGACTATCCTTCTCTCTATTTCTATACAAAACTCCAACAAAACTTTGAAAAGAAACAAATGATTTTTCTAGTCTTTTTTTGAAAAAAAAATTTCCTATAAGTATGTGTTGGTGCAAAGACACTTTAGTTAGCATTATTTGACACTGTTGACCAAAGCAAGGGAGTTGACAAATCAAAGTATGTTGGAGGACACTACATGGTATCTCTATCTTTGGAGGATAGATCTGCTGGAGAGATGCTTGGCAAGACGCTACTCTTGGAAGACATGATATTAAGCAAAGAATGGTGCAAATGATCTTGCAGGCCGTGCTATATGGAAGGTAGTGACTATAGCTCATATTAAAGGAAAAGATGAAGAGGTGATTTAGGAATCAACTTCACATGGAAGGAACTGATTGAAGCCATGATTGAAGAGTTGATTTGATTGAGATCAAATCAGGGAAGAGAATGAAGAATCAAATCAAGATGAATGGAGATCTAATTTGATCAAGAAGCTTTGAAGATGGATTGTGCACCATGGTGAGGTGCAACTTTGAAGAAGATTGTGAATGTAACGGAAAGGAGTCCAACCAGTTGTCGTGGTCGTGATCGGGAGGGTCCGATGAAGTTCGACTCAGACACAATCGGAAGGGTTGGAAGGTCTTGAGTGTTAGGATTTTATTTTATGTGTGGCCCACGTGCCATATCCTTTGGGTTTTAAAATTTAAACCTTTAAAGATAGTTGGTTTACTAAAGGATAAATGATTTGATAAAAATAAATTATAGATAAATCATTATAAAATAAAATATAAACATGTGCTAAATTCCTATTGGTCAGTAATCTTTATTCAAGTAACTCTCTCTCTCTACCCATAAAAGATAGTCTTCTCCATCAGAACTGTCTGTCAAATTAAAAGGGGTCAAGTGAGAGAAACCAGTTCTTTGATTTTCTCTGAAGAAAAGCAACATGGATTCAGGTATGTACTTTCATAATTCCTATGCATTGTGGAAATCATATTGTTCAAAATCCTGGGTATTAAATTCATGTAAATTAGGGTATTGAATTGCATGGCCATGAAATCTTATGCTTACATTGAGGTCGTGGTGCAATGCAAGCTGCAGCCTCAGTCAGTTCAATAGTTGAGCCACGTTGCAAGTTCGGTTGCAACAGAAATTGCAACGTCAAAATTTGGAAAGAGTCCAAATTAGTGCCGTGGAGATTTTGGAGATCCTCAAAGAGGCAGGTGCGATTTCAGCGACATGGTGGTGTCAATATAATGTCCCGCTCTGAAGATTTAGGATGAACCACTAAAGTGTCTCCTTGTGTAAGGTGATAGTGGTCATCGGGCAATCTTGAGTGGGTGTGTATATTGCTAAAGAGTGAGGGTGAGTGAAACTCTTGTACTCATGTCCCTATTGCTCCTTTAGTGGATTGTCTTCTTCGGACTAAGCTCCCAAATGTAGGCTTGGAAGTCGAACTAGGTTACCAAAACTTTCTTCATTGCCTTGTGTGTGTGCGAGCTTTGAGAGGAAGAGTTGCAACTGAAGTTACAACTACACTACACAACAGCCGGAGCGGAACTTACAGTATGCTTTATAGAAGCAAGTTCAAACAATAAATGAATCAGGCCTAACCAAATAGAAAATAAACTATAAGAAAATCAAACTTAAAACAAACTAGTAGATGCAAATGTGGAGATTTCGCCACCGTCGGATACTTCTGCATCAAATCAATACATCATCCATCTCTTTTGTCCATCACTTATTGGGTGTACCTTTACGCTTATGAGTAGATGAACTTGAAGTTGTTGCTGCATTTTCCCGTCACATTGGAAATGAGAAATTTTGATTAGTATCATGGAAACCATCTTCAAGATTGCAGCTGTAGTAAATTGTACAAACACAAAATACAATTGTAGTACCATAGAAGATGAGTTATGGATAACAAATAATAACCAACCATTCATTAAGCTCAACATCATTAGGGAACAGAAGAGTTCTCAACCTTCACAAGGCTAGAGATCATTTTCATATGCAGACTCTACTGAAGATGAGTTTATGGCTAACAAATAATATCTAGCCATGCATTATACAAGGAGAAAAATAACTTTAAAGGATAACACAAATGCCAACAAGTATCCAAGAAAGATAAAGGACCAAGGGAACCAATCAAAATGAGACATAACAAGGTCAAACTGATGCACCCATTAATCTTAAAAGCATGGGCATTGAATTGGTGAATGTATTGTAATCAGAAGAAAAAGAGAGCAATTTTTATCAGGGATTCAACTAATACACTTCTTTACAAGCATTAATGCTTAAAATAAGTACTAGACATTAACAAAGATTTCAAAGAATGTCTAATAAAATGAAATCGACAATTTCAGACTTGAACCAATGCCGTCATCTCTCCTCAAAACTAATGTTAATGTGACATGAAATGCATGCAGTACAAAGATGTAATGAAATGCTCAAGAAATAATTTTTATTAGTTGATTGTAAACACTACTCTGCATAAATAATGTCTAGGATACTAGATAAATAATTTTATAACTGAAGGTCTACAAGAGTCATCATAAAGTTTGAGGATAGTTACAACAACACAAGAGAATAGGAAGAATATGGACCATAAAATGTCATGGACAGTTGAATAATGGCAAACAAAAAAAAAAATTATAGCAATTAAAACATGCTCAATTACAACATCAACAATAAATAATGAAAAACAAATAGTAAGTTTTTAAATGTGCATAACATCAGAAGTCCAAAATAGTATGAAGATGAGGGAAATAAAGTGTCGGTGTCATGCATCTACATAGTCACAAAACACAATACACAAGCGAAGTTTTAGGGTGTTGTTCGTGAATTATAATTAACCCACATTTCCTTTATAATCTTATCTCAGAGTTCCTGCCATTGATTGCAAGCCTCTCATTGTTCCCAGGTTGTGGGAAACGTCGCAAGTCTAGATTCATCCTCAATAGGAACATCCTGGTGTATAAGCATGTCTGCTGGATCAACATCCTTGATGAAATAGTGCAAAACATAACATGAAGGACAAGATCTACCTGTGCCGAGAAAGGGTAGGATGGTCTTGAGTCTAAAATCCCAAATCGAATTTATAAAATCCCGAAAGCTCTCTCGACAAAGACTCACTTCCGTTTTTTTTATCGCTAGAGTGGGTGAAATGGGCTTTGGTATATAAAAACTCACTTCCGCCCATTTCGGTGCCCTCTCACTACAACGGAAAGAAACACTAGTGTAACTTTCTCCCCCACTTTTAACTACTTCAAGGAAGCGAGATTTTCATCCACTTTTTCACTCCAAACACTTCCAGTAAAATGAACACTCCTAAATGTTATTTAATAAAATTCAGGGTGTTTTGTAGAAAATGAGCCATTTGTAATTGCAGTTAAATATAGGGTGTTTTGTGTAAAAAGTGCAAAGTAGCTCAAGGACCCAAATGTAATTAATAAAATATACGGGATGACAGCGCACACATAAAAGTCTCTCCGGTAAGCCCCCATCGCAAACCACACGCAGCTCCAGTGAGTGATAGGCCTCTACCAACTCGGGAAATCCCTAGCTCTTTCTCTCTCTCCGCTCGTCGGAGCCCCTGGATGGATCCTCGCCGGTTGCTAGGGCATCCCATCGGCGGCGATCAGCCGCCACCACCTGCGCAGCAGCATCAGCAAAGCCCCTACTGGTACCCTCCTTCCTCTTCTTCTCCAGTTCCTGGTGGCTATCACCACCAGCAACAACCTCCGCTTTCTCTAGTGCCCCCGGCGGGCCATCACCTCCCTCCTCCTCACCGCTGGGGTCCTCCTGATCCTCACGACCCTCACCTCCTACATCGCCATCCGCCGCTTCCGCCCCAGCCCTCTGTGAGTTATCACAATCAATCCCCTTACCAGAACCCGTATCCCCCTTCCATGCCGCACCCTCCCCCTTATCCACCTCACCATCACCCTCCGCCTCATCCTCATGCCCCGGCGTATCCCCCGCCGAATCAGGTAATTGTTTCAAATCTTCGATGAAACGTGAATCTGATATTATAGACTTGTTGGCAATTGTGGGCATTTAATTGTAATTCTCTTTTTTTGCTTCTTTTGTGTGCTTTGTGCCTCCAATTGTAAGCTGGCTTTTGTATTAAGAATAGAGAAATTCTTTTGCTACTGATACCATCTGTAAAATGAAATTTACCATCATTCGAAGACTGAAGAAGTGATAGTTTTGATTGTTGAAGGATTTGGCACAAATTTTAATGGTTCTCACTAGAAAAAGCTACCATCTGAGAACTTCTGAGAACTCCTCATTCTCTTTATTTCTATCTAAATATCTGCATAAAACTATGGTAGTAGATTTAGCTCAAATGTCAATGGTGTATTTTTTGTAGTGTATTGATTCACTTACTTCTATCTAAATATTTGTCGCCATGTGACTTGGAGGTCACGTGTTTGAGTCGTGGAGCAGCCTCTTGCAAAAAAGCAGGGTAAGGCTGCGTACAATAGACCCAAGTGGTCCGACCCTTCCGCGCATAGCAGGAGCTTTGTAGCACCGAGATGCCTTTTTTTTTATTGATTCACTTTTTTTGAAGTTTAGGATTTTAGTAGTGATATGTTCCAAGTAGCATCATCGTATCAATTGTTTATCTCAAGTTATGAATGTATAGCTGGTTAGTTTTCCTTTCCCTTTTTTTGTCTACCATTTGTAAGATTTATGGAATTAATTGTTGTAGGTATGGGGCAGCACACCTTGGCCTCAGCAACATTCATGGGAACATCAAGGTAAGTTCTATCCTTGTTTTATATGAGTTTAAGATTTCATCTTCAATGAAGAACATGACAAATGCATTTTCAATGATAGACGTGGCAATTGGCCACTTTTTCCTTTATATTGTTATGGAGGTTTTTCCACTTTGTAAATTAACTCACAATATTTGAAATTTGACTGATAACTCTCTTGTTCTTTTGTTTTCTGAATTTGACTTTATTAAGGGTGCCTATGAATGAATATTTCTTAGGCTAGAGAAAGATATTTCTCGATCAAGTAAGCTCGGATAACTTCTTGACCATGGCCTAATCTCGGCCTTCTTTTTCCTTTTCTTTTTTTAGCTTAAAGGTATAGCTTTCGTGCATAGTTTATTGGATATCACACCTTGATCTTCAAGGAAGTTGATTTATTCTCTCAAGACTTTTCCCTGTAATATCATTTTTAAAAAAATTGTTCAGACTGAAGCCACAAAACTCTGAAGTTTTTATGGAGGTTCAAGCATCTTTACATTTGAACCCATGCTTTGTAGGAGCTTGCAATGATCACTCTTAAATTTTGACCATCACTGTTTTTTTTATGAAAACCTTTGTTCATTGAAAACAAAATGCAACTACCAGTTGCTATGTTAGTTTATCTTGCTTATTTTAATGGGTAAGAGAAGTTTGTAAGAGCCTGCTCCATCTAAAACATGCAGAAAGAAACAACTTATACCCAAATGAGGAAGATTGGGCTGCCAAGGCTAAGGCATGGGCAGCTGCTACATCTGTTACAGACAACCATCATCAGCATTCACAATTTACGCCAATCCCAAGAGTGGAAGAGTCGAGCTATGCTTTTCATAATCACTATCAGCAAGCATTGGGCCCCCTGCCAACTGTCATTCACCAGCCATCACTTTCTAACTCAAGTAACCAATAATTGCCAGTTCATTTGATGGATCTTCCAGAACAAGTAAATCATTTTATTGTCCAAGTCCATTACTACTGGATCACCTTCTTATTGCACAGGTAATCGAATATCCCAGGATGCTGGATATGAAGCCAAGGCTGCCAATACAGATCATATGGTTTCTCCTCAAAAGAGCTTCCCAACTCCATCAGTCTATAAGCAGGAGGTATCTTCTAGTTATTCTTCTGCTCCAGGTAATTCTTCAGATGGTATTTTACTTTTCTTCCTGACACACCTTCTGGGAAATTGGTTCTTGATCTCTAGCAATGGTTGCAACAAGTGCCTTGCTTGGTCTTGTTGCTTTAGCCATTTGGAATGTGTGTGCTTCCATAGGTTTCACATATGCTTTAACTTTGCATATGAGCTCAAAACTACTTCAAAATTTAATCTTTTGTCAGACATTGTGAAACACTTGTTATCTTGCATGCTTTATGTTTTGTTTTTTCTTAGTTTTGTCTTAGTTCTTTTTTTTTACGTAACACGTGTTTTTAGTTATCTCTGCAGTTTCAACTTTAATTGGACACCTGAATATGGTGGTCCATGCAACTTATGGATCAGGAAAAAAAAAATCCCCCCTTCAAGACTAATTAATGTTAAGTTTAATCAAGATTTAAAGCACCTTGAGCTGCTTCGACCTATCAAGCCATACACTTTGGTGCTCGATTAACATAATTTGCTCAATTATTTCTCTTAAACATCACATAAGGCATTTAGAATTTGGTGTCGTTTTAAGGTTCTTACCTTCTACTCTAATTATTGTATTATATCTAATTTGGAAGATTTGCTTCTTATCTTGAAGTAGTCTTTACTGGAAGAATGATAGATGAGAGCTTCTAGAGTGTCAACATATCTTTGATTCCATTCTTGCCATCCTTTCTAGGATGGTATTGTAGCATGTCATTAATTAAGTGGAGACTTCTACAACGATTCATCCATCATCTTGACCTTTTTTTTTTGGTTAGATGTGGCAATAATTCGAGAGATTCCTTTATGGGGCATCATGAGAAGTAATGTCTATTAAATGAATTCTTGGATTTTCTAATCCACTTTTCACACTGCCTCATTTCCATATATTCTCGATTTTACCTTGTATTGCTTTGGGAACTGCATATGGTATATAGTTTTAATAGCGTGAATGTGGATTAATCTTCAATGCTTCACTAAAACAAGTTAGCCAAGAGGGGATTATGAAAGTGCTGATTTGGTTAAGACGATGAGGGCTTGATGTGGACTGTGTTTTTTTGATTATATATGTTGAAAGTTCTCTGTTAACTAGATTTAGTTCCATTAAATGATGACTTATCTGATACAATGCACTACTGGCAATCCTGCAAAGTTGTGATGAAGGAAGTCTAAATGGCACAATTAAATCTCTTTAAATCAGTAATTATGTTATTTTTGTTTCCTTGGAACTAATTTGATGGTATTAAAGATTAATGGCTAAGCCTCAGTTTTTACCGGCATTGCTAGAATTCAATAATGACAGTTGGCTTGTTAAATTTCAACTTCTAACTATCATTATGATCAATTATAAGTGCGGTTCAGTTGCCTTTTCTTTTCCATTAATTAACTACAACAATCATTGTGATCAATTATGAGGGTAGTTGCCAAAGACCAATAGGTCGAGCGGCAAGGGTCCTCTGCATCCGGGAGGAGAACCACGGTTCGAATCCCGGGTGACAGAGTGAAAGCGGGGCGCTGAGAGGTAGTCACGGGCCGTTAGTATGAGGGGCTAGGCCCAGTGGGCCAGGCCCTGTGATAGTCCTCTCTCCGTCCTGACCCACCTGGGCTTAGAATGGGGTTTATCCCCTTTGTCCAAAAAAAATTATGAGGGTAGTTCATCTGCCTTCTCTTCTGGTCCACGTCACGCTTTGGCTACTGTTGCCTCGTGATCTGGCCTCAGCTTTCGACCAACGGTTAAAATTTATAATTGGTGTGGACGCTTACTTACGCTACGAGCAGGGAGTCAGAGAACATCCTGAAACTCCGATCGAATTACCCATGGCGAACCTCGTAAAAGGAGAGAGTGATCGAATTGGGCCTCTCGCGGATTGACTCCGATGCTTTAAGTCGAGAAAACTTGAGTAAAGAGTCTTAGATTTAGACAGTTCTTTGTGTGTGATGAGTTTTGAGTCCCTTTTCTTATTACCGCTTTCTCCTTTTATAGACCTTAGAGGCGGTTTAGGAAAGCGGTGGAATAAAGGCGGTGAATGAGAACACATGAGGTGGCAAAAAAATATCTTGAAAGCGGTGGGGTAAGGCGGTGAGTTAGGTAAATATCTCCTAAAAGCGGTAGGAAAATATCTGCCGCCTAACGTGTAGATGCCGCGTAGGGTAAAATAGAATAAATATCTCATCGTAGAAGTGGATAAGGCCTACTCATCGTAGATGTAGTGGATAAGGCCTACCACCGTTTGTAGAGGCGTTAGATATTTATCTCTCTTCCCACCTCACGCCTGTATAAGAGGGTTGCTACAATTCCGGACTTGTTTGGTAGGATTGAATCCTCACGCGTTATTCTTAACGGAATTGTGTAAAGGTGGTGATATTGCCATGTGGTCAAAGGAACATGTAGTCCTTTAGGTCGATGACACTGTCTTCACCAAATATATCCGTAACACTAGTCCCCCAAAGTGTACTTGTTCGAAAAATCGGCGAGGGTGAGCTAACCGCGACGCTTCGGTTCGAGAACAAGTATCGTTCTTAGTTGGCATGTCTACGTAAAGCGTAGGCTTCGCGGTACGCCTACTACGCCTAAAGTACATGTGTTTTAATAGGCGACCGACATTTCATCGTGTTATCCTTTCATTATCGAGGTAGATTTTTGTTCCGGATTTCGCCTATAGTGCCGATAGGTTCTCCTATTTAAGGGCTTGTATGGATGGCGAGTTTGGGCGTAAATCTTTGTACTCTTTGTATCTTTGTATCATGGCTCAACGCTTGTCTTTTATAAGTTTTTACTTTTCTCAATGTTCTCGACACTTACGAATTCCTTTCTTTTACGAGCATCTATCGAAACTAAGGACCGGGGTGAGCCATTTGGTAAGTCCGAGCGGTACGTGTATGGCCGTCATTACATTGATTGACAGGGGGGTAGGTGAGATGAGCATCGACGCAGGGTGGGAAGCTTTTCATGTCGATCACGACGTGGAAGCGGGGGACCTCTTAATTTTTACTTATGCAGGGGGTATGCGTTTCGAAGTTGAGATGTTCGGAGACGACTCCTGCCGCAGAGAGGTGGGCCCCCACCTTCGCCCCCGTGCCGAACCCAGTTCCCCTAGTAATAATGAGGACAGTGACGGTTGCGAAAGTCCGTGTCTCTTCTGAGTCTTATCCGAGCGTATCCTCGGACGGGTCTGCGGATATTTAGCTTTAATCCGTCGGAAAATATGTTTTTGTTATGTTTGTTTTGTTTGCGTTCGTCATGTAACCTGAATAAATAACGTTTGTCGTTTTGCTTCTAAATCCTTTGGCATTTTTATGAGGCCTTCACTGGCGATCCTATGTTGGAGTGTGTGCTTTGTCTCATACAGTGCATGTGCTCTACCTTCCACGTAACGCTTCATCGCTCCCTAAGATGACACGTGTCCCTTCTACTATTTAGCATTAAAGGGGATAGTGGCGCGGCGGCGATGCTTGGCGTTTGTCATCAACGCGTCATGATGGGTGATGAGCGTGGTTTTCCATGTGTGTCAGGCGGCGCTTGGTATTACTGACGTGGGCAGAATTTTGAACTGTTTTGAGGAGGTGTAATGATGGTTATTTGAACGATCCAGATTTGTGGACCCTTGGTTAAACGGTTTTGATCGGAATATAACCCTGAGATCTAACGGCCACGGATTCGTTGCCTTTGTATATAAGCGAAATCGTACAGGCAGAAAAAAGGTTGTTTCGAAAATCGAATCGCGTCTTCTTCTTCAGATTTCCTCGTCTGAGCCCACTGGTTTTGAAGCTTTCGCTTTTTCTTGTCTTTTTCTTTTCCTAAGGTAATGGCTAGTCTTGCATCTTCCTCCCTAGTTCTTCTACGAGTCCTTGATTCCTTCTCCGTCCCAACCCTACGGTTTTAGCCAGCGATTAGGCCCGAACTTGGAGGCGTTCAGTTCGAGGTTGTGGGTTCACCCCGCTTCAGAGGCAATGGGTAGATGGTCGGATACGTTCATAAGTCTTCTAGAGGCAAGGATGTAGATGACCTAGTAGAGAGATATGAGATAGACCTCTCTCTATTCGAGGTTAGGGTTCCTTGTTGTGGGAGAGGCATGAGTGCTCCCGAGGGAGGGAGATATCTATCAGGATGCGTTGCTAGGCGGACTTAGGCTTCCTTTTCCTGATTTTACCAAGGCGATCCTAGAGGAATATCGTTTGTGTCCTTCGCAGTTAACTCCGAACTCTTGGAGGCTGCTCAACGGATTTGTCATGGTTTTTAAGAATTACGGGGTAAATCCGACTGTCCGCTGGTTCCGCCTGTTGTTTAGTCTCCTTTCTTGCGATGCTTACGTCCTACAGAAGCTAGCTACATCCTTCAAGAGCTTCACGAAGGCATCGGAGGAGGACACATAGGGGGCAAAGCCTTGAGTTACAAAGTCCTACGACAAGGTTATTACTGGCCAATATTAACTCAAGATCTGAATGGCGTTAAGCTCGGAAATGTGATGCATGGCATTCCAAAATTGAGGCGACCATACGACTTACACCAATTATTAGCCCTCGACCATTTGCCATCCGGGGAGTTGATCTTCTAGGACCATTCCCTACTTGATTCGACAAATGAAGTTTACGATGAGTCGCTATTGACTACTTCACCAAATGGGTGGAAGTTGAACCCTTGGCCAAAATCACGGAGAAAGCTTGTCGTGGATTCTTATGGCGAGCGGTTATCTGTCGATTCGAATTTCCGCTTTCATTTCGATAATGGGCGACAATTTGATAACAAGGCTTTCAAAAGCTTTTGTTGAGTTCGGAATCAATCCAGATTAACGCCCGTGACACATCCCCAAGCCAACGGCCAAGTAGAAGTGACGAACCGCACTCGCTTCAAACATCGAAAACTTCGGGTATCCGTAAATGGGACTAAGCTGGGTAGAAGAAATCCCGAGCCTTTGGGCCTACAGGACAACAACAAGAACTCCTACGGTGAGAAACCCCATTCTCTCTCACTTACAGAGGCCGCCATCCCTCGCAGAAATAGGAATGCCTTACCTCATGGACACAAGAAACTTTCTCATCAAGAGAATGAGAAAAACTCCGAAAGCGTAACTTGATCTACTCGAAGAGCGGAGAGAATTTGTGGAAACAAAGGCGACCATCTATCGTCAGAGAGTAAAAAGGTTCTATGACACAAGGGTAAAAAGAGTCTTCTTCCAAATCGGCGATCTAGTCCTACGGGAAAATGAGTTTCATGGAAATAAAAGCCGAACGGGGAAGCTAACTCCTAACTATGAAGGCCCTTACGTCATACAAAGAATCGTCCGAGCAGGCACCTATTATCTAGTAAATATGGGCGGAAAAACGCTCAAGCGTCCATTCCATGCTGAACACTTATGACGCTACTATCAGTAAATTCTGTAGCTGTCTCTTAAATTTCATGGAATAAAGCTCAAGCCTTTCTCATCCTACAAAAATGTGGTGAAATTCCCATTCTACAAAGATGCGGTGAAATTCCCATCCTACAAAAACGTGGTGAAATTTCCATTCTACAAAAATGCGGTGAAATTCTCATTCTACAAAAATGCGGTGAAATTCCCATTCTTGGAAGATGAGTCAGAATTATCCTGTGAGGATAAACGACAACTCTTATCCAAAAAACAAGGGGCAAAAATCCCGATCGAAATATGAGGCAACAATCTCATTTATGAAGACGAGTACCTCACTCAATGTACCTTAAAGTCCCATGATTGGACTAAGAACTCGTTACGAAGCTTATCTTACAAGCCAAATGAAGAAGGAAGAAGTTTACGAAGGACTTCAGAAAATACTTCTCATGGTTAAGGATAACCATCACTCGGAAATAAATCTTCACCAAAATAAAGGTTTGCTTTTTCATTCATACTAATAGAAATTACATTCCAGGTGATTGAGAATTTACAAGAACATTTCTCGAAAATGCTAAAAACATCCTAAGAACTATGATCTCGGCACCAACCGCTTCGGAGGAACTTGGGTCAAGGCTGAGGCGTAAGCCTCTCAGGGGTCTTAATAGTTTGCTGCTCTTTAGCTCCGTGAACTTCTTCAAAACTCCCCGCCACCCCCATGGACAAAACCTTCAGGGAGGGATATGGCCCACCCGCTTTGTACTCAATCAATAAATGCGGGTGGCCCTTCTTTAGCTTTACTCTAAAGTAGGGTGACCTCCTTCTCTAATTTATCCGGCTTTCGCTCTACTAAATCCTTGATTTCTTGCGAGTGGATTTAGGAGTCGGTCGGGAAGCTAAGTCTTCTTTAAGTGTGTGCGCTCCCTTTAGCTCTTCCAACTCACTTTGAGCAGTGAAGTTCGCTTTTTTTCAGCCACTTCCATCGCTTGACTTGCCCTCTTGAGTAGATTTGAGCTCCTTCTCCAAACTGCTAGAGTTCTCCTGCAACTTTTTAACATTCTCCTCGGCAGTAAGAAGAGAACCCTCAAAAATAGACAACTTGGCCGCCAAATCGTCCTTCTCCTTTCCCACGAATGTACCGGTTATTGAAGCCGCTTTTTATCCTTCTCAAAAGTGTGGATAATGGCGAAGTTGCTCTTTGTTTTTCCACTCGGGGAGCCTAGAGTTCAATTGGGCGATTTCCGTACCTACGCTCCATCTTTCTTGAATCCTCTTGGCAAAGATTGCCGACTTCGGTCCGCCCGGTCGCATGATCCTACGAAATAACAAACAAATAAGTTAGTAGCATTAATACCGAGCCAAAAGTAAAACTAATACGAGGATAATCCTCACCAAGACGACCGAACGGAATTGAGAAATGGCCTCTTCCCTTCCAAATGCATGAAGTTTGGAGGAGAGTCATTCAGCTTCATTGCCATTAAAAGCCTTTACTGAAGCGTATCCCGAAAGGGACGCCTCTGGAGGGCACCTCTTTCTCTTGAGGAGCCGGTCCCCTTAAGACCGAGTCCGCCACCCGCAGTTTATCCAGGAGAGCCGCTTCTCCTGCCTCCGCCTATAAAATATAACCTAAGTTAAAGGTTCTAAACGAAGCACGAAGCATACCTATAGAAAATATGTGTGTAGAAATTCTCACCTCTATAAGAAGGATATCCTCCGGCCGGCTGAAAGAAGGACCCTCGGAAATTGGGGATAAAGCCGGGCGGACTTCTTCCGCTAACCTCTTCCCCGAGGCACCTTCAGCTTGTTCTTCCGCAATTCCGGAACCGGCGCGTCCCTCGAATTCTTTCTCTTTGTCCTCCTCTCCCGTGAGGACCCTAAGACCGGGTCACTTTTAACCCCTTTTGGAAGAGTCAATCTTTCTCTTCCTTTTCTTCTTCTCCTCTTTGGAGGTATCGACCTTGGCTAGATACCACTTCTTTCTTTTTCCTACCACGGTGCAGGCGGATGAACTTCACCTTCGAAAGAAGCTGTAAGACTCTTAACATAGCTCAAGTCTTCGCCTTCCATCGGATTTTCTCGCAAAACAAATTCAATAAGGTTAGACATCACAAGCCAAAATCAAACCAAATTAGGTAATGCCTTGAATCCAGTCCTACCAAGTAGACACTATTAAATGACACTTAATGAGGTTTTCCTTGGTCAAAACCTATCCATATAAACTTTGGATAGCCTTGCCATTGACTTAAGAAGATTTTCCTCTTCTTCCGACATCTCCTCACAAGTAATGTCCAGACGGGAACCTCCCACCTTGTTCGGATATCCCACTCGGATTTACATCTAACAAAGAAAACTTGCTCTTTCATCGCTTAATGGAAGAAGGAACTTTCCCTAGAAACTTTCTCCCAGGGCGAGCCGAGAAATAATACAAATCGGCATTAGACTCCAAACAAAGACTAAACAACAAAGTGAACCGGACAATCGGATTTACACCGTAATTCTTAAAACCATGACAAACTGGCTGAAAATTTCCAAGAGTGTTCGGAGTTAACTGCGAACGACACAAACGATATTCCTCTAGGAACGCCTTGGTAAAATCAGGAAAAGGAAGCCTAAGTCCGCCTAGCAATGCATCCTGATAGACATGCCTATCTCCCTCCCCGGGAGCACTCGCCTCCTCCTCGAACAAGGAACCCTAACCTCGAATAGAGAGAGGTCTATCTCATATCTCTACTAGGTCATCTACATCCTTACGCCTAGAAGACTTATGAACGATCCGACCTCTACCCATCAGCTCTAGAAGTAGGTGAACCCGCCAACCTCGAACTGAACGCCTCCAAGTTCGCCGGAATCGCGATGTAAACCGTAGGGTTGGACGGAGGAGGAATCAAGGACTCATGAGAAGAACTAGAGGAGGAAGATGCAGCACTAGCCATTACCTTAGGAAAAGAAAAAGACAAGAAAAATGCAGAAAGCTCAAAACCAGGGCTCGCCGGAGACGAGGAAATCTGAAGAAGAAGACGCGATTCGATTTTCGAAACAACCTTTTTTCTGCCTGTACGATTTCGCTTATATACAAAGGCAACGAATCCGTGGCCGTTAGATCTCAGGGTTATATTCCGATCAAAACCGTTGAACCAAGGGTCCACAACTGACCGCTCAAATAACAATCATTACACCTCCTCAAAACAGCTTCAAAATTACGCCACGCCAAGAATACCAAGCGCTACCGACACACATAGAAAACCACGCCATCACCCATCATGACGCGTTGACAAACGCGCAAGCGCCGCCGCGCCACTATCCCCTTTAATGCTAAATAGTAGAAGGGACACGTGTCATCTTAGGAAATGAAGGCATGCGTGGAAGGTAGAGCACTGCATGAGACAAAGCACACACTCCAACATAGGATCGCCAAATGAAGGCCCTATAAAATGCCAAAGGATTTAGAAGCAAAACGACAAACGTTATTTATTCAGGTTACATGACGAACGCAAACAAAACAAACATAACAAAAACATATTTTTCGACGGATTAAAGCTAAATATCCGCAGACCCGTCCGAGGATACGCTCGGATAAGACTCAGAAGAGACACGGACTTTCGCAACCGTCATTGTCCTCATTATTACTAGGGGAACTGGGTTCGGCACGGGGGCGAAGGTGGGGGCCCACCTCTCTGCGGCAGGAGTCGTCTCCGAACATCTCAACTTCGAAACGCATACCCCCTGCATAAGTAAAATTAAGAGGTCCCCCGGCTTCCACGCCGCGTGATCGACATGAAAAGCTTCCCACCCTCGCTGCCGATGCTCATCTCACCTACCCCCGAATCAGCGTAATGACGGCCATACACACCGCTCTGGACTTACCAAATGGATCACTCTAGTCCTTAGTTCGATAGATGCTCGTAAAAAGAGTCGAGAATTGTAAGTGTCGAGAACATTGAGAAAAAGTAAAAACTTATAAAAAGACAAGCTGAGCCATGATACAAAGATACAAGAGTACAAAAGATTTACGCCAAACTCGCCATCCATACAAGCCCTTAAATAGGAGAACTTATCGACACTATGTATCTAGAATTCCGAACAAAAATCTACCTCGATAACAACGAAAGGATAACACAAGAAATGTCGGTCGCCTATTAAAACACATGTACTTTAGGCGTAGTAGACGCATTACCGCGAAGCTTACGCTACGTAGACATGCCAACTAAGAACAATACTTGTTCTCGAACCGAAGCGAAGCGTCGCGGTTAGCCCTCGCTTCGATTTTTCAAACAAGTACACTTTGGGGGGACTAGTGTTACGGATATATTTGGTGAAGACAGTGTCATTGACCTAAAGGACCACCCGCTCCTTTGACCACATGGCAATATCACCACCTTGCACAATTCCGTTCGTCAATAACGTGAGGATTCAATCCTACCTAACAAGTCCGTCGGAATTGTAGCAACCCTCTTATACTGTATGAGGTGGGGAAAGAGAGATAAATATCTAACGCCTCTACAGTGAGTAGGCCTTATCCACTTGCTACATCTACAGTAAGTAGGCCTTATCCACTTGCTACAGTGGGCAGATATTTATTCTATTTTACCTACGTGGCATCTACACGTTAGGCAGCAGATATTTTTCTACCGCCTTAGGAGATATTTACCTAACTCACCGCCTTACCCCACCGCCTTTCAAGATATTTTTTTGCCACCTCATGTGTTCTTATTCACCGTCTTATTCCACCGCCTTTTCTGAACCGCCTCTAAGTTGCTATAAAAGGAGAGCGGTAATAGAAGAAAGGGACCCCGAAAAACTCATCACACAAAGAACTGTCTAAATCTAAGACTCTTTACTCAAGTTTTCTGACTTAAGCATCGGAGCTGAATCCGGGCAGAGAGGCCCAATTCGATCAACGCCTCTCTCCTTTTTACGAGTGTTCGCCTATGGGTAATTCCGATCGGAGTTTCGGGATGTTCTCTGCAAGGCTCCCGCTCGTAGCGTAAGTAAGCGTCCACACCAACTATAAATTTTAACCGTTGGTTGAAAGCTGAGGCCAGATCACGAGGCAACAGTAGCCAAAGCGTGACGTGGACCAGTTTTTGGCATCAACAGTTTGGCGCTGCTAACCGTCGTTTCATTAAAAAGATGTTACTTTTTTTTATAAATATTTGATTATCCATCTTTGTCATAATGTTTCTGCTTTCTTACGAAAAGTAAATGGAACCATATCCAGATCTAACAAGGGCAGTCCGGTGCTACAAAGCTCCCACTATGTGCGGGGTCCGGGAAAGGGTCAGACCACTTGGGTCTATTGTACGCAACCTTATCTCTTTTTTTTTTTTTTTTCCAAGAGAGTGTTTCCACGACTCGAACCTGTGACCTCAAGGTCACATGGTGACAACTTTACCGTTGCGCCAAGGCTCCCCTTCAACCATATCCAGATCTCACTGGAGAAAAACTTTATGTTCCATTGTGCTGTTTTAACTTCAGTACTTGCTCCTCTCTATTTACAAAACAGTGATGTTTTCTGGAAGTAGTTTTATCTTTGATTAGGTTGATCATGATTTCTTTTGAGGATATCAGGCATGCTGTAGGTTTTGAGGATTGCAAATGACACTTCTTAAATGGTCACTAGTGTTGAAGGAATTTAAGTTAAATAATATAGCAGACTGGTTGACATGTGAAATTAGTCTGTTAACGAACTGAGTGTTTTGAAGTTTCCTTGTTCAGCCCTTAAATTTTTTTTATGTTTTTTTGTTAGTGATGTGAAATGCATTTTACATTGTAGTCTACTAGTTCTTCTGAAAATCAAATGGTATGTTGCAACATTATTACTCAATTTTGAAATTAAAAGGTAAAGTGGCACTTTATTGATTATATATGCATTATTGTAGTAAAACAACTTTTCTTCGCGGGAGAAATTAAGAACCTTCTATAATAGATGCAATGGGACCTCTTTATGCTAAATCAGGTTCAAGTAATCCATGCACCACTGTTTGAGCTTAGCAGCTTTATTCCTCTAGTTTATATCAATAATCCATTCTGTTTTAAATCGTGACATGTAGTGATTCTAGGAATAGTTGGTGGTGAGACAATGCATTTATTTAATTTTTTCTTAAAAAATTTGATACTATGAGGCTGGTCTTTTGCATATCATTTAGCCATAGCTTTAGTTGAATGTTAGATTTGATTGTTATATTTTGTTGTATAAAAGTAAATTAATCCAATGGTTGAGGAGTATAATCTCTTGATTATTAACCCCTGTGATGATTGTTAAACTTTGTCCTCTCCTCAAAATGGTTCTTTCCTTGAGACTCCAGCCTTCTAAAACCTATGTTACCATTTTTATATTCTGTGTGCATTTATTCAGCAACTGTATGAGTCTTGTTTTTTGTAGCGACAGCTGTTAGTAGTTCTCCTTTAAAGTAATGAGTATGAGAAGATCAGACCAATGATTGAGGTTTCTGATACTTAACTTCAGCACTTTGACATCACTGTGTAATGCCAGGTCACAGAGAAGCTTTGGACCAAAATGGTAGTTCACAGATGCCTGAGCTGCCAGGTCAAGAAGGAATGCATCCTCAGTCCATATTATCTGCTGGAAAGCTTTCTGTGCAGCAACATCATTTCAACCATGGAGGCCAGCAGGCGAAGTCTTTAACCGATATGAGTGTTAAGCATCATGATTTTGAGCCAAGGTTTGCTTCTGACCATGATTCACAACTAAGGAGCAGTTATGGGCAAATCAATCCTGCAAACCCAGTGGGAGTGATGGATCATGATGCTCATACTACCTCAATTCATACATGGACTCCAGCTCCTCCAGAGGCTGCTTCTTTGCAAGTTCCTTTAGTACCATCTGAACCACAGGTATCTCTTCCATCAAAATTTACTTATATAATTTGGCTTTCTCTACCTTGCGTTTTTTAGATTGTGATTTGAAATTATTTTTTTTTTCTGTGCAGTTTGACCCTTCATTTGTGTTCCAATCTCCCTTACCTGTACAACCAGTATCGGTTTTTGAGGGAATTCCTGGATCCAGCTTTCGTCCTAGTACTCCAATTACCTTACCTTTTGACTTTGGGAGTGGAACATTTCATCATGGGGCCGCATCTTCTGGAGATGCAACTGGGTCTTTTAGTCTCTCTGAACGGCCAAAAAAGGCAGAAATGCTTCTTCCCAAGTTAATGTTGCTACTGTTTTCTTGTACAAACATCAACTTTTGCTTTTGTAAATTTGCAGGCTGCTGTGCCGAATTGGCTTAGAGAAGAAATAATAAAAAACAAACCTGTTATTTCAAGTACTACAACAACAAACCTGAGTGGTTCGTTTCAGCCCAGTGGACCTGGGGATGCTGATAAATCCTCTGGAGGAGGTGAACTTGATAACAAGAGCATTGATTCAAGTAGGTCGACAGATGATGATGATGATGGCGAGGTGCATTAACTTTACCAATCCTCCTTTTTTTCTGTAAAAAAAATGCTATTGAGCCACCATTGGTGTAACCTTTCTTCTTTTATCTCCTTCCCAAGATTTTATCTTTATGCTTGGTCCTCAGGTTGCATATGTCCTTTTAGTCAAATCAGCTAATTTTAGGAGTTAATTTTCATATTATCTTGTTTTAATTGTGGTATGTCTTTCCTAAAGGAGATTCACCATTTTTCAATTCTAGTTGAAAGGGGAAGGACCTCAAAGTAGAGCGGGGCTTGGCTATGTAGAAAAGATCCAAATTGGTCACATTGTTATATCATTTAAATTATCAACCATCCACTATTAAAGACCTTAAAGTATAGGGGGCTTGGCTATTTAGAAAAGATCCAAAAATTGTTACATCATTTAAATTATCAACCATCCACTATTAAATCAAGATGAATTGAATAACATATTAGAAAATTTATGTCGATGGCTTACCCAAGTTTTTATTGAATATTTCATTGAATTTCTAGTGCTAAATTTGTGCTGATGGACGACCGACTTATATGACTCATCAGTCTATTCGGCTAATCTTTAATGATACCTTTCTTGTCTTAATGTATTTGGTTTTGTTTAGTTTCCTGTAGTTCATGAATAACTGCTTTTTGCATCTTCTTTACATGTAATCGTATTTGTTTTCTAACAATTGCTGGAGTTCGATTCTCTCCAATTATATATCTACCTCAAAATCCCTGATCATAAATCAAACAGCGAAATGCAACATGTGTTGTGGTAGAAAACTGCAATCTACAAGCTTACATGCTATAATGGTTTTCTCAGCTATGCTGCTCTCCTGTCCTATGCAAAGGGTAGTTGTGATTGATTTCACTCCCTGTACCTTATTATTTTCATCATAATTTTTGTTATCAACAATCTTAACATTGTCCTCAGCGATTTTTTCCCTTGAATAAAGTTGTGTTCCCACCGATAATGCCATGTGACTGGTAATTAGTGTCATTATACACTTTTGTGATATAACCTGTTTTGGAGAAAGATGAGTGATGGCATTAACCTGTAACTGAAGTATGTGCGGCCTGTTGATAGAGTATCATTAATCAGTAGACATTCTTCAAGTAGTTCAGATTGTTAACTGCAAATGAAGAATAGATGATCAAATTTTTCTGCTTGAGATTCAGATATTACACTACTTGTATTGACCACAATACCACTTGTTGGCCCTGATACTAATCTTTCATTTCTTACTCTTTACTAATACCTTTCCCAGATGTTGTCATTATCTCAAGAAGGCTTTGGTTTACAATTTCATGTAGTCTCATATTTCTTTTCTTTTGATATATTTTTATGTCTTTGATGAAACCTATAGGGAACTCCTTAAGAATGCTACAACTTGCCTCTCATTTTACTTTATGCAGGATGATGTGGAAGCCCCAAAATCTGCAGCAATCAACCAAGAGATAAAGCGAGTTTTAACTGAAGTTCTCTTGAAGGTTTTAGTTGTCCATTTGATTTTTTTTTTTTTTTTTTTTTGTGTAGCTTTTATCCTGAATTATTTGTTGGTTAGCAGGTAACTGATGAACTTTTCAATGAAATCGCTACTAAAGTTCTTAATGAAGGTGACCTAACTGTTGAAGGTGAGTGAAACAATTTGAAGCAATTTGCTGCCTCTGAAACTAATCAGCTATCATTTGAATAGTTCTAGTATTATTTATCACCATCGTTACCTCTTCTATGGCAGTTAATGGAAGTCCTGCTGTTGAAAATCATAAGGCCTCTCAATCAGTAGTTCTGGTTTCCCCATCAACTGCCAAGGTTCTGGTCCCTGTTAAACTGAATGGTAGCAAAGTCAATGATGGTGAAAATTCTAGCACTGATTCTCCAGGTGGAAATATATTAGGCCTGGCTAATTATGCTTCGGACAATGATGATGATGACCATAGCTCTGGTATGCCACCGGCAAAGTTGAGTGCAAAAAATGTGAATGTGGGAAATGAAAAAGAACTAGTGAACACTTTGAATTCTACTGCAGATCATCATAATGTTGTCAGTGGAGATAAAACTGAGAGTCTAAATGGTCCAAATACTAATGAGGAAATTAGTATGGCTAAAAAGTCACCATCATGTGTTGAGACTTCAAATTATCATGAGAAGTTGCTGAAAGAAGGCCCTAAAATTTGCGAGGAGCACATTTCTGTTGATAGAGGGAAGTTTGATGAATTTCCTTCTGGAAAGTACAATGGTCTTTTACCAGATGAAAATACAATATGTAACTCTACAAGTGGGAATGCTGATATTGCAAATTCAGGTGAATTTCGCTCTATAGGATCTAGAAGTATTTCAAGTACCACAAGTCATCCAGATAAAAAGCCTGATATCAAAAGTTCCCTCAAGGATGTGAAGTCTGTCATGGAAAAGACAAGTAGTGAAAATCTCGTATCTCGGAGGACTGTAACTAATGAAGATAGAGACAGACTTAAGCCAAAATTGGAGAAGGGTTATTTGAAGGAGAAAGATGTGGAGAAAGATCAGGAGAAGAATGTTAAACAAAGACCACATTCGAGGGAGCATGATTCTAAAGGGAATTCAAAGAATGATAAAATGAAAGATGGAAGAGACCAAAAAGATAAAAAAGGTAAAGACAAGGAAGATGGTGGAAGGAAGAGGGAACGGACAATAGATCAGAGGGAGGATTGTTCTTCAGACATTAGAAAAGATTCACATAGGCATAGGAGTCAGAGTTCTTCATCACCCAGTAATAGAGGTAAAAACAAGAAGGAAAGTTATTTCCATGAGCATGTTTCAAGCGATGAACCTTATGATAATTCAAAAAGGAGGTAAATGTTTAGTGAATCTCTCTCTCTCTCTCTCTCTCACTCACTCACTCACTCACTCACTCACTCACTCTCACTCAGTATATATATAGATATCTATATCTATATCTATATACATACATTTGTATGTATATATGTATGCTCTTCTTTGCTCTTGATGGTCACCCTTTATACTGTAGAAAGCAGCAATCCCACAAGCGTAGCTCGTCACCGGCACCCACAAGATCTAGGACAAGGTACTATAAAACTTGATTTGGTAACTGCTGCTTAGTTAGTTGAGAGGCATGCATGTTCTAGTTAGATCTTTAACTATCTGAACTTTTGAGTTAATTCTAGTATCCTTGTTTGTGGGATTTCAAATTGTATCTTTAAACCATTTTGTCTCTTACAAAAATGTTTTACATGCCAAATATGTAGTCTTACTTAAGCTGTCTATGAACCAAATTGGAATTGATAACCTCTCCTGGGGGGTATACTTTCAGATTAGTGACTTAATCTTTCTATTTCATGTTTATACGCTATTTAAAATGTCTAAGTAGGAAGAAATGTGGGTTGAGAATGCATATCATTACCCTTGGTGGAAACAACCAACTCAAATTGGTATTTTCTGCGGTCAAATTTCATTTGTTTCTTCCCATCTTTCTTAGTAGCTAGAGTATATAAGTAACCATGCTCATGCCATTGAATTTGACCTATTTACTAAATACATGTAAATGCATGAATTGTCTTTTTTCCCCCACCGATTTGAGCTTTCCTTCAAAATTCTTCATTGCTGATGCTAATGACAAGCAAAATCACAGTTGACTCTAACTTTTTTGGAGAAAGGTTTCTAATATATGTTTCAATTATGATTCTCTTGTTGAACCTAACAACTGACTACTCATTGTGATTTTAATCATTGGTAGCAGCTATATTCATCTGAATGGAAAAAGGCAAATGGAATTTGTTTCTTGTCAGATCAGATCTTAGCTGTGTGCACGCACGCACGCACTCTTACTTCCCATTGATTATGTGATGTCTTGGGATTCTGTGCAGGAAAATCCACAAACCAGTTGATCTCCATTGGTGTCTTGGACCTAATAACTTTAGATTCTCTAACTTTTTGCGTTTGTTGATCTCCATTGACACACTTGTCTCATAATGGATAACCATAGCCATCTGACTAATCATTTTCATTCATCCTAGTAGGTTGTACCGATAATTGCTAATCTCATACATTGTAAATCAACTAAATTTTAGCTTTTTGGGAAACAGCATGGTGGTTTATAGTGTACAGGCACACTTCCAGTAAAAGAAGTATGAGGCAAAGCTGGTATAATGAATATGCTTTTACTTACACAATTAGTATGATGTTTTTTCTTTCTAGACAAGCCTCGCGTTCTCCACATAGCAAGCATTCTCATCGCAGGCAATCCCCCTATTCTTCTGTGGAGAGGAGGTAAGAATCCCGATCTCCCGCTTTCTAACATTACAATTGTGTTGTGTAACTGGCATCACAGGTAGTGAATGTGAGGTTTATATTGCTTCATGTGGACAATTATTTTATCGGTATAATCTGCCGCCTATTTATTTCATACTTTTCATTTCTACTGCAGGAAGAGGTCGAGGTCCCGCTCACCGGATCGCCGGAGATCTTCTCACAAACACAAAATATAGTTTAGAAGGTTTTTGATGTTGTCGGTGTTTTTCTAGAGGATTATTGCTGAGAGCTTGGTTTAAAAAGTTCCATGTATAATTTTGATGTCCTTATGTTACATATTCCAACTTGACCCTTTTTTTATTTCTGGCTCTGGGGCTGTTTCAATGATGCTTGTCTTAAAGCATGTATTATTCAAGCTTGATCAATTTTACAATTTCTTATTAAAAAGAGATCTCTAATTCTTCATGTGTCTTCTTCATTGGATGAAAAATCCAAAGCCAAGCATGATCAATTTATTCGAGTCATGATAACAATTATATATATATATATATATATATATATATATATATATATATAAATGTTAGAGTGTTGCGGCCGGCCCACTCTAACATTCAGGGTGGGTTGGGGTGTTGGGTTTTAATTTTTAATTTTTATTTTTTTGTTTGGTTTTGGGTGTTGGAGTGGATCGGTCGCACTTGCCGCTGCCTCATCCTATCACTGGTAATATGTATTATATAATATAAAATATATATATTATATTTTTTATAATCTATTTATATATATATTGATTTATTTATGTATTTTAAAAAATATTTAGATATGTATATATAATTTTTAATCATCACAATATATATATATATATATATATATATATATATATATATATATATGCATATCTAAATATTATCTAAAATATATAAATAAATTTATATATATATATATAGATTGTAAAAAATATAATATATATTTTATATTATATAATACATATAGTGATTGGATATATATATATATATATATAATATATTTTCCTAGTCCGATCAGTTTATTTTATTTTATTTTATTTATTTAGTTTGAAAAATAAATTAAGTAGTTTTTGCTTATATAATCCTAAAAGTTTGAAATTGCTTAAATGTTCATTAAAAAAATAATATTTGTTTGCATGTTTTACAAAGTTGATTTTTGATGGTGGTAAAGTAATAGATGGAAAATTATTAAAATTGATATATCATTTAAATGAGTTTTTATTAATCTTATTATGCTCTGTATGCACCTATCGAAATGACGTACAAAATCCTTGTGAATCTAACATTACTTTCAAAGCATAGAAATTTGGGATTCTCTATAAAATCCAAGTTCATCAGTGCCTTTCTAAATAGTGATTTAGAAGAGGAGCTTTACATGCTTTAATGTCCTTAGACGAGGACATAAAGTTTATAAACTTGTAAAATCTTCGTACAAATTGAGGCAAGTTCATTTGCTTGTTTTTATTATTATTATTTTTTTTGCTACCATTCTCTAGAATTTCATTTATTAATTTTTAATGCTTTGCATATAATTCTTTGATCTTACAAGGGTTTAAATGCAAAAATCTTGATTTTGCTTTCCACTGTAGAAAAAAAAAACTTTTTATTTTTCTTTCCTTCTTTTTTTGGTGTGTTTTCTAAATAAAGTTCCTCTTTTTCACCTGAGAGAATCTCTCTCTCTCTCTCTCGAGTCTCCGAGTGACCCTATATACACTTCCCTTCTCCGCCGCTCTGCATCCCATGCTTCACCCACTCTCCGATCGTTTCCCGTAGTCTCTCTCTCTCCCTCTCTCGGAGATGGTGCTCTCGGTGGCACTGGGGCTCCGTCTTCTTCTCCTCCTCTTCCTTCCACTGCTGCCGGGATGGGTGTCTTTGGTGGTTGAACCGGCGGTCTCCGGCCCTCACATTACGGATTTGAACGTGCTTCTTCCGCCGCGCATGACCAATCCTGTCGAATATCGCCTTCAAGGAAGTGGTGGCTGCTTCTCTTGGTATTCTTGCTTTATTGCTATGCCTTTTTGATGCTTGAGACCCGCGAAATGAGCATGATTGAAGCTTCTTGAGTTTGTTTTGTTTGTTAATATACTTTTTTTGTTCAAGGGTTTTATCATATGACTGTTGGTTTGGTATGTTCTGCTTCAGTTCAGTGGTAGTTGTGAGAAGTTGTTAGACATGATCAAGTGCTACTAGTCCTGTATAAATTGCCAATTTTTCAGTTATGTGGCCTCCTTTTCATCCAATCTCCTTCTATATGTTTTCTTTGGCACATTTAGTGCTGCATACCAGTAAATAGTATTTTCAATTATCTTGTTAGGGTATTGATTTGAGGCAATTAGAGAAGCTATTCTATGGGATCGGCTTATAGTGTTACAAAACAGGGATTAACTTGTAGGTCTTTTGGTTGCATTTGAACTGGTCTATTTATTTTGCTATTCTAAAATTGAACCTTAGGTTTACTTGTGTGCAAAGTTTTAGAAAAGTGACTTTCATTGTTGGAGGTGATAATAAACAAGGATTTTTACTGCAAGTTCTGTGAACTTTTGATCCGCTGTATATATTATTTGTCGCCATGTGACCTGGAGATCATGGATTTGAGTCATGGAAACAACCTCTTGCAAAAAAAAGCAGGGTAAGCTACATACAATAGACCCAAGTGGTCCGATCCTTTCCCGGACCCCGCGTATAATGGGAGCTTTGTAGCACCGGGCTGCCTTTTTCTTTCTCTAGCCAGCTTTCACCACACTTGATTCATGGTTATAGAGTCATTTAGATCGGCGAGTTTCAGATTTTATGCTGTCCACATCTTTTTGCAAACATATTTACGACTTACATGATGAAGACTGTGTGATTTCTCTTGTTTTTTTGGGCAGGTCATGGGATCATCACGATATTTTATCTGTCCACCCAGAATACAACAGCAGTAGTCGATGCTCAACTAGTGCTAGGTTGATCTCAATTGCTCCTTATAATGGTAGAAAAGAGACCTCTGTCTATGCGACTGATCTTCAGAGTGGAACTGTAATCCGCTGTGAGGTTTTCATTGATACGATATCAAGGATCAAGATATTCCATCACTCTGTCAAACTTGACTTAGATGGATTTGCAACATTGCGGGTTCACGCCTTTGATGAAGAAGGTCTCATAGACAATGTATTTCGTAACTGTTTTAATGTCAATATGTGTTTAATTTTCTTTTATTTGAGAGCTAATTTGTTTTACACATTGATTGAAGATCTAATTTTCTCTTGTTAAAAGTTTCACATTAAGGTTTACAGTTTTCCTTGTTGAAGATCTAATTTTCTTTTTCTTAAGATTGCTCATTGTAACTTGGTTTAATTCTTGCAGATAATGTATTTTCATCATTGGTAGGCTTACGGTTTTTGTGGCAGCTTCTGCCAAAATCTCTTGAAACTGTTGGCCTACATTATCTTATTCATGTGCCACTGAAGGAAACACCTTTGAGTGACTGTCATGGTTTCTGTGGTGATCTTGAAACTCAAATAAAGCTGGAAGATAGTGTATGTATTTGCTAACATCTGCAGCAACAAATGTGCTTCCTGTATGCCCTCTGCACAATGAAAGCAGTAATTTTTCTTTAATTTTCTGTTTATTTCAGGGTGTAGGCTCGGACTTATATGTTGTGAAAGGTGTTGAAATCGGCCAGGAGGTTATTTCTGTCCGCATGCATGAGGCACAACTTGAGCATGTGGAGGATAAGATTATTTTAACTGTTGCTGAACCCATGTTCATTGACCCTCCGTCGCCTGTATTTGTTACCATCCCAGCAGTGGTCAATTATCAGCTAAAGGTTATGCGCTTGAATAATCTGCAAGGTACCTGCTCATGCTTTTTAATTACTTAAGCACATTGTATTTAATGGGATTATTATTACATTTACTTATATGGACTCTACTACGAGTGCAAGTCTTAGGTTTATTTGCTTAATTAGTCTGCCTAACTTCAAATTAGTACATTTTCTACTCTTTCCATGACTAACTTTGATTATTGTGCATGTGGCTATGACCAGGCAAATGTTAATTATTGCAACATACAAGAAGTATTCATTTTCATCATTTTTTCTCTAAATTTTACTATGAGAAATATGAATATTACAATTAAGCTGTTTGAATAATAAAAAATTGACTTACCAATTTCTGTATTGTGAACAATAGTATACTTCTTTTTTGTTTCTAGTTTGATGCTTTTTGGTGGTATATGACCTTGCAAGATTGACCTCTTCATTTCAGTGTAAGAACTGTTGGAGTTATAGGAAGGATAGCTTTATATTCAGTTACAGTTTCAGTTGATTTTACCATTTTATGTTAAATTTCCGTCTGGACCAAAAAAAAGCATCTATTGGTTAACATTTTGGTCAGGGTTTTGAATTTGGTTTTGTTTTAATATTATAAGCTTATAAGGAATTTGGAAGATTCTGTAACAATAGAATTAAATGAGAATATATAAATAAAAGAAATAGTAAAGTATTAGTAGTATGTTTGCAGTTAGAATATAATTTATTTGAGTGAATTTGTTTTCAGTGCTAAAGAATCTTTTATATTTTCTGGCATATATAAAATGGATAGCAGTTAAAAGTCAAAACTCTCTTTCCTGCAAGGCAGCTAAGTTGATACAACAGTTACTTTATAAATAAATTGTGGCTTTTCTTTTTGATGTGGTACATGTGTAATTATTTTGTGGAAATGGTTAAGGCAATGGTTGGTGGTGTTTTATTTAATATTTAGTAAGATTGAAGTACTTGTTTCTTTGTTTTTTTGTCTGACTAAAGATTGAGTACTATATGTGATTGTTTTAATTGAACTCACCCACTTTTGTGGTTTTTTGTAGGAATCAATTTGCCATCTACATATCATAGATGGTCCGTAACTAACTCCTCAGTGGCTCAAGTTGATAGTGCACAAGGAATTGCTTCTGCACTAAATCTTGGCATCACAAATGTCATTGTTGAGGACACCAGACTTTCTGGTCATGTGCAGCTGTCATCCTTGCATGTAGTCATCCCACATAAAATGAATCTATACCTATTACCTATCACAGATGTTTCAATTCTTGCTGGAAAGATAGAACCTACTTCCTCTGTTGTCTGGTATGTTTTCCCTGGTCAAGAATACATCATTCATGTGAAAGTTTTTTCACGGGAACCTGACACAGAAGAGCTGTATATCACAGAGGTATAAACTCTGAATAGTTTTTTTTTTTATGTGTGTGTGTGTGTGTGTGTGTGTGTTCCAGGGCATGTATTACAAAAAAGTTAAATTATAGCAATTTTCCAGAGTGATATATCAATTATTATAAAGGAGGACAATCCCTAGATAGGATTTATCCCACCTCTTTTTTGAGGAGTCTACCTTCTCTATCTGAGTTACTGAAATAATGATATTTATCATTTCAGGTGATGATTAGATGAGGGACTAGCATGTGTATTAGAACCATGGGTTTACATGTTCATGAATATCACAAATATGCATCATCTCACCATTTTTTTTGTTCAGTTAAATGATTTAGAAGGTCTTGTTTCTGATCAAATCTTATATGTTATGTAGATCAGTCTCTTTACAGTTTTGAGATCATTATTCATCAGTATTGCTTTCCAATATATATATAATTTTGTATGTAGTATAATGTTCTAACCTTTTTATGATAAATAATTTGTTCCTGAAAATTTTAGCCTGTTGCTTATAATGTTGGTTTTTTCTTGCAGAGTAATGATCTCAAGCTGGAAAGCAATACTGATGAATATTGGAATATTTTTAGCACGGTGACATATGATGTTCCAATTGCTTATGGCTGCTGGACTTCTAGGCTGCTCAAACCAACTTCTGAAGGTCAAGGCTTTCTGATTTCTTCTATAACATATCATAATGGGAGCCTAGAAATCCCTGAGGTAATATCTCTTGCTTGTAGTTGCTGTGCTTCTATGACATATAGTAGGTTTACAAAATTCTAGTTTGTAACTTTTAATTTAATTTAATTTTTATCTTTGTGGTAGACTATAATTGTGAAGCTTGTTAAACATAAGCTAATTTTTGCAGTTAAATGATCCACTTGACCTCAGGTTCTTAGGGTTGAGCAAGAAATTATTGTTTGCGATAAAGTCCAATTCTTCAGGGGGGATCAAGATGAGTATTTTCAGACCATTCGCCTTCCTTGGGTTCCTGGACTTTATCAGGAAGTTGAACTAAAGGCATCTGGAGGTTGATTGCATTAATTCTCTTTTATAATTTGTTCATCCACTATAAATGATTCTGATCGTGACTGGTCTTTTTCAATTGTTTGTAGGTTGTGCCAAAAGAAAGACTGATTATAAATGGTTTTCTTCTGATCCAGAGACCATATCTGTATCTGCTTCTGGTTCTGTGCAGGCAAAACATCCTGGCAAAGCAGTCATCAAAGTGGTCTCATCATTTGATGCGATGAACTATGACGAGGTATGTACCTTTTTGCCAGGTTCTTGCAGTCCTAAAAATCTTGTACTTGGTGAAATTGCTAATTAATTTAAGAATAAGACAGTTTCTTTTTGTGATTATATTCTTTCAATTTTTATTTTTATTTTTATTTTTTTGGAAAAGGGTTTTTCCTGTTATACTAACTATGTTCAATTTCTAAGATGGCATCAATCTGATATTTGCCAGAGGCAACAAGTTTCTTAATAACTAATCGTGTGAAATTTTTGTGAACATTTATATTTTTCTATGGCAAGTCACTGTTAAACTTTGTTAGTTTATTCTTCTAAATTGTGGCTTGTAACTTGTATTCGCTTTCTTTACTGAGTAGTATACGTTTGTTTCTTGTTCTTTTTTTTTGTGTGAAAGAATATTTCAGTGGGATAAGTAACTGATGCTTGTCTTTTTTTGCCATGGCTATAGGCCCACAAGTTCTGTTCTGATCCAACCTCACCCATTGTTTGAAAATTTTCTGTAAGAGTAATTTAGAAGGTCACAGTTTTTTGCTTCGTCCAACTGAAAATTTAGTCCATGAATGTGCTGATAGTCTCCTGGATTCGGTCCCATTCAGTTCCTAATTGTTTCAAGTTGAAAGGTTGAAATTTTATGGCCCTAATCTGGCACATTATATACTCTAATAAAATATTTGTAAGTTTGTTTTTGAATCATCAGTGTTCTCTTGAGTGTATGTTCAGGGAGCTCTGCCTTTCCTTAAACTGACTCAACGTCAGGGTTCTTCTATTTATTTTTTATTTTTTAGTGAATTTGTTGTTTCTCTGCTTTTTCTTGAACTGACTCTAACTGCCATTTTTTTTTTTTTGAGTGATTTGGTTGTCTTTATCATAATGAATTATCTGTTATGGTAAAATATGCTGTTGATTTTTATGTTGTGGTATTTATATATGCATTTTTATTGTATCTCTGATATATTTTGTTTTTAAATTGCTTTAATATCTCCATTTTGTTTATAGGTGGTTGTTGAAGCTTCCATTCCATATTCCATGACTATCCTCCCGTATTTTCCCGTGGAAGCAGCTATAGGAAAAAAACTACAAGTCGCAGTGACATTGAAAACATCTGATGGTGCTTGATATTTATGAAATTCTTCTTCTTTTCTTCTTCACACATACACAACCTTTGTAGCAAGTTTCTCTAGCCTTTCTTTACTTCTTTGTCTAAAGTATTAAAAGAACAATGATTTCTTATTAATATTGAATTTTCTCTTGCCAGGAAACTATTTCTACAGATGTGATGCTTTGGGCTCTATTGTGAATTGGAATATAGTTTCTGGAGTCGACTCTTTTAAAGTAATTAATACATCTGGAATATCATGGAACTCAAACATGCTACCTCATATTGAAGGCTACAATGCACTCTATGGTTCTCCCTGTGCGTGGACATACCTATATGCTTCACATCCTGGGCGGGCTTTGCTGCAAGCAACTTTATCTAGCATGTTGCCATCTTATTTTCATTCTTTTGATGGGTCTCTTGTGTTGAAGGCAACTTCTTCTATCTCTGCCTATTCTCCCTTTATAGTTGATGAAGCAGGAAATGGAAATGAGTTTGGTGGTTACTGGGTTGATTTGACTAAGAGTCATGCAAGATTCGTGGATTCAAACTATTCTGGGATGGATAAATTATATCTTGTTCCAGGATCAGGCATGGATATTTTATTGCTTGGAGGACCTGACCGGTGGGATGAAAGTGTGGAGTATATTGATTCAGTTGAAATTCGTGATGGACAAGATCAATCAGTAAGCAGTAGTCTTCTTTTGGAGGAGTTATCTAGCAATCGTGGAAGACTGTACCGAGTTTTGTGTTTGGCATTGGGAAGTTTTGTAAGTGCAACCCTCTCTCTGTCAGTCATTGTAAATGTTCTGTAGCAACTATCGCTTTTGACAATTTATGTTCCAAAACAGAAACTGGTATTTACCCGTGGAAATCTTGTTGGTGATGATCATCCTATGCCAACTATTGCAAATCTGGAATTACCTGTTATCTGTAGCTTGCCTTCATCTATCATATTGCTGGCTAATGAACCTGGTAATGGATGTCACACCTTGAACTGTCATGCATGTCTTCATTGTTGATTTGTTTGTAGTAGAATGCTGATTTATATTGCATGAATTGTGGCCTCATGACAAACAAACAGGCCTCTGAAAATGGAGCTAAGATTTACTGATCACATTTTCTGGTATTTAGACATTCTTGACTTTTTAGTATTTTCCAACAGTAAACACACCTGAAGTCATAATGGCTGCAAGTAAAGCTGATCGTGGTCCTGGGAGAGTCCGTGGTCCTGTTGTTGTAGCCAATGGATGCACAATACGCGTGGCTGCTGTAGGCATTCATGCAACCAATGGAGCTTTTGCTAATTCCTCATCTCTTCGCTTAAGTTGGGAACTGAGTGGTTGTGAGGGTCTTGCTCAGTGGGATGAGTCCAACAGTTTGCAAAGGTCTGGAGCTGCTTGGGAGAGGTTTTTGGTTCTGAATAATATGTCTGGAAAGGTAAGTGCTTGATACTCTTACCTTAGCAATTTCACTTAGGATCTGTCATGTAGTTTGCACATTTATATCGAGTTTCTTTTAGTGGATATTTCTGGTGCACTATGAGTTTATTTTTTTGTTAGATTACATATCACACCATCTCTGTCGTGTCAATGATTTGTTTGCTCCTAAAGAACATACATCCTGAAGGCAAAAGAGAAGGCCAAATAGTCTGAAGAACAAATATCTGAAATATCTGATGCAGTTCAGTTTTTATTTTATTTTCATTATTCTTCAGCTCTATTTTTAAGTTAAAATGTGTAAGGTATTTTTAGTCTTAGTTGGTATATCCTGAGCGATTTGTGTGAGTTATAACCATTTGAATGCTCAATCTGTTTCCAGTGTACTGTGCGGGCTACAGTCATTGGATTTTCTGAAGTGATAACTAGCCATCTCCTTGAAGAAGCAGCTCTGCTACTTAAAAGCACAGATGATGTTCTCACTGATGCTGTTCGTTTACAGGTCCATTAAAACCATTGTTTTTCTCAGTGTTAGAGATAAACAAGAATTTAACTTACTTTTATTTTTCTTGTTCAAATTCTGTTGATACTTTTTTTTTATTTTTTTTATCACAGCTTGTTTCTTCCTTGAGGCTGGTTCCCGAATTCATCTTATTAGTTTTTGATCCTGAAGCTAAGGTAATTGAGCTCCCTTTGCTATTAAGCAGACAATTTTACTGATCATTTCACATTTGACTATGGGACTAGGTTAATTTTTGAGGATTGGGCAGAGAGAACATAAATCATGTTAAGGATTTCCTAAAGGAAAATGCTACTGTACTTCAGAAAGAGCAATAGTTCTGGAAATTAGTGCTTGTTTGCCTTGAAGCTCTTAGATCCTATTATCTGGGATGTTTATTCAGTCTGAATAAAATTTTCTGCTGCTATTAAAGAATCTCAGATTAGATCGAAAATGGGGTGCATATTATCTGTTCTTATGCTCATTGTGATTTTCTGTTGGCATGGAACTTAATGTTCTGCATGGCATAATACATCTTAATAGTCCAACACATCCTTGTTTTTTTTTGTATTATGCTTGGGGTGTTTTCATGAAACTTGCTGTAGAGTAAATGTGGCAAGAAAATAAAATTATATTGTCATTTATTTGTCTTTTCACTACTTGTCAAAGTATTTCTGTCTAACCAACCTTCACAAGGAAAGTTGATAACTCATTCATCTCACTAAGAGAGGGTGACAGGTTCAAATCATGCCTTCTAGTTGCTTGTCCACATTTATCAACAAAAAAAAAAAAACTAAGTATTTCTATCTAGAGGTTTTCCTTTGAAAAAGACTATAGGGGTTATCCACGCATTTATGAGCAGAGTTGTTTCCATGCTAATTTTGTCTCTTGCATAGAGCATGCCATCGAAGGGGAGCCTTGGCACAACGGTAAAGTTGTTGTCATGTGACTAGGAGGTCACGGGTTCGAGTCGTGGAAACAGCCTCTTGCAAAAAAAAGCAGGGTAAGGCTGCGTACAATAGACCCAAGTGGTCCGACCCTTCCCCGGACCCCGCATGCATGTAGGAGCTTTGTTGCACCGGGCTGCCCTTTTTCATAGAGCATGCCATCGTATTTAGTGTTTGGTACATTTGGATAAAACGATGCTTCCTTGATATAGGTTTTTTAATCATTTTGATGTATCATTATGGTACTTTGGGTTCATCTTAACACTTGATAAATGTACTTTTAATCCTATAGGCATATTTTAGTACTATAATGATTGATAACCCATTGGTCAAACCTCCAGGTTGTGTTCTTAAACTCACTTGGTTTTATTCGACTCCAATTCTAAGTCCACATCCCTGATTCTATTTAATTTGACTGGCTAAATGTCTTTAACTACATAAATGTGTAGTTAAATGTGTGGATAATTTGCGATGGGATTTTTTTATTTTCATACATATGGACAATTTGCTTCACATAAAGTGGCAATTGATTTGATATATCATTTTATGTAGTTTCACCTCACACAGAACATTATTTATATATTTTTTATCATGCTTCTTCCTACTATGATTACTGGTTTGATGGATAAAAGTTTGTTTCACTCAATTAATATCTTATTTCTTTTAATCATTTTTTTTAATGTATGTATACTAATGTATACATCATGTAGGTAAATCTATATGTTACTGGAGGGACATGTTTTTTGGACATTGGCACAAACAATACGAAGGTCATACAAATAATCCAACCTACAGAGGGTCCAATATGTTCATATTTGACACTTGGTGCTAGAGGTTTGGGAGTAGCACTTGTGACTGTTCTTGATAAAGGGCTCTCTCCTCCTTGTAGTGCTTCTGCTTTGGTATGTTTGGTGCAGTCTTTAATATTCAAAGCATAATGTTGGCATGTGGTTGTTTCTGTTAAGTTCCTTATGCTTCATAGTCTGACAGCTAGCATCCATTGCTTTTGTCACTTTTTTGCATCTTTATGCGGTTGCTTGCTTGGTATTGAAATACACCTTATTTCAAAGCTGCATGCTGGTATGTTCAATTGGTTGTGAAGTGTCAATTGAGAGAAAGGGTGATGTAGTGTGGGCATGTGAAGATGAAAAAGGAGAGGTGAGGGGCTGGTTGATGGTAAGAGAAGTTGGTAAGTATGGTCCCCAGTGGAAGAGATGCATGTTAGAGGGTGGTAGATAGTACCTTTAGGCCTAATAGGAAGGAGAAATAGATTGCATGGAGATTGTGTGGGCCTTAATTATAAATAAGAGGTGCAAGAAGAGTAGATTATGCTGTAGGTAGGTAAATCTTGGTTAATCAGTGAGGCTTGGTGAAATGCTGATTGAAGTCAACTAGAACTTGATTTTGTGCCAACCAATAACATGTTGACCCTTGGCAACTATTTTTAGTACTATTGGCAAAAATTTGGCCCCCTTCAGTTGCTTTCAGCATAGAGGTGGATTTGCCTCCAATCCTATTAATTTCCTTAGTGGGATAGCACGGGGGAGGGGTGTTGGAGTTAAATTGGGAAGATTGGAAAAATGGGGAAGAAAGAAAAGTTGGTTTAATTATCGCCACTTTCTTAACTAACCTAGTTTATTTGCTAATCACTTCTCACAAAAGCAATTCCCATAAAGACTCCAAATATATATATATCACTCATGTATTGATGCTGTTTTTTCTTTCTTTGTTCACATTTTGGTCAGTGTTTTGAAATTTCTCGTGGTTGTATCTTCTGTCACTATCAACAATATCTAAATGTGAGACCATGACATCTTATTAGAGGCAAATAAGTGAGTGACCATGACGGACGCCCACTGGTGCTTGTTTTATCTCAATGTCATGTCAAATATTCTGTCATACAATTTTCAAATATTTTGGATTTTCTTAGGGTTTATTTTTGGTTTACATGGAAATGATTTTTTCGGTTATATCTTTGTAGATTTGTTTTAGCATTTATCACCAAGAATATGTGCTTTCCCCTAGTGAAAAAAATGGTTATGCTTTTGCAGGTTAAAGTGGCAAATGTTGAATGGATCAAAATAATTTCCGAGGAAGAGATCAGCCTTGTGGTAGAGTGATCAGTTCTGTGGTGGATTCTCTTGTCATCATTTTGTGTACTAAACGTATTTTGCTGTCATCTTTCTAGGAAGGGGCTGTAGAAACTTTTGACATTTTAGCTGGAACACATGATGGTGGCATTTTTGACTCATCTCAGGTAGATATAGCTTAAAACAACTTGTATGTATTTGAGCATGGTATCTTTCTCTTTGATCATTGTACTTGCAATTGACTCAATATTTTCTTTTCCCCTTTCATGTTCACTTCCTGCTTGCAAAATGTTTTTTTTTTTAAATTTTAAATTTTTATCATCAGGCAGTAAGAGATGCTTTTCAAACACCAGTGGACTTACTTTTTCATTTCCAAAATTATTTGTTTCAGTTTTAATTAACATCCCTTCAATTTTTTTATTCTAAATACCGGGGTTTGTATTGCATTCCTTATGCAGTTTATTTACATGAACATTCATGTTCACCTTGAGGATGGTGTACTTGATCTTGTCGATGGGAGTCGTTCGTCAAGAATTGGTAGTTGGACCATATATGGATCCAATTTTTCGGTTAGAGCTTTGGATGTTGGGACAACAACTCTTTATGTGAGTCTGTAATCTTGGCGAAGTTTTCTTGTTCTTAATTAATTTTGCTGGTCAAATTTGATCTCTCTTACAAAAAAAAAGCAAAAAAAAAAAAAAAAGAGGTTTTTTTTGCCCACAGGTCAGTGCTCGACAACAATCTGGACTTGAAATATTCAGCCAACTTGTTAAGTTGGAAGTCTATAAACCCCTAAGAATACATCCTAGATATATTTACCTTGCTCCTGGTGCTTCTTACACGGTATTCTTTTCTTTTATTGTCATTTTAAAATGTGATATATCTCATGCTTAAATTGAGTTCTTCACAATGCATTGACTTCTATTTTATGAAGACTTAAAATGACTAAGTTGTGCTTCTTTTGCTAATATTATGTTTTGTAATTCTGATACTAAAAATAGTTGGTTAATTTATTGTGCATTTCTTGACACTAACAAGTGATCAACATGTACATGGTTATTGTGTTTTAGCTCACTTTAATCGGCGGCCCAAAGATTAGAGGTTTTGTCAAATATGATAGCAAGAATATTGACACAGCAGTAGTACAGAGTTCTTCAGGAAGGGTTTCTGCAATTTATGTTGGAAATGCTGTAAGTTGCCTGTGGCTTTCTGATCTATATTTATAATTATTTATTTATTTTGTCGTTTTATTTTTCACGAGTTATGTTTTTGTTTGTACTGGCATTGTCTTGATAAAATATATTATTATATGCATGTCTTTCATGCACAGACTGTCCATGCATCCGTCTTTGGAAATGGAGGTTCCTTCATTTGTGAGGCATATGGACAAGTAGAAGTGGGTATCCCTTCAACATTTTCTTTGAATTTACAGAGTGACCAGCTATCTGTTGGCTGTGAAATGCCAATTTTTCCATCCTTTCCTGAGGCAAGCATTTAAACTGAAAATTAAAATATATATCAATGCCATTGGTCACTAATTAATTTTATGTTAACCAGGGAAACTTGTTTTCATTCTACGAGATATGCAAGGATTATAAGTGGGCCATAGAGGATGAGAAAGTAAACTTCTGTTTTCATTATTCCCTTTTGTGTTTTTTGTGAATTCAGTCTTTTTTTAACTATTTAGCTGTAGCGGTCCTCTTATGGCTGTCTCCCTGAAATTCTTAGGTATTAAGCTTCCAAAGGGCTAGACAATTGCATTCTGATGTCTCTGAAGTTCCATTCTTTAATTCAGAAGTTGAAGCAAGTCCATTGTTTTCAAATGGAAATGGTATTGGATTCATAAAAGAAGTCTTTGGTCGGTAAGCACTCATTTTCTCAGTTTGGTGGACTCTTCTGATTTACAAACTTTCAAATGGTGTAATGGGATAATTATGACGATTTATGTTTGGTATTGAAAGTTCTTGCTATTTGCTGATCCAAAAACACCTATATATGGTAATATGCCAGAAAATTATTTATATCTTGACATTGCTCTGTTAACCACCATCATGGTTCAAATTATAAGTACAACAAACTCATCCTCGAAGTCTACGATACCAAATATCAAGTACTTTATTAGAAGTTATGGCATGTGAAAATCACTAAAGTGTGATCCCACAAATTGATTTATATTTTTGTTGATCTGACTCTCTGTTGTGATAGCCGTAGATTCTTCTCATGACCCATCTACCACACTCTTGTGCCTTTGCAAGTAGCACATTTAGATTGGAATTGCTTCTTCTGTTTCCCTTATGTTGACTTTGCTTATTAATTATTGAGTTTATCATTGCCCTCAAGTAGCGCACTGTTGCAAGTAATCTGTCATCCTTGATCCTTTCAACGTGGCCACTCATACAGTTGCCACCATTCCAACTAGGTTTACTTTTTTGCTTAGCCCATTGATTATCCTACTGTTAACTATGTGACATTGGGTGGTGAGGCAGCTCATTTTCTTGGAACCATAGTGAAAAAACCCCAATCCACTAACTTTAAAAGTGATTAGATTTCCAAGTGAAGCTAACAAACATATATTACAATTTTACAACTAATTATTCTTATCAAATAGCTAAATGCACTGATTTTATCTGTAATTGATGATTGATTGAACTAAATCGTGGTTTCACTTGATTGACTGCATACCCTGTTTTAATTCTTTATTTGGCAACTCCTTTTGTCTAACTTAGCATGCTACATCTCATGGTAAATCACAGTTTAGTTGGATTAATCTCCATTCCAATTTCATTGAAATAAGCCTTAACAAAGTATATGCATGCCAAACCAATGTATCAGTTACCTCCGCTCTAGGTACGATGCTATTTTTAAAGCATCCTGGTTCATCCCTTTCGCTATGTTTGAATTCAGATTTCAGTTTTCTATATTATTAAACTCAGAAGTATGTTTCACAGAAACTAATTGACTCTATACAGTTAAAATGGAAGCCATTTGTATATTATCTAAACATGAGTTATTTGATGGTGTGACCACATGTGGTCTTTATAAAAATGCTAAAGGTACTATTGACTTCACAATATTGTTTCTCACTGTGTGGGTTATGATTCACTTTTGATGCATCTAATTAAAAACAATATCATGTCCTGGATGCTCATCCATCTAGTATGTATACCAGATCTGCAGGTAGAACAGGGGTTTCTGTTTCATTTACTTGCGAGTTTGTATTATCTGGTACTCCGCATCGAGTATCTTATAATGCATCTGAGTTTTTAAGAGTTGTACCTGATCCACCTCTTGCTCTTGGAATACCAATAACTTGGATCCTACCACCATTCTATACCGCTTCAGATCTTCTGCCAGCATCTTCATACTCATCAGGGCTTGTAGACTCCCCTAATTATGGAGGCATTGATTATTCTGTGCTGAAGGCATGCGGACAGAATGACCTTTCAGGACAGGATAGTCTACTTGTTGATGGAAATGACATTATAACAAAAGAAAGCAATACTCTTGCTTGTATCCAGGCCAAGGACAAGGCAACTGGAAGAACTGAAATTGCATCCTGTGTGAGGGTTACTGAGGTTGGTCATTTATCATTTTCATCTATAATTTCTGAATTATTTGTTTGCATTTGAGGGAGCATCTTACCATTATCTTTTTAATTTTATGTATCCTTCATTATGTTCCTGTGATCTTTTTTTTCAGTAAATGCAGTTGAATCATGGCACGTGCTATATGATATCAGCAGCACATGACTGCTTATTATCATAAGCTTTCTTGATGGAGTGCTCTATTTTATCTATATGTGGTATTTTAATTTCATGATTTATGATTAGAGGATTCCTTTGCATTGGTGATCTGTTATTTTATAACAGATAAAAAGTTTTAAGCTATAATGTACTCCAGTACCTATTGTTGACTATGTTATACATTTTTTAATGCTATTATGCTCATGATTAATTTGTATGCTATATCTCTTGTAAACAGCATAACCACCTTGCTTACCTCATGATTTTTATCGCTCTTCCTATTTACTGGTATTCCTTTTACCAACCTCCCTTTGAAAGAGTAAACGTCCATTCATATCTGAACTATTTCTGTTATGTTCTGTGGCCATTTGATTTCGATAATTCTTTATAAATATCTACATATCTGTCACTGTCACTAGTAGCTTCTCTGAATCCTGCATCTCTACTTTGATTCATATCATTTTGTCAATTTATCAAAGCCAACTCTGCTTTTTAGTTGCACATACCAGAATTCCATCCATGCAAAATATAATTATTTAAACCATTTCAATTCTACATTCTTTGAAACTTTACTGGCAAATTAAATTTGTAGTTTATTCAATGGCTATTAACTGTGAAATACCTCACTCATCCAATGATCTAGTATATTTCTTAATCTTATGCTGATGCGAGTTCTCAGTTGTGATGATAAGTATACTTGATGTACTTTGTCCTTGTTCTTTATTGTGGTGTTGACCATTAGTGTCAATATTTTCAATCATACAAATTGGTTTCATCCGTCTTTCTCATTGTTGGTTCTACTTTCTATGTATTTTTTTAATAATTCAGAAAGACTACTGGTCAAAACCATGTAAATACTAATCTTTTATGGCCATCAACTTGTGGTTTCTATACTAAATTTAATGCTGTTTCTATTGCTGTTGTAGGATAATTAATGAAGGACCAGGTTTCCATTAGTTTATAACTGAATGCAACTGGGGAGTCTTGCCTAGCCTCTGACTATATGCCACTAAAAGATGATATTGTCATGTCTGTGGAGAATAAATCTTGTCTTAGATCCCTTATTATCTATTGATATTGGTCTTGACATATTGTGTCTAAGGAGCCTGTGGGCTTGTACATAAACATATTGCAAAGCTATACAGCATGATTTATATTTGTCAGCATTTTGGACAATCAATTAATCCAGCAGTTTCTGTAAATATCTTGATGTACTGCAAGCTAAAGATCATTCTTTTTCCTTTCATTATCTCTTGTTCAATTGCAAGGGCTTATTTGTTTGGTTTCTCTTCTTAGGTGGCACAAGTAAGATTGAGCACTGCAGAATCTTCTCTTGATGTTCTTTACCTTCCGCTGCAAGCTAAAGTTAAGTTGGGTATAAGATATACTGATTATTTAGGTAATCTTCACCTTAACAGCTGTTGAAGTTTCATTGATCATGTTTCTGAGTTCCCATATACTTATGGCTACATTTCATTTTCATATATTTGCATTTGCTCATCAGGATATATGTTCTACGAAGCACATGGTGTTGTGCCAGTGGACATTGAGACTAATTATCCGGATATTGTGTCTATTTTAATGCCAAATGCTGAGGATGATGCAGAAAATGTTATTCTACAAGTATGAAAGACCCTTATTTATAGTCTTAAATAGTTGAATAAAGATTCTTCTGTGTGAACTTCTCTATGTTTACTCCCTGTACCTGGCAGTAGTTAGGATCAGACACTTGATCTAAGAATAAAATGTTTTATGTGTTTCATCTCTGATTCTGATATACTTTTCTTTGACTATTAATGTGAAGGCTAAGAATCCTGGCAATGCTCTTGTAAGAATCTCCATCAAGCATAACCCAAAGGCAGTTGACTTTATCTTGGTATGATCCCTCTAGTTCAGTAAACCATTCTGCATTACTATTTGTCAGATAGCTTGTGTGATTGCATAGATTGTGAACTAACAGACCAACTGCTGAGTTTAAGTTATTTCAATTTATTTAGGGTTAAAGCCATTTTTGGTCCCTGAAAACAAGGCCAATGTTCATTTTCATCCCAAAAATTTAAAATTTGTTCAATACGGTTCACATTAGCATATACTGCCACTTATCACTCCACATCAGCAAAATAACGACCTAAACATAATAATAAGAAGATTATATGCATTTCATTGGTATTCCACATGCCACGTCAATAGGGACCAAAAATGCCAAAATACGGAATATATAGGGACCCAAAATGTCAAAATATGCAATACATAGGGACCATATTGAACAAATTTTGAATTTTGGGATGGAAATGAACATTGGTCCCGTTTTCAGGGACCAAAAATGGCTTTAACCCATTTATTTAAGCATCAAAATCCCAAAGAGGGTGAAGGCACTATCCCTGTGTGAATGTGATATTCTTGCTTAATTTGATTAATTCTTTGTTTTTTAATATAGGCTATAGTTTTGGATTTGGGTTTCTGTCTCATTTCCTGATATGATGTTATCGCATTTTCTTCATAAAATTCTCTAATTTGTAACTTTGTATTTTCTTGCCTCAATTGTCAGGTCTCAGTTGGTGCACAAGTATTTCCTCGGAATCCTGTTCTTCATGTGGGACATCATCTTAACTTCAGTGTTATTGGAGATGGTAGGTCTCTTTTTTCAACTTAGGAAATATTTCATTTTCTGCCTCTATCTCTTGTTGATATGATAGTGCGATTGGAGGTCCTCAGTCTCATATTCATTGGATTTTTTGTTTTTTTCCTTGTCTTTGACTATGTTTATAATCATTAATGAATGCTAGAATTCCTTTGTCATTACTATAGTTTATTGTATCTTAGTCGGGAGGTAGGTGTATAAACCACTATGAGAATTGCAGGCTATGACACCTTTTTATATCTGAAAATTTTGAATATGTGTTTCCATCTCTCCAATCCCCCGCTTTGGCTTTGTGGAGGACACTAGGGATTTGGGACATGATCTCTTATGCTAGAGTCAACAACTAATTATGAAATACACTTATCGATTCTTATCCTCACATGCTTCTTCAAAAAAGAAAAATCAGGTTCATTAACATGAGCCTGGATCCAAAACCTTATGAAAAACAGCTATTGAAAGAGAGAGCCACACCTTTTGTGTGACAATGATGTTATGATACAAGATGATCAAGGAGAAAAATAATGAACCTGGATCTATCTAAAGAAGAAAAGGAGTCTGTGGTTGGATGACAAGGGAGGTCAGAAAACAAAAAGGTAGATGTGTCACAGTGAGACAAGCTATTTGGTCTATTTGAAATGCTGTATTTTGGTTTACAAATAGGTTGCTGTGGTTACTAATCAGGGATGAGTAATAAGATACCCTCAAAGAGTAACCACTGTTCATGAATGGTACAAAATTGGTTCTGTAGCATATACAAACCAAATCAGGCTTGACCATTGACCTGAAATCCTGAATACACTCAATCATGCTACTAAATATTCCTGATCTTGCAATATGCAAAATACATATTTGGAATTAGCAATCTTCAACATAGTTTTACAAAATTATTCATGTAGCTGATGCAAGTGGTCCTCCAGAAACTTCTGGTAATCACATGCACCACTTCAGGTTGGGCCAGATAATGTTTCAAAGTGACTTAACCTTATTGGGAAGTTTAAGAAGGGAAAATTGATGTAAAAGTCAAATTCTAACTAGAGTGATCCACCATAAATTTGAATTAGGCTAGGTTTCTCTCTCTTTCATCTTTTAATTCTCTATTTTCCATTGATATGATTATTGCAGTTTGGAGGAGAAATTTTCTTCTCCAATTGTGGAAATTGCAGTTCTATTTGGTTATTCACAAACAGGTCAAAAGAATATTATGATTGTTCTATTATCCATCATAAGCATCCTATGCCTACAATTATTTCTCAGCTTCATATTTCCACGGCAATCCAGGAAACAATTTTCTTCATGAAGCATTACCCATTTTTTTATTGTGCTTGGCAAGCCCACATGATTCCATCATCAAGGGAGGGAAGGTGTTAGGATGTTGCTGTTTGTAATATTCATGTCCTTTTATAGGTTTTTACCTTGTGATATATATAATCACATAAAGTTGATGATTGCCCTAATACATCATGATACTCCTGCTTCGCCTATTCCTTTTTCTGTCAAATTTTCAATTTGATTACTGCAAATGTTTACCTCATCAAATAATAAGTGTAACTATTTAATTGCTCTATGTTATCAATCAGGCTTGGTTGCTAATGTGGCGTGTGTGATGTTTATAGGAACTACTGGTCCTGCTGCAGGACATTGGCTAAGTGCCAACAGAAGTATTTTACATATAGAGAGGAAGTCTGGAGAAGCTCATGCTTTTGGTGAAGGTGTTGTTCAAGGTACCATATCACATTTTCAACAGGAGATTCTATTTAAACCAATTTTTTATGTAATGTTTATCATTTAATTGTTCCCTCAACAGTAATTTTTGAAGGCCCAAACTACAATCTGCAAACAACAGTTACTGTGCTGAAGATGGGGCAAATAGTAGTAGATGCCCCAGCAGAGGCCATTACTAATGTTCCATATCCACCCAAAGGCTACAGGTTTCCTGTTAGACTAAGGTCTGTATGTCATACTAAAATTTTAATTCAATCAATTTTTTATGGTTTGCTCTAAATCTTACTGTTTATGGTCATAACCCTATTGTTCCAGTGAAACTTTATTATTCAAAATTACATTTTATCATCTGTCTCTAGTTTTTCGGGTTACTTGGGCTTACTCTTCAACCAAGATACTGCCTGTAAAGTAGAAGAATTAAGTATTTGGAAATAGTTAGACAAACCTGACTGAACAATGTTTTATAGTGGCTGAAACTGACCTAAACTCAATGGGTGAGCTAGACTCTGTAACAACAACAACAACAACAACAACAACTAAGCCTTAATCCCATTTATGCTGAGAATTCATATTAGGTGTTTGACAAAGTTTTATGCTGACTGTCAACCTACCTGAGCTAGACTCTGTAACAAATGGGACAAAATTGCTTAAGCAGAAAGCTGTAAGCCATCTGGAGGTGTCCAAGTGGCCAAATTTGAGAACATTTAATCACATATATATATTTTGATACACATGATGTCTGGAACACCTTCAGTGGACATTAAGAAAATTAAAATCCATGTATATAATTCCTCTAGGTTAGACGAAATAAGGAACTGCATTAATTCAGGGTTTCATTGTGGCCATGACCCCAAAATTAGTACATTAAAAACAAATTCTGCTAGAGCTTATAACTTCTTTCCAGGCAGGCCTATTTCTTATCATCTGATTATGCACATTATATCTGAAACATTGAATATAATTAGCGTATGGCATGCAGTTGGCCATTCAGTTCCTTCTTTTTCCTCATTATCACCATAATCTCTAGATTTTAATCTAGTTTTGTATTCCTTGGTATAAAACTGTCTTAGCCACAAGAAGATGTCCCTCTGATCAAGGCAAAATTAGCAGCTAGAATACTCTCAGGATATAATAGCATTGAGAAAAAAATATAAAAAATAAAAAATAAAAAATCTAGAAGAGAAACATGGTATGTCTTTGATTCGTGAAAGGGAAAGAAGTATTCCATTTGTGTTGCTTACAACAACTTTCAGAAGATTTGCATGCCTTCCAAATATAAGAGGACAAATTTGGGGATTCGTTCACTTCAAGCGTCTTGTGCTGCCAATACCTAGACTTAGGTTTGAATGCCTTCCAAATATAAGAGGATGAATTTGGGGATTTATTCGCTTCAAGCATCTTTTGCCACCAATACCTAGACTTATTACATGGATTGAGATGAAAAAACTGCAATAAAATCTGGTTTATATATATGCTCTTCTTGTGCATGTCATAAATTAGTTTTTACCTGATGTAGTAATTTTCCTCATTACAACTTGCTTTTTGTTGGTCACCTTTCTTTTTTATTTGCTTGTGATAGTGATGCACTGGGCAAGCTGGAAGCCACTAAGAATCTTGTTGAAGTCCCATATAATTGTAGGGTCAGTCCACCATATGTTGGGTATGTTTCCTTGGCTTAGTATATCATATTCAAAGCATTTTTTGGCAATAATGAACATTTCATTTGATTCCCTCTTAACAACAGATTCATGAAGCCATGGGTTGATCATGTTACTGGTAGTTCATATTGCTTCTTTTTCCCTTATTCACCAAAGCAGCTCCAAAGTAATATATCCAATTCTGTCGAGAGCTCAAGTGAAGGTTTTCTTTACATTTCCATCACTGCCTCACTGAAAGAAGCCCCGCATATAGCAGGATCTGCTCATGCACTTTTTATTGGGGGCTTCTCTACCTCAGAAGTGGGGAAGGTAGTTATTTGATCCAATATACTAGTTAAATTGTCTTCTGGTTAACACGTATCAGGTATGAATATCATGTTTTGATAGTAGAATGACTGACAACAATGTGGAATACTGCAGTTAAATTTGACACCAAACTCCAACAAAAGCCTTATAACTATTGTGGGGAATACAGGTGCCTGATAATTGTCTTTTTAACTCATTAAATAATATCAACTATGATATGTTTCATGGTGCATTTTTTTTTTTTAAATGTCTCTTGAATACCTGGTGTAGATGTGGAAATATACTGGAATGCCAAAGACCTTTTGTTGGTAAGACCTCTGCGAAGAGATGGTGTTGGGATTGGAGGACGTGCTGAATATGAAGTGAGGAATTATACATGTGTTTCTCTTCTTGCTGTATATAGTTTAATGTTTACTATCTAATATTTTGATCTCCTTCATTACTTCAGGTCAAAGTTCTGATAGACCAACAATTTACTGATAAGCTTACCATAGTGCTTCCTGCTACAGGTAGGTGATCATAATGTCTTTCTGTTTCACACTTGACAAAATAGAAACTGCAAGGTCATTACCTTATGAAGAAAATTAACAAATCATATACTTATTAGTGTTCATAAAAATGGATCAGCTTGGTGTAGCATTTACTAGGACTCGAAAGAAATTGATCAGGTGTTATTCAGGGATTGGGATAATACAATGGAGTTATGTGTGAAAATAAAAGAAATCTCTTGAAGCTGCATTATTTCATTCTCTTTTGGTTCAAATAAGATGGATGATTTATACCTGTGATCTTTGTCCATATTGGTCTTTGTGCATGCATTTTAAGGACCATCTAGCTGGCAAGTTCTATTCTACATCCCCGATAAACCAATCTTCAGTTTTTTACTATTTTTATCTTCTAATATTACTACATAACTATGATGCATCAAAACCTATAACAGAAAGCAGATAATGAACTTCCACTTTGTGCTAACTAAATTCATAAAATTAGGTATCTGCACCAGAAGCATATAATTAACTTTCATTAATTCATGCCAAAGTCCGCACTCTTAAGAGTTTGTTGTAGTTGGCACGCAAGAATTCCCTTCTATGGTTTTACAGGCATTGAAACCACATTCACACCCTGAATACCATTATCAAAATTTAGTTGTGAAACATCCGCATGCCTGTTTTTTTTGGCATTCTTCAGGTCAAACAGCAGAAATTGACATCAGTTATGAACGTGGAGAAAGACCTACTACACCAGCAGGAATCAGGCTTACTTGGGCTGCTGTTTTTCTCTGTGTCATTGTCTTGGTAGTTACCATTCTTATCTTCATAAAGCTTCTGGATAGACCCAGCAGATCCTCACCTACAAGACAAAGAGAACGCATCTCAGCGCCTGCCACACCGAACCAGACCTCTCCTGGCACCATCCAGTCATCTCCTCGTACTCCCCAGCCACTTGTAGAGTATGTGAGAAAAACAATAGATGAAACTCCTTACTACAGAAGAGAAGGACGACGGAGATTTGATCCTCAGTACACCTACTAACTCTTTCTCAACCTACTAGTTAGGATTTTACTGATTCTCCTAGTCCTCATTGTAGGATTATGAAGTCGATTGACTACAAAAAAACAGATATTACCATTTTGTTTTTCTAATGGATCATGCGGCGCGGTTGTACAATAGAACTTTAAGTCTATTTGTATTTAGAAAAAAAGAAAAAAGACTTGAATAGCTATCAATGATTGTGGCAGTTAAGTTAGCAAGTATTCTTTGTATAAATAGTATCCCTCTGCAGTACATGTTTGTCTTCAATGAGTTGGATTGATACTTTTCTTGTTTCTCTTTAGTTATATTGACTAAATTCATTCTTCAGGGTTGATGGATGTTGCAAAATTATGGTGATAATTAGGGCATGTTTGGATTGGCTTTTGGGATGTTTTTATATATATATATATATATATATATATAAGTTAAGGGTTTTTTTGGGTTTTATATATATTTGGATGGGGTGTTTTTGAAAAATAAAAAGCGGTTATAAAAGGAGAAAATTAGGTTTTTTTAGAAGTTGGTGGTTGAAACTTCTAAAAAACCTTTGAGTTGGGGGTGTTTTTTAATTAAAAATTACCTTTATATAAATTAAAAAATGATTTCTCAAATATAACCTAACATCAAGTGAGGTTTGGGAGATAAAAAAGTTTTTTCCTTTTATTATTATTATTATTATTATTATTATTCATTCATTCATTCAATGTAATTTGTCGTTGAAATTTTTTTTTGGAAATGGACATCCAAACAACTTTTAATTATAAAAGTATTTTTAAATTAACAAATTCAAACACAAAAATAACTAGAAGCCCTTAAAATTATTATAAAAAATAAAAAAAAATCATTTTCTTATAAACCAATCCAAATAAGTTCTTATAAAGTATATTTTTTAAAAGTTGTAAATTTACTTTTATCAAAACTTGGAGCCCTAGGTTTGAATTTGAGATTATAAAGTTCAAGTACTATTATTCATAAGAGGTAATTATTTATTAGTCCCTAGCACTATTACACTAAGCCCCTACAGACCCCCCAAGGACCCAGTGCCAGGGACTAATAGTCCATTGTCTATATTCATAAACTAGTATTAATTTATTCCAAAATAAGACTCACTATTTCATTGTTTGGGAGGCAAAAATCCTGCAATAAAGAGAAATAGTTTTTTTAAATTATTTTTAACTTATTCTTATTCTTATTTAATTATTTGGTAATATTTTTGAAAATAAACTATTATTTATTTTTTAATAAATATACCTTTTATTTTTTAGTAAATTAATTTCCAGAAAAAAATTTTGGTGTATTTTAAAAATATAATAGTCCATTGACCGACAGAAAAGAATCTGAAAAATCAGGAACAAAACTGAAAAATCATAGGGACTGTTCAGAAAGTTGGAAATATTTCGGGACTGTATGATAATTTTCCTTTGTTACTATCTCTTGTGAAGTATTTATTGGACACGTCCCACTCGGACTATTCATTTGCGGGCGTTCATAGTCCTCAGGGTTGTGCAAACCCTAGTTCTCCTTCGTGAAGCGATCCGGCGAGCAGCTCGATCTCACAATGAATCCCGTCGACTTGAGATATGGAGACCCTAATTCATATCGAGATCGGCGAAGGTGATGATTTGCTCACTGCTTTTCTTTTTCTTTGAATTTCTTGGAATTCATCTGATTTTCCATTTGTGTTTGTTGTTTTGTATAGTGATCTCATGCGGCCGCCGATTGAGGTTCCCGTGGGTGGTGGTATGGGGTTTATGGCCGGTGGCCGTGGTGGAGGCGCTCCGTTTGTAGCTCAGGGTTTCTCGGCTGGTAGAGAAATCAGGGGTGGGAGTGGCTTCGTGGAGCCAGGTTTCTCCGGTTTTGGTTCTGGTGGGGATGGTGGAAGAGGTGGCGGCCGTGGAGGTCGTATGGGTCGGGATGGGTTCCGTGGTGGTAGGGCTGGACGAGGTGACGGTTTTGGATCTGGGAGGGGTGGCGGCGGACCGGGGAGAGGCTTTGGAAGGGGATTTTCCGGTGGACGAGGAGGTGGCCGGAGTAATGGCCGAGACTTCGGGAAGTCTAGGGACGAACTGGATAGTATTGCTCTTCCTAAGCAGGATTTCCAGGATCTTATTCCCTTTGAGAAGAATTTCTATGTGGAGAGTCCTTCTGTACGGGCAATGTCAGAGCAGGAGGCCATGTTTTATCGCAAGTCTCGGGATATCACAGTGGAAGGACGTGACGTTCCAAAGCCAATCAGGTCCTTCAATGAGGCGAATTTCCCAGGTATTATGAGATCTTTGTCGGGCATTGAACTGTGTCTGCTGTTTTGAAATTATTCTTTGGTTTTGTCGGATGTGTATAGGCCCCTTTTCTAGGTAAATGTTCCGTCTTTAATGCTAGAAAACTATGAAGGTCTTTGGTAGGAAATCAAAATTCATCTGTTTACAAGTGCCCAACCATGAATGTGAATATGATATTACTAGGGATGAATTTAAGAACTTAAACTTTTCTGATCAGCTAGGAAAAGATTGAATGATGCCTGCTTCTTTGTAGCAAATGTCTTTTTGGTTTACCAGTCTTATCTTGGAGATAATGGTGAGCTAGTCATCCTAGGTGGTGTTGTTTGGCTGAATTTGGATATACATGTGACCTAAGTTAAATGACAATCTAAAGTTTAAATTTGGAAATCATAGTGTATTTTGGATTATACCGAAATCCTTGAAATGGAGTATTATGACGTACACTCAACTTGGGCATAAGTTATAATCCTGGATTATGTAACTCCCTCACATGTACGTGGCACGTGAGGGACTTGTAAAAGAGAATAGAAGGTCGCGATTTCCAGTTACATCCAAACAAATACTAAATTTGCATGTGTTGTATTTTAAAAGTCAGGTGTTCCAAATACATTGTATTGGAAATCCGATGTATTTGGGGTTGCATCCAACCAAACATTACCCTAGCTTGTCTCCTACGATTCTTTTATATAACAATCTCTGCTCCTGTGGAGGAAGTAAAATTGGATCATTGTTATACTTTACCCATGATAATGTGTGGATAAGACTGCTATGTCTTGCTTTCATCTGGTTCTAGCTGAGGGCCTGTTTTAGTAGAACCTGTTTCATTAATGGTGTGTAGAACATTTTTGTAGTATAATGTTACTTGGCTATTTAGTTGGAATTCAGCAAATCTTTGGATGCATGTCTGGTTATTTCTAAGGTTGCTGCAGTGATCTCTTTTTGCCTTTTGTCATAGATATTACTTAGGTCCTTATTTTGATTAAGCTGTTCTCTTGCTGCAGATTACTGTCTTCAGGCAATTGCTAAATGTGGTTTTGTGGAGCCAACAGCTATTCAATCTCAGGGATGGCCTATGGCTCTAAAGGGAAGAGATTTGATTGGTATTGCTGAGACTGGCTCTGGAAAAACTCTGGCATATCTGCTGCCTGCATTGGTTCATGTAAATGCACAGCCTCGATTAGGTTGAACTCCTTTAGTAGTAAAATTTTGGAATTGCTAGCGTGTCTTGTATTAATTTACTTTTGTGATCCAAGTATTTTTCATTGCAGCTCATGGTGAAGGTCCTATTGTGTTGATCATAGCACCCACCAGGGAACTGGCTGTTCAGATACAGGAAGAAGCTGTGAAGTTTGGATCACATTCGAATGTTAGGAGCACATGCATCTATGGAGGAGCTCCAAAGGGACCACAGATCCGTGATCTTAAGAGAGGTTTAGTTGTTGGTTTTACTTTCTAATGCTTTGTGCGTGTTTATTCAATTTTTGGAACAATTTCTTCATGTTTGTCTCTACTCTAATGTTTTTTTAGGTGTTGAAATTGTCATTGCAACACCTGGCCGACTGATTGATATGCTGGAAGCTTGCCATACAAATTTGCAAAGGGTAACATACCTTGTTCTGGATGAGGCTGATCGAATGTTGGACATGGGATTTGAACCTCAGATAAGGAAAATTATTTCACAAGTATGCTTTTTCTTTCAAAACTTAAGCTCTGTGTTTTTTACCATTTAAGTATGTTCTTTATGGTATATTCCACTTGTATTTCATGGTTGATCAAAATCTGAATTTCATTTAATTGAAAGTAATAAGGAAATAAGAATAGACACGGTCAATATTTTTATAGGCCAACTCTAGTATGTTCCCAAGTCTAACTAGACTCTGAAAAGGCTCGGCAAGCTTCTATTTCATCTTTTTCATCCTTTTTTATGTTTATCTGGCTTTTCATTAAACTTGTATTAGGGTCATGGATTATTTTTTATAATAATTAGATTATCACTCTCAACTATTCCCCCTTCCACTTTGGTAGTATTGCTGTACTGAATCTAGTTCATCAGCATCTGAATGAGGATCTAAATTTGTAATGCTTAAGTTGATTAGGTTGAAACTCATGAGCACATATTATATAACCTGTGCATACTATTAACAAGAGCTCTGTTAACACTTCTATTTTTAATAATGCTTTATTCATGGTCTAACTTTGCAAATCTCAGTCAGATTTGGCCACAATTAAGTTGACTTGTGGATCCTAGACTGCCAGAATTACTTTCAAATCTCTTTATTCATGTTTTTCACCTTCTATAGAGTTCCCTTGTCCTCCATCAGACTGATCATAGCCTTTGATGTGTTTGAGTTAGATGATTCCATTAGTTGCAATTCGTATTGCTCAATATTTCCCAAAAGGATTGAATAACTGAATAGGAGGAGTTATGTTATTTGCAGATCCACTCATATTTCGTATAAGGATTGAATAACTGAATATAAGGGGTTATGTTATTTGCAGATCCGCCCTGACAGACAAACTTTGTATTGGAGTGCCACATGGCCAAGAGAAGTGGAGGCTTTGGCAAGGCAGTTTTTACACAACCCTTACAAGGTGTGATATCTTAATAATGAGATAATTATGACCTCAATCTTTTATGGAAGTTCATTGGTTAATGAAAAGTGGAAACATTGTGATTACTGATTACTGCAGGTCATAATTGGATCTCCTGTTCTTAAGGCAAATCAATCAATTAACCAAATTGTTGAAGTTATATCTGAGCATGAGAAGTACCCGAGGTACAAACCTGATTTAGTCAAGGTTTACTATAAAAAGAGGTATGTTGATAAAGTATCAATTTAATTTACATTCTATTTTGGGTTTTGCAGACTGTTAAGGTTATTGGGCGAATTGATGGACGGAAGCCGGATTCTAATATTTCTTGAAACAAAGAAAGGCTGTGATCAGGTTACTCGGCAACTGAGGATGGATGGATGGCCTGCTTTATCCATCCATGGTGATAAAGCTCAAGCTGAACGGGACTGGGTTCTTGCAGAGTTTAAAAGTGGCAATAGTCCGATAATGACTGCCACTGATGTGGCAGCACGTGGTCTTGGTAGGGCAATTTTGTGTTAGACTCTTAGAATCTCGTTGACCTCAAAATTTCAATGGAGAGTCGGTGGGCTGCTGGCCAGTTTCTTGCAAACTGAAATTTGGGTCGGTGGTGTGCAATGAGGTGCCATCATAACAAAGGTAGTAACTTTGTTCTACTTGTTTGCCTCACCTGAGTGTGAACACCTCTGAACAATTGGCAGTGTTACCAGAACATTTTTTAGTGCTAGCCCCATTCCTAGATAACGGGGATAACAGTGACGTGGACATTTTTTATTGGTAGTTTGTTCATTTTAGATCCAACTAACATAGGTTAGCACTGTAGATACTAACCACTTCGGTCAATTTATTTGTGATTTTTAGGAAATAAGAACATACTCATCGGTAAATGGATATGGGATTGTTCATGCATTTCATACCAGGTTTGGTTTGATATGTGCACTTTTCTGGTTTCACTGCCAATAAGCTTACCATTTGTTTGGAAAGCACCCAAGTACTTTTCATGGTAACCTTTGCTTAAGCACCTCAGTTTTGCATTTCATTCCATGTTTGGTTTGATATGTGTACTTTTCTGGTTTCACTGCCAATAAACCTACCATTTGTTTGGAAAGCACCCAAGTACTTTTCATGGTAACCTTTGCTTTAGCACCTCAGTTTTGCAACCACATATATTACCTGACTTGGGATTTCAGCTGTGGACGACCCTCTACCCTTGGGTCTTGACCAACCATGGAGCCTGACACTTGATTGCGCCCCTGTTTGTGACAAAGTGTGGTTATTGTTCTTTGCACTTCTGTTAGCAATTTGCACATTCTTGTCAAGGTAAAATGGTTGATGAAGTTACCCTTACTTGAAGCTGGTTAATTTGGCAGCCCAGTCGACTCATAAAAACATCTGACTCGAGTTTTTCTGGCTTTAGAAACGTTTTGACATTGTCACTTCTCATTTTCGTAAAACTGTTCAAAGTTATATGGCCTTTTTGGTTTTTACTTAATTGTTTCGTAATGCTGCAGATGTCAAAGACATTAAATGTGTGATCAATTACGATTTCCCATCGAGTCTTGAGGATTATGTACACAGAATAGGCCGAACCGGGCGTGCTGGTGCCAAGGGCATGGCGTTCACCTTTTTCACAAGCTCAAACGCCAAGTATGCGAGGGAACTGACTAAGATCCTCCAGGAGGCTGGACAGATGGTCAGTCCTGAATTATCAACAATGGCTAGATCCAGTGGTTCTATGGGTGGAGGTATACTGGCATTATTCATTCTGGCATTTGCTTACACGTTCAATTGATAAATCTGGTAGTAATTTGAAAAACACTTGTTATCCTTATCGAGTTTCTGGCATTCTGTTGTTTATGTTTGAGGTTATGCAGGGAATTTCCGATCCAGGGGCAGAGGCTTTGGCAATCGGACATCGATATCTGGCTCCAACACAGTCCCTCTCGGATGGAAACGTCCTCGTTTTTAAATTGATCTGATGATCTGATGACTATGCTGCAAAGAACTTGCCCTTTGGCTGGTTATCTTCCAGTTCTTGGTTTGTTTCTCAAGTGTTCCAGTTAAAATACTAAAGGAGAATCTCAAATCCAGGATCACATAGCACCATGTTTTCTCATAGTTTCACTCTTATTATGTATGGATGCATTTTCATTCTATAAAACAATAATAATAAAAAAATAGCAAAACTGCCTTATGAAATTGGTATGCATGAGATATCTTTCTAATTGGTATATATATATATATATGTTAGTGTTATAGTCAGCCAGCTGCAACTGACTTGTGACTGCAACAGCGGGCTGGGTCTCGGGCGGGGCCGCCCGAGCTGCTGTCTCACAAGTCGGCCTCTAACACTTATATATAAATATATATATAATCATGATAAGGTTAGGTCGGTCAAAATTACTATTTATTTACGGTCATTTTTTATTTGGCTACTTGGAGTATGTTTGAAAGATTTTCAACCGTATGAATGGAAAGAACATCAAAAAATAAGTTAGTATGTCGATTTTCATACAATTTGGGAACTTGTAATGTACGGATGAAAATTTATAGAAATACTGCTGGTTCAAAATTTCACTCATTAAGATGAAGACTTTACAAGTTTTCAAATTGTATAAAAATTGACATGCTAGCTTATTTTTCAATATTCTTTTCATTCATACGGTTGGATTTTTCTCGTAACACCGCAAGTGTGGAAAGCCAAAAAGAGGTGACCGACTCTCAGACATGTAATAAATAACGCATCATATCGTATCTATATATATATATATATATATATATATATATATATGCAACTGTGTATTGAAAGAAACATCCTCTTAATAAATTTTCTGGTGAAAATATGAAATTTGATTACCATGTTTGGTTTTTTATTTTTTGATGAATGTGGACAAGCCTAAATGTGGTTCAAATCCTCAATTTCTTGTGAGTTGTGAGGGGGGAATGAGTTGTCAAATTTTTTTTTTTTTTTTTAATTGTGAAGGTTGTAATGTTGTTTGCTTATAACTCATTTATTCCACTCTATGGTGCTCGTTGCTTCCTAATTATGCAGACTTTCATTTTCCTTGAAATTAAATTCAAATAATATGGAAGAAATTTTTACATATTATAATTATTATTTTGTATATGAAGAGATACAACTTAGCTAACTATTACAGCATTTCAAAATAAACTTTTGTATTTGTATTCTACACCATGCTGGTGCTTCTTCTAAACCTTCGAATCTCACTGTTTTTCCTTCAATTCTTGTTCTTCTTGCAAGGCAGTTTGCAAACTCGTTCTCCTCTGGTATTTATATAATGTTCCAATACTTGAACTTTGCTAGTAATCCCCAACATTGTTCTACTTTTCCTTCCATTCTCCAGTTTTGGTTCTGTTTCCCCTCCTTAAGCATCTCGTAGATGTAGAGGTTATCCATAAACATCTGTTATTGAATCTGCCCCCTTGTTCAGCAACTTCCTCTAGTCCTATCCTTAATGCCTCAAGTTCTCCTTCAATTCAAGATTCTAATCTTCTAAGTCAACCTCCTGCAATAAGAATAGGTAATTGATTACTCAAGACTACATAACCCCCCTCCCCCTCTTACCCCTTATCCCTTACCCCTTTCCCCTAACTCCTTTCGGGTTTTGTCAAGGGCGTGGTCATAGGTGACAAGCACCCCTAATCCTTTTTCCCGTAGGAGCACGCTCAACGCGGGCTGCTCTCTCCTTTGATAGGAGACGGAGACTCGATCTCGGGATCACCCAAGAGAATTACTCAACATATAGGACCTGAGTATACCACTAGGTCAAGAGACCTTTGGTTTATAGTATAGAGTTAGTCCACCAAATTCGGTCTCTAAACTTAAAAAATGTGATTTACTCTTGTTTTTTGAAATTAGTCGACAAGCGGCCATGAGGATTGAAAAGACGGTAGCATTGCGGAATAAAATGTTTCAATGCGCGCTTGTGTGGAGGCTCGAACCCAAGAACCACGTGCCGTTAGTCCAAGAGGCATTTGGTTAAAAAATATGATTTATGGCCTCAATGATTAAATATTTCAATTTTAAATATAAAATAATTATATTATTTTTTTAATACTTATTCCAACCTCAATCACCTCAGTGGTGAAAGTTGCATGGTTGGCAGAAGAAGAAAGAAGATGAGAGATTTCAGGCTTTGCGGAATGAATGGAGTCTAATCCGCGCTATTCTTTGGGCAATTCGTCTACCGCGCGCACAATGAGAACAGCCACTGCTTTCCGTTCATTGGATGTGGATATCCTCAAAACACTCTTCTCTTCTCTGTTTCTTCTCACCATGCTTCAATCCAAGCCAACCATTCCAACTCTTCTTCGAAGGACGCAACACTGTGGACCAGGTACCTCTCAAAAATCCTCTCTTTTTTCCCTCTTTCTTTTTTCTTTCTGTAATTTTATGTTGAATTGAATTTCTTGTTGTTTGTGTGTTTGTTAGCTATTTTGCATTGCTATGATTCTTAAATCTCCTTTGAATTTAACTTAAAATAATGTTGCCCACTTGATGTTTGTTTAAATGCCTCAAAGAGTTGTCTTTTTTGTTTAAAGGTGTTGTTTTTTTGTTTAGTTTTTGCATTGTTCAGTCAGGTGTTTTGTAAGAATGTGGAAGGTTGGATGTAGTTCTTCTTTCAAGAATATTGATCTCAAGTTTGTAGTGCTACTTTTCGTCGGCATTCCGGCATTGATCTTCAGCATTTATCTGCATGGCCAGAAGATCACTTACTTCCTCCGGCCGCTGTGGCAATCTCCTCCCAAGGCATTCAATGATATACCTCACTATTACCATGAAGATGTTTCAATGAAGGACCTCTGCCAGCTACATGGATGGAGAGTTCGGGAGACTCCGCGCCGAGTTTTCGATGCAGTGCTGTTCAGCAATGAGATTGACATTCTTGCGATCCGGTGGAATGAGCTTTACCCTTATGTATCGGAGTTCATCATTCTTGAGTCCAATTCGACATTCACCGGTGTGAAGAAGCCTCTCTTCTTTTCAGAGAACCGGCATTTGTTCAAGTTATTTGAGTCAAGGCTGACTTATGGCACCGTAGGCGGGAGATTTGCGAAGGGCGAGAACCCTTTTGTCGAGGAAGCATTCCAGCGAGTAGCTCTGGATCAGCTCATCAGGATCGCCGGCATCAATGATGATGATTTGCTGATAATGTCTGATGTCGATGAGATTCCAAGTGGCCATACAATCAACCTGTTAAGATGGTGTGATAATATCCCCGAGGTACTTCACCTCCGGCTTCGGAACTATCTCTATTCATTCGAGTTCTTCATCGACAGCAACAGTTGGAGGGCCTCAGTTCACAGGTATCGGCCCGGCAAGACACGATATGGTCATTTCCGTCGGACCGACAGCATATTATCGGATTCTGGTTGGCACTGCAGCTTCTGCTTCCGCTACATTCCCGATTTCATTTTTAAGATGAAGGCTTACAGTCATGTGGATCGCGTGAGATTCTCCTACTTCTTGAAGCCATCAAGAATCCAGGATGTGATCTGTCGAGGAGCAGACCTGTTTGATATGCTTCCGGAGGAGTACACATTCAGGGATATCATCGGGAAGATGGGACTGATACCACACTCATATTCTGCTGTCAATCTTCCCAAGTATCTAATTCAGAATGCTGACAAGTATCGGTTTCTACTCCCCGGTAATTGCATACGAGAAGATGCACATAGTCGTCAGAGTAAATGAAGATCTCTTAGTATAGACGACACAAGGAGTTAACTGCATATCAGTTTTGAGCTAGATAATCCTTCACTATAGACATGATTATTGGCTTCTTAATGAGTTATTTAGTTAAATGATGCTTATCATGATACCTGTCTCTTAAGATTTTTCGTGTTCTCGTTCTACAATGATCGTTTGAACCTTCTCTGCAGAAATTATATATTCTTCATAGGCTAGATAGGCATGTTGTTATTCATTGGACTTGTTTAATTCTTTCATCTTCAATCTGATGTAATATTTTAGCTTTCTGTTTGTGAAGAATGAATCATTTGGCATGAATTTAGTATTATGATTTGGATTTATGAATACCATTTCAATTTGAATTAGTGTCATTGTTATCAGTATATGAGGATAACATTCAATCTAATAAGAGAAGATTGAATGTTCATACTTTGGAGGTTAATTTAATTTGCCAGCCATATTAGAGTGTTATGATATAAAGCAGGGTAAGGCTGCGTACAATAAGCCTAAGTGATCTGATCCTTCCCCGAACCCCACACATAACGGGAGTTTTGTAACACCAAATTGCCCTCTTTATTAGAGTGTTATGATATATATATTCTTCAAATCTAATGAATAATTTGTCATTTGTTCAAGTAATCTTAGCTGAATTTTGTCCTTTTTTTTATCAAAAATTGTATTTATTTCTTATTTTGAAAAATCTGTCTATTATTGTATCTCACACTGTAACTAATCCTATTGCAAACTTTAGTATGTGTTTTGATTCTAGAGAAGATGGAGGAAAAGGAAAAAAAAAATGATAAGAAAACTTGTTTACTTGGTTATGGTTAAATAATAATAATAATAATAATAATAATAATAATAATAATAATAGTAATAATAATAATAATAATATAACAGCAACATCATCAACAATAACAAAACACTATTAGAAAACATCCTTGCCTTTTTCTTTTATTTTTCCTCAATCCAAACTCACTCAGAAGTACATAGAACACCTCCAAATCTATTTCACTAAATATATAAAGAAGCAAACAATCCTTGTCTGTAACACATTTGAATCCTAAAAACTGAAAATGAAATTAGAAAACAAAATAAGGCAGCTCGGTGCTATAAAACTCCAGCTATAAAACTCCCGCTGCGTGCGAGGTCCAAAAAGAAGGATCAGACCATTGTTGTGCTTTTTTTGCAAAATGCCGTTTTCACGACTCAAACCTGTGGACCCCCAAGGTCAGATGGCGACAATTTTACTGTTGTACCAAGGCTCCCCTTCGAAAGCAGAAAACAAGGCAAAGAAAAAAACCTAGGTTTCCAAAAGTCTAGCAACATGACCAAGTACTCGGCCAGTCAAATGAATCCTAAAAACTCTACACAGATCCAAATCCAACAAGGATACAACCACAAAGGGTACCATCCATGTGTAGTTCCTGTGCAAGTTAGAGAAAATCAAGACATCTTTCACTGAGGTTAGTCCTTTACTACCTTTGAGCAATGATATCGGCCGCATCAAGCCATCATGTGATGATCAGGATGATGAGCAATACTACAGTAGCACATGTCTTCGATTTAGTATTGTATTATACCTATCTACATAGGTTCAAGCATTTGTCGTATCATCATTTCAATGGTGCAGCAGTATAATCTATGCTAGCTTTCTGTTTAACTCACAGCAAAATTATGTTATGCTGAAATAAGAGTGTAAAACTTTAAAGATAAGAAGTATCATCCTCCAAGAGATTTACTATGACAATGAATTTCCAAGCCTTTTAATCAGAATAAACCAAAAGGAAGCAAACACATTCCAAGAGTTTCTATAAATGAAGTCTATAAGTATTCATGTATATGAAATCTTACAAGTAATCAGAACAAGCACACAGCCAGCTGAATGTAGTAGACAAGAGCGAGAAATTTATTTATAGAAAAGCTTCCTCCATCCAAGGTGTTCGTAGCTATATGTATAGATCTATGTAGTGTATAATATAAATGGCAGTCCTTTATTCCGTGAGTGAGTCATTCAGGCTGCCTTGATGAAAATAAGCTTATGATATTCCTAGCTGTCTGGTCCAAGTGTTCGACAAACTCACCAGAAACCATGTAAAACATCCTACTCTTTAAGTTTTCTTGGGGGTTGAACACGCAACTTTGTTCTTGAATGTTTCCAGGTGATTTGTCCGGCCAAAGAGGCCAGGGTATTTCCTCGCATCTGTTGGCTCCTGTGCTTCTTCCTTCTTTTTGAACATTGCATGAAGGTTCCCAAAATGAGGACCTTCACAGATGCTAGTCGCCCTCTCCATCCTGGTCACATAAGTACAGTAGTCATCTGCTCCATTGTTGTTGTCCTGAGACTTGCCTTGACCATAACTTTGGTTGATGTTCACGGGAGACATTGTTTTTGGTTTATTCCTTTTTTTTCCTTCTGGGGGGACTTTGTCTACAGCAAGCTTACAGTTTTGGGGGTTTCAGATGTCTGAGCTCATTTGAGTTTCCACAAATGAATTTATAGACCAGGCAGAAGAATTTATACCCTAATGACAAAGGGAATCTAATACTCCTGCTTTATTATCAGGCATCTGATGCTCCATCTTTGTCTGCATTGCTGCCCTGGGGTCTAACCAGATCTTGTTACTCGAACCTATCAAAGGCATGCGGAAATATCAAATGTCTATCTCATTCCTTTTTTTATGTTTGTTATCTGATCATATATATGTGAACGGTATATATTCACAATGTGTGCGTCATTCTCTAGAAGCAACAAGCAGGACAAAGGTATGCAACTGGAAATCATGAGGATTAACTTTACCTAGCACCTAGTCAATAGGCATTCCACCGCTGGATGTGCATGTCTAAGTCAAATGCATAGATGCTTGTCATACCATTCCAGATGCTACACCTTGCAACTTGATCCACAATAAAGATAATACCTTTGAGATATATATTCTAGAACGCAACTTGGAATCCGAATTAATCAGATAAGCACCTGAATAACTAATCTAAATACATTTGAAGCAAGAAGAAAGGTCTGATCGCAATTACCTTGTATCTTCTCTAATTTGCTTTCTACTTTGAACATGCATCAGTGTCTTAAACTTTCCAAGCCATGTAGAAGTTGCTTTTATAATATATGTATATATGTACACATACACACACACACACACACACACACACACACACACATACATATATATATACACATAAATGTTGAATGGGAGTGCATTCCATGACACATGTGAGAAATGTGATGGAAAATAAACTCATTCTCTTATACAAGTAAGCTCTTCTAAGAGCGGAGTTCAGCATCTTAGAGTTTGAGCCACTGCTCAGGATTCTTGTGGCGCTTGAGGACTATATATGGCACCATGACAAGTGGAAGGAAAAAGAACTAGGAACAAAGAGAGAAAAATCAACAAAAACAGGATGAAAAAGGAATAAATTGGTGTTTCCTCTAATGGATCATAAGTCAAGTTCATACTTGTGTATCTTTCTTCTACAATCTTCCTTATAGATGTTTTAACCAATGTAATACGGTTTCTTTCACTGATCCCTTGAATTATCTTTTCCGAATGTTTCTTCAGCATATGAAGAGCAACTCAGGATACAGTAGGGAGAACAAGTATAATTGAGGGATATATTGGATAATACTGATTTCAGGAGCTGAAGGATTTCTTGAGCATATGCAAATTTTGGTGTGTTGTTCTAACATCATTTACAACACAGTTTCACACAGTGTGAACCATGTTGAGCACAAGGCATGAAGTGCACTTGCATATAACAGAGAGCTTTGGTTTTGGGTGAGAAACGATGCGGATGGTCAGAGAGAGCACCATTCCCATCTGAGTCTCCCTTCCATGGATGTCCACCAATTACCCAAATTCTCAGTATGTGATTTTTATCTAATATCTGCAAGTCTTGTGGTGTGTGATGTTGCTCCATGGAGGTATCTAAGCCCATTGTCCAATTGAATACAATTTGCATTCTGGCGATGAGGTTGTGGGTTCTGTGGCTTGGAGAGTTTGATACAATGGTTGTGGAATGGACAAGGTCATTAGTGAATGCCTTGCAGGAGGATGAAAGGCAGGCCTATAGATAAAGAGGTTCTTCCATGAGATGTTGTAATGATGAGTTGTATTTGACAATTCCATCAAAATCTCATCTTCAGTTTTTCATCAGTAAAGTTCTCCAAATCAATTCTCCATGCTCAAATTCAAGAGCTAGTTTTGTCCTATATTTTTTTTTAACTTCAGTAATGCTCACATAATAATAATGTTTATCTATGTAATTTCTTCAATCTAAAGTTCATGAAAAATCAGTTTCATGAGAAGCAAAAGAATAATTATGAACACAACAATAAATTGCATGTTGATATAGCAAAATACAATCATAAGCTTGCTATACAGCAATCCAAAACCTAACAGGATTAAAGCAATGCATCAAAAAAACAATGAAAACTTACAAGGGGGGTTACCTGTCAGGTTCTGGAATGGTGCTTCTTAGTTTTAAGCTTTCCTCTAGCTCTACGAACACCTTTCTCCTTGAGCATTACCTTCTTGTACTCAGATGCATCAAGCTTCTTCAATGGCCTCACGGGTTCAAAAACCTTGGTCTTCAGAGGGTCCAACAAATCATTGGAGCATTGGAGAGCAATGCCCCTCTCAACAGACTCATCCCACAGACGTCTACCAGTATCAAACTCGCCATTTCTACAGAGCTTCTCAATTAACAGATTATATGTAGCTCCACTAACCACTCCAGACTGTTTCATTTTATCAAACATCTCAAGTGCATAATCCATCTTGTTCACTCCACAGAGAACAGCAATCAAGCCATGGTAGAACTTCACACCAGGCATTATACCCACCTCGAACATATGATCCACAAACCTATTCCCTCTGTTGAATCTCCCAGTGAGATAGAGAAGCCTGATAACAAGATAGTAGGTGAACCAATCAGGAGAGCAAGAGCAGCCCGCCTCTCCCTGAATCATGGACTGGAGGATACCACAGGCCTCCTTGACCCTCCTAGTCTTGCTCAGGCATGAGAGCAGGATGTTATAACTTACGGTGGTCGGAGCAATGCCGGAAGACCTCATCTCCGTCATGAGATCGGTGGCCTCAGGGACGAGAGCGGAGGGATTGAACCTGAGATTTCTTCTGCATATGCAATAGAGCAAGTCGTTGTAGGATGCGAGGCCCGGTGGGTGCCCTCCAGACTTCATCTGGTTAAGAATCCGGCGGGCTTCGCCGGCGTTTTCATGGACGCACCACCCGTGGAGGATGTTCCGGCTGATGCTTGGGGCGGCGTGGACGAGCTTGTCCTTGTGATGCCAGAGAACACCCATGGCCTTTCTAGCGTGGCCCTTGGCGCAGAGAGCGTGGATCACGGCGGAGCCGCAGGACCATTCATCATCGTCAGCACTCCGGCGAACCACCAGCTCCCGCTTCTCCTCCACTCTCCTGAACAACCGAACGGCCTCCTCCGGCCTGCCGGAACTAACGAGGGTCTTGACGACGAGGTCGAAGGTCTGAGGATCCATCTCCCTGCCCTCCTTCTGGAGATCCTCAACCGCGGTCCTCACGGCAGTGACATCCTTCATCTCAGCCAGCGCGCGGATGACGAGATTGAAAGCATCGTCTCCAAACGCCGCCGACGCCACCCCTCCATTGTTCTCCGGCCGACGGCACCATGAGAAGAATCGAAGGAGCCTTCTACTGCTAGTGATGGTGGGATTCCTCACCGAATGGATGAATTGGAGGAACAACGATGGAGTGACGGGGAGGCCCAGACGTTGGAGGCTGGCCTCCATGTCGTCGAGGCCTCCGACGCCATGGATCACGATGCTGCTTAGGGTTTGCAATGAAGAAGAAGAGGAGTTGATGTTCAAGAGTGTGGCTACTGGAAATTTCGAGAAGGCCATGAACTCCAAGGTCGAAGGAAATTTGCATATATACCCCTTTAAAATTGCATATTTAATTATACGTTATCATAAGAATCATATATCCTTATGTACCCTCAAAAAACATTTATATATCTTTACAGTCCAAATCAATTATGTCTAAAAATTCTTATTTTTAATAATGAAATTAAAAAATAATATTTTTTAAAAATGAGAACAAGAAGAGCCCTAAATTGGTTTCAATTTTAGGGTTCCACAAGGGACTCTGTTTGAACTATGAGATTGAATTAAGCTTACTGATGATCCACAAGGTTTATGTCAAGAAATAAATTGATCACTAATCGATGAAGGAACATCAACATCTACACGAAGCTACATTATGTATCATATAATTATCGAATCTACAAACGACGATAGCATAAACATGTTCCTAAACTTTTGTTGAATTCGGAGGAGTGATCCCTTTTTCCTTGTAGTATGCCTTCTCTGCTTCGGACATTCGGGCTTGGAACATCCCCCATTCTTTTCGACACCGCTCCCTCACCTGAAATTTTCAATAACATGAAGATCCACAAAAACATACACGTCGAAAGGGATTAAAAACTCGGTCTTCTTGTATAATTGACCTACCCCTTCCCATGGTGCTTTGCCATTTTCTGCCTGGCCCTGTGGAAACATAAGTTAGTAGATAAGGGAAACAAACCGGGAGTGTAAAGGATTTGTGATCTTATTTTGCTCACCTGGTTTCCGAGGGAAGGAACCACTTGATGAACAATCCACTGAGAATCAACTACTCCTATCTTCTCATGCGCCGGCTATTTGAGTTAATCATAGAATGAATAATAAATAAATAAAAGATTACATCGAATGAAATTTGTTTGACTAATTTGGAGTTTTGTTAACATTACATTACCTCCACACATTTTCTAAGAGCAAAATCAAGGCCCCAACCATGAACCAAGTCGTTCTGCATTTGTGAGATTATGAATATTAGGAGGATTCTCAAGAATATAATTTAGAATTGCTGAGTGGAAATTATCGGCTACCTGAATCATATGCCATACACAACGCCATGCATCTCGAGAAAATACAGGTGCCATTATCTCAACGAAACTATTTTAGAAAAAGAAATGTTAAAAAGGTCAAAGAATATAATGGAAAGGTAAGTATCGATCATTTGTGGAAAAACAGTAAAGGGCTTACGCAGCGCATGGTGGCAAATGAGGATCTGAGCACCAGCCAGGTCTCTCTTCTGTTTCTCTGTCCAATATTATAACAAAAGAATAAGAGATTTGCTTTGTGATAAAACAAGAAATATAGATGAATGCAGCCTAGCTTACTTGTGGACTTCACGATCACCTCTTCTTTTTGTCATTTGCCATGTTAAACCTTTGTTTGGCTCTAAACCAGGCTGTGAAATCTCCAAACCATGCTTCTTCACTAACTTAATATATCTGCGAATGAAAGGTAGAAATTTAGTAGTTTACCACTTTCAAAACAATAAACGAATGTTCTAAGGAAGAAGGATACTTACTCCTCTGCATTAAAATGTTCAACTCCCAAGTCTTCATCCCAGATAAAGATGTATTCATAAGCAGCCACAATGTCTGGGTGCAAAAATCGCTTTGCATACCACCTTAGATAAGACATCAGAGTTAAAGGGTTTCTAAAACCCATAATAAACCAGCAGCAAATGAATTGTGCAGTTATAAAAGAAATTTGATGAAACCCCACCATTTTGTCTGCCTTCTGACACTGATATGAATAGCACGTTTAGACCACTCAAACTCATCCCATTCACTAGTCCGGCCATCATAATGAAATAGGACAATTGTAAAATTCTCAGAGAACTGCAAGGGAATTATTGTCAGTAATTAGACAAAAGCAAACACAAAATATGGATAGAATTAGAAAAATTAGCGTATGATGCCCCAAAATATGAATAGTCACAACTAGATGCTAAAAGTATTTGCCATAAATCATCGGTTTCCTTTTATTCTTACCAAAATAATTTAGATACTTGAATGCTATGGAAATATATACAAAATAAATGTGAGCTCTATAGGGTAACAACTAACACCTCAAATCCAACTTTGCATGTTCCACTAATTCATACAAATCAATGAACATGCGGTCAGAAAATGATGAGATGACACTTTTTTGTAAAGCCAGGTCATTCTTGTTTCTAATAAACAAAAAATATCTTACTTACCTTTTTCACTGCTGCATTTATATTGTTTTTCTGGTCATAGCCAACAGTAAATGTCACAAGATATTTCTGCTTCATGGGCAAGTCCTGCATAATATTCAACCCGATAATATCAGAAGGGAAAAAATAAACTGCCCTAACAATCATTAATAAATGATGATAAAATAGATAATGGTTATCGGTTTTTATCAGTGTGTAGCAGATGACTTGCACAAACAAAATATGAAATCAAATGAGCTCAAGCCTATTGCAAAAGGTTATATTCCAACCTCTTGCTTCTCTCATTTAGTTTATGACAGCCAGCTTTTAGTTAACAATAGCTTGTTGCTTACTAGTCATTTTATAGATCAGACTAGGAAACCAAGTGATGCACAATCCTAGAAAACTATACAAATGCTTTGCTTCATCCAATTCTGAGCAGTAACTAGAAAACTAGAAGATCAAATGGAAAATCAAAATTTAAAAAAAAAAAAAATGGAATTAGCTTTGACATTGATTTTGATACCTCAATCTTTTCACAATATTCTATAAACTAATATTTATGAGTATGGTTATGGGCCTATAGACTAATACACATGGAACAATGGAGCAATGGACACAGACAAAAAAAAGTTTTATTATGTTAATAAACTTTAACGAAAATCATAAATAAAGTAAAATCATGATCATTTATGAGACATAGGTGATCGTTTTACAATTATAGCACTTATGGGAAAAGGCACTTGATGTACAAATCATAATCAGACACCAAAATAAGATTTTCACATTATAGAGAATTGTACATTGCATATGGAAGTATCTTCAAAATTTTATCATGTGTACGAAGATATCAAATAAAGTTTAGAAAATGTTTTAAATTAAATTTGACTCACATATCCTTGTGCATTTGAATACAAAATGAAAGTAAAATAATAATAATAATAATAATAATAATAATAATAAACTCTATTAATACATAAAAGCCAATAGAAAGAACAGAAGTGTCATGTAATACACAATAGGTCCAAGTAAAAAATACAACTAATTTAATCACATTTGGAGAAAAGATTAAAAGAAGCTGCTGAATACCTCACTAGGCATACCCCACAATCTGCGAAGGTAAAAATCTGATCCTGAAACAACTATATCCGGTGGTAGTCTTTCCGCACCTCGAGGATTTGAAGGGGCATAAATCTACAAAATGTATGGTGGGTGTCACCAATCTTAGGGGCTATGAAGCAATAAAAATAATTAAACAATGTATATTACACAACCGCAGAATGAGTTTATAGAATACAACATAGAGAAACAAATATAGAACAGCAATGTTCTAGCATAGATAAGTTGCAAGCCAAGATCTGAATTTGATTACATTACCTTATATGGACTATGTGATGGCATAATCAAGGTCAAATGGGATGAAAATTCTACTATATCAGAGATAAAAGTATGATTTTGATAACAGTATTAATTTGCAACAGGCATGCAATTAAAATCTACAAGAGAGAGACATGCTGAGTAATAAAACAGAAGAATGATCAGCAAACAATAAGATGCTGCTGTATTATATGACAAGAGGTACCTGTATCATAGAGAAATATTTTCTTTATACTCTGAATCTAAATGAAAACTCATAGGACTGATAGTGAAGAAAAGATTATGCAACAGATGTCCATCGAAGCACAATTTGAGGCTCCAAAAACACTAAAAAGTAAGTTTAGGAAACATCTACTAAAGGAAAATATATGTAAATAAACTATTTTGGATGCTGCATATAGAAGTCCCCATTATCAATTGTATCATGAACAATAAATTTTTGTCCTCTTCTTTATCTTCTCTTCCCACTAGTCTTTCTCAAACAAAAAAATTTGTAAGGTGAAAGAGACTTATGTTTTAACTTTTTGAATTGCCGTCCTTATCTTTATTCTATAGTTAGGAATTCTTCCAAACAATTGAATTTACTGAAGTCACCTGCAATATTTTTCACTAATTTTGATCCAAGCTGCTTCTTTCTGAAACTTTGTCAGAAACTCTGATGAAAATTTCTCTTGGCAGCTAGTCATTTGTTTGCCTTTGTCCACTTGTATGCCTCCAAACTTCTCAGGTTAGGGTTAGGCTTTAACAAACTCAATTTGCATCTACTTTATTTTGATTATTATTTGAAATATAAATAGAACCATTCAGATCATATGTGCTTGGGGTTTCCCAATGAGCAATTTGCAAAATATGTAAATTATGCAGGTTGAGATTCAAAGATTAGCACAAGAGAAGGAAAATATATGATTGTATAAAAAAAATGAATTTAACACTAAATAATATGCCTGTACCTTTAAAGCATCATCAGATTCCAAATTTGAATCATTTTTATGACTATTTGCAGAAGACCATGCATGGTTCAGTAAGGCTTGTGTTGTAATGCCTGAGTTCTTGTCTTCAATGTATGATAAAACACTCGATGGGAAGTGAAGCTGCAAAATTTTGGTATTGAAATGTAAATGCAGTATTCCATCATGGTGCACATTGTTTTTTATAGAACCAAAAAATCCTGAGAGGCAAATAAATGTACCTTCGTAATGTTAACAGTAGGGAAGGAAATGCCAATGAAAAAACCAAACACGATTCCAATTATTGTTGTTGTGATAAGCCGCATACTTTCGTTAGGTTTTCTTAAAAATCCACTGCAGAAAAATATAGCAGTTCGCCTCAATATTGAATATGAAAGAATAAAGAAAAAATAAATAAATAAACCTGCGGCCAGTTACTCCAAGCTTTGCCATGATTTTTGAGCTTTAGGATCAGAAAGAAAGGTAAAGTCTTGCAGTGAGATGATGCTCCACATTTATCAGGAAGTTCATAGATGTCAGTTGTCTGTATGCAAACTTTAAGCTTTCAAAACATGTTAAGAAAAATAAATTGAACAACAGGACTAGAAGATCAAACACAGTTCTGCAAGAACAAAAAAAAAAGAACAAATTCCTCTTGCTCCAGCAAACTTCAATGGTTGTTCATGATAAAGTGAAATCATCACAACACAGACCTTCAGTTAGATACAATGGCTTGTGTTTCCATCAAACTAGATAACAGCTGTGGATTTTCAGGAAGCTAAATAAACAAAATTAAAAATGAAACTATTGTCGTGGAGGAGAAATTAGGAGTAATACTACAGTAACCATAGCAGGAAAAACTTCTATAAAAATTATATTTTTGTCTTTGCTACAACATCATGTAAATCTTTTGCCAACAGGGAATAGCCCAGCTAACTTGGATTTCCAGTTTAAGCATACTTCCACCGTGCTATCGACAAAATCGACAAAACAAAACGATGATTTCTCTAAGCTCTATGATTTTCCCTCACTACAAAAATCAATCATACACCCCAAACCTATTGAGAAATAATGAAAACCTAGGCCTTGCAATTATCCTGGATGATGAAGTCCCAATTAAAAAAACAAGTATCCCTACAAGATGAGTACCATCTCTGATGGTTGGACAGAGCAGTATAACAACTAAAACAATAAGAACAACAGCATGCAACTATCGCATTCATGATTCCAAACAGTACTCACATATCCGAATCCCTCCCATCCACACGAACAAGAACCAACCTTCATTAACAACACGCCCCAAACAAAAATCCGGAGCATAAAAAGAAAGAAAAAAAAAATCTCCTTTTCCAATTGGGATCAAAACCCATCTCCAACCAGCCCCCAAAATCAGAGATTAAGGTCTCAATCAAATCAAAACAACAAAATCAAAACAAGATTTGAACCAAAAGACAAAAAAAAAAACTCCAGAGATTAAAAACATAGAAGCAAAATAGATCACCTGATCAGGAATTGCGAGATCCTCAAAGCCAATCCCAAATATATATAGAACAACCTGAGGCTCAGCAGCGAGAGATTTCAGCCTTTATGGATCCCGTCGACGTTCCCCAACGCATGAACGGTTTCTCTGGGAGATGAAAAACGAGAGAGAGAGAGAAAAAAAAAAGAGAGAGATGCCGAAGAAGAGGAACGGAAAAGAAAAGGGGAAGGAGGAATTGGTATTTAAAAGTTTGCCCACAGGGTGTTTGTGGAAATTCCCGTGAGACGAGAATGTTTTCCTCGCGCGACGTGCAAGTGCAGCGAACGTGATGCGCCTGATCACGAATCAGAGATTCAAAACGCCAGCAACCCTAACTATTAGTTTATCTTATCAAATATTCTAAAATTATATTTTATATATATCAAACTTCTTATTATTTATTAACTAACTTTATAATGGTAGATAAATTTATTGAAAACCATAAATTTTAGAGAAGATATTCTTACCGATTAAGTTTTCCGAAAATGGTTTCTGAAACCACCATCAACGGTTTCAGGAACCATTTTCGGGAAACTTGGTCGATAAGAATAGCACTGCTCTAAATTTTAATAATATAATCTGATAATTAAGCAAGATACATACTTTAGTACATAGAGAATAAGTTTCTCCATGACATTAAAATTAGAGTAAATTCAACTCAACAATGAGTTCCAATGCACAATTTTGAGCAATTTATGTGTGTATATCAAGGCACTTGGAAACTCCAGGCATCTGGAGAGTGTTCGACGTGAAGTTAGCAGAATGAAGCAGGACGAGAACGAGTCATCTTGATCCAAAACCAAACCATTTTGCTAGGAAGAACTTGTTCTTCCCACGCGTAGCCGATGAGGGTGTTGGTTCTGGAGTGGCGGGGGTAGGTGATGGTGCTTGAATTGGTGCGAGAACTTGCATATGCTTCGGCTTTGCTGTCAGTGAATACAATGTAGTATTATTAGAAAGGATGAAACATGATATTGAAGCTATTCAAAGTTTCGAAACATGCACAGGCATTAAAAAGGTTTTTCGGTATATTTAACAAGAGTAAAGATAGTATTGGGGAGAATAAAAGCAATACAACAATGCAAAATCAGCCATGATATTCAACGAACGTAGAATATGGAGTTGATTCCAAGGTACACACAAGCAAAATATTCAGCATAAAATCCTATATCTCAATGAAGCCTGGGAGCTAAATCGATGAAGCATGGAGGAAAAAGTTCAAACTTTTATTTGCAGAAATGCCAGTTGGTAATTTGGTATATGAAGAAACCCTGTCCAAGCTGTGGTTTAAACTGAAAAGGTTGGTAAGCCCTTGTGGCCAAAATTTATCTGTTTTAATTTATATATCTCAGTGATATTAAAAAGTATCATCAGCCAACATTGTAAGGCATCAGGAAAAATGAAGCTGGTCAAAGTTTTAGGCTGTGTTACCAATCAGACTTGTGCATGAACATGACACTATTGGTTATGGTGTTATTCAAATCATTTATTACACCAATGACTAACATTTTGAACCATATAATGCAAAAGACCAATTCATTTATCACACCCATGACTAATCTAAGATGGTGTAGATTGCAGTCAATGCAAAAGACCAAGGACTAGACACAGTGCAAAAATATGTGACGATGAGCTCTGGGTTATAGTAAATAAGGAATCTTGATAAACTTTTGCATGACAGTATGATACCTTCTTGGGGAGAACTTGGCGTTGACTTTCTAATTGGAATTTTATGCTCCAGTGGTGCTCCATTTTCATCATTGTCTAAACCATATAATAGGAAAAGCATTAGCCAGTAGAAATTTTCAAGTAACAACTTTACAGGCCAAATAAGATACTGAAGACTATGCTCTTAATAATATGGCATTAAAAAAATTGATTTCCTCCTATATTCTTTATTTTTTCATTGCAAAAGGATCTCATACAAATTAGAACTTGAGTGCTGTAAGCAGCAAGTACAAATTAGTACATTAATCCTTGCATTGATCAATTGTTGATTTTGTCTTCTAAATGCTGAACTCAACTTAGGGTGGTTCAAATATATTACATCAACCTACATTTTGATATTTTTTTTCTCAAGTTACAAGGAGATAAACAAATGAAGTTACATCAATAGTGCAGTCCTTGCAAGAGGAAGGTTAGTTCACTGTAGGTTGTGGCAAAAAAATGATATATAAAAGAAAGCTTCACTTGTAAATAGGTTTGACACCTAAATGAAACAGTCCTTGTTTCTAATAGTTGTGAATATTGTTTTGAAGCAAAGGAAATTTGTTGTTATGTTTACCTTGAAGCAAGTTTGGTCAATTTTATCAATAGTTTGTACTGGAACTAAACCAACTATATTATAGAGGGTAATAAATTTTGGTTAATACTTGGCATAACATGGGGTGACTCTTGGTTAGTTTAACTAACTAATAACTAGACCCAAAACCCTCAATCAAAGTCTTTCCATTTCCACTGGCTTACTTGCAATTGTAGGAACCTTATGAGAATTATGCTTCTTTGTTAGTTGAACTAAATCACATCAATTAAATGGTAGGTTGTCAACTCAAACAACCTAATGTTGACTGTGAAACAACAACTCTCTTGCAATGGGTAACAGTGAAATACTTTGGAAACAAGAAACAAAAAAGAAAATTACAAAAATGTTCGAATAGATTAAAAAAATAAGAAGGTGGTAACAACAGAAGCCTAGTAAGGTTAACATACAGATGGTTTTCAATTTCAATCCACCATACAAAGAACGAAAGCCAAAATCCAGGATAACCTGAATGAGTTGAAAGAATGAGAAAAGTCCCACAAACTAAACGTCACAAATCATTATGTGATTTCCAGCATGGTGACCAATTATTCATTTTATCGAAAGGAATTTGATATATCACCTAAGTGGATTAGCTACCATTAGGAGTTGAATAAGATGTTAAAAATTGTTGTAGGGTGTGGGTGTAGCAATTAACATGCTAAATATAGGTAATAAACTCATTGTCATTTAAATGCATGCCAATTTCTGACACCAAGTAATGCAAGCGATTTACACATTAAAACTTCCATCAGACATCTTATTTAGAGGATAATGCTTGATAATGTATGTTTTACTGATTTCAATACTGAAAAACTAGCCACAGTAAAAGATTTCAAGAGGTTCAGAGAGAAATTACGTTCTTTATAGAATGTAAAACAAATATAGGATAAAAATTTTGAGAGGTCATCAAACTATGCACATATTTCATTTTGGGTACCAAACTCCAATTTGTATCTTTTTGGTCACCCTACTTCAATTTGATTTCAGTGGGAGGGTACCTGAGGGAAACCAGCGAGAATTATCTGACATGGTCGCCGGATTAGCCACGTGGAGGGTATTGAAATCCTAATTTACAGAAATCTTAACTAATTAAACAACATTTGGGAAAAAAAAACAACATTTGAACCTTGATTTCAACAAAGTCAAAACGAACAACATTCAAAATCAAGGTTCAAATGATGTTCAATTAGTTAGGATTTTTATAAATTAGGATTTCAATACCCTCCACATAGTTAATCTGACGGCCACGTCAGATAATTCTCGCCGGTTCCCCACGGATACCCTCACGTTGAAATCAAATAGAAGTAGGGTGACCGAAAAGATAAAAATTGAAGTTTGATACCCAAAGTAAAATATGGGCATAGTTTGGTGACCTCTCAAGATTTTTACCCAACAAATAAATCTTGTAATTGTCCAAAGAAATTTAAAAAAAATTAAGAAAAAACTTACCCTCATTAGAAAGATTCCCATAATTTCGCCTTAGAGCTTCAAGAAACAATTTATCCCTATGATCTTGAATTACTGTTGGGACACAAATATGAAAAATTATAAACTGAGTGCAGATGGAACAGTCAGAAAATATGCATTTAAACACAGATAACAGAACCATACATTGGTCAAAGAGTTCTTGTCTTAAGCTGGGGGCAGAACCAACCAAGAGCAACTGTGTAGCTTCTGCATCTCTATGTGTGTGGAACTTAGAAGATCTATCCAGATTACGTGTATCCAATAAAATTCCTGCAAGCTGAGAAAGGGTATGATTTAAAAACATGCACAGAAAATAAAATAAATGATTAAATAACCAAAACACATCAGAAAACAGTAGCTTTACAAAATGTACCAAGAGTTTTTTCATATTAGGAGTCTGAAGCAACTCATATGCATGTTCACAGTAGCTATCTGTGAGAATTGTGCATAGTGATCCCGCCTACAGAGAGAATGTGAGAGTTGATAAGAATACAATCACAGTCCTGCTCATTTTGAACAAATCAATTACAACAGTGGCATAAAACCAATTACCTCATTATCTGTATTGAGAACATCCTGCCCTGTGACAAGTACACTGAATTGGTTTGACATTATCAGACCTTCTAAATCAACCTGATTCCAGATTAATATAACAAGTTACTACATGATAAAGCTTTCATGTATACAAGTAAATGCTATTAACACTTTAGTGCAGCCATGAATAAACATCTCCTTCATATGGTGTTTACAAAAAGAAAAGAATAATTGTGTTATAGAAAAATACTAAAATAGCAAACAAATCAAGCCCGAGATGAACTATCTTTATTTCCAAGTGAAAATAGGGTGTTGCCCCGAATTGAAAACGGGTTTTAAAAAATTGTATTAATATTTAAGAATAACAAGTGCATTAATTCTAACTATTTCTAATCCTCCGCTGAACAGATATACTAGTTCATGAACATATGACATTCATAATATGACAATATTAATAGACATTCTTCAAAAGCATAAAAAATTCAAGTAAAACTAATGGTCTAACCACGTATGCTATTTTTAACAAAGCACCATCAATTAAAGTCATATATTCATCTAATGGGATGAATTCATCATTGCAAACATTGCATAAAATAAAACTTCCAATTTTTCTGACGTGAAAATAGAAGATATAGCTCAAACATTATAAAAAGATAGGAGTCCATTGCACATAACCACTTTAAAATCTGTAAATTTGAAGATATTACTCCAATATTTCTATTTGCACACCCACCATTGCAAACACGATATTTTCAAACATATACCCTTTCCATCTCTCAAGATATACGGTCCGAAGTTAGAAAATAAGTTGAGATTTCAGCAGATCAAAATATCCCACTTTTGGCATTCACAACATATTTTAAAGACATACACAATTTTAAACATTTTGAAAGCATAATAATCAGTTCACAAATTTCTGTGAATTTCTGGGAGATACTCGGTATTAATATATTTTGCAAGGGTGTACATAATAAGACAATCCAAGGAGATATGGAAATAATCCATATACTTCAAGTAATAAGTTAATTAAATATTCTTTATATATATTGATAACTTTTATACTAATTAATCATTTGAAATTGCTGAAATTAATACATTACATAGAGTTAATTATACTAAGCACCTACTTAGTCTCAAGCAGCCAACACCAGCAAACATTTGTAACACCATTAATCTTAAAAACATGGCATACAGGATACAGCTATAATTGGGTGATAGTTATTTTCTTAAAAATACATGATGGAAGCACCACCCACCTGTCTAGTACTTACCAAATGCTAAAAGTTCAGAAACAGACAAGCTAGGATATGACATACATTTGGACAATGTGGTCAATCAACCATAGCCAAAAGTAGCAAACATGTAGCCACATTCAGCAACTGGTCTAATTACTCTAACCCCCTGCGTATCCAATATCTTGGTCCTTGGGCCCCAATATTAGTAGTTTCTAGCAAAAATTCACTAAATAAGTTAAAAGGATTCACGGATCCAAATGATGAGTGGAATTGCTGCTATTATATCCTTTTATACACTTGTATTAAGGGTTATGATGATGTCAAGATTATAACGCAAAAGGTACCATGGAAATTGTTGCAAGTCCTAGAATCAAGCTTCTTGAAGCCACAAGTACAAATTCCAAGTGCCCATCAAACCAACTCGAGCTCAATGGTTGAAAACGGTACTAGTTGTGATAGCAAAGGACATGTAAGGGTTGAGCCACAAGTAGCAGAAAAAATTAAATGTGCAACACAAATAGACCAAATGAAGTTCTTGGAATAATTCTATACGTTTAATCTGCCACTTATGCCAACAAAGGCACTAAATAGTATAACATTTCTTTAGAAGTCTATGAACTATAATGAGCAATAAGGACAAGGAGGCAAATTCAACTTCATCAGATTCTAATAACTAACACAATACACCAAACAAAAAAGGCAGCCCGGTGGCAGGCTACAAAACTCCCGCATTGTGCGGGGTCCAGGAAAGGGTTGGACCACTTGGGTCTATTTTACGCAACATTACCCTGCTTTTAAAGCAAAAGATGTTTCCACGACCAAACACTAAAAAAACAATACACTAAACACTATTAAAAATAAAAAAAAAACCTAACCTATTAAGCAGCCGCAAACAAAGCAGATGGTGCAACATACACCAAATGTAACCACATGCACCATAAGGAATCCCATGTAAAGTTCATGGACACTTTTATCAGCCAGTCCCACATGAACACATATACAAGGGAAAATTCATTTTGTTCAATTGAACTATTAGAGATTAATGGCAAAAAGATAGGCTGCTTCAATTAATCTGGTGTTCAATCTAATTAATGAAAATTTTCCAACAACTATTAGGGTGTTGTTATGCATATGCTGTCAAGCTCCAACTACAATGAATTATTTTTAGCGGAAAAAGTCATAGAAAAAAAAAGGGTCAATTCAATCCATGTTGAAATTTATAACAAAGGATCAACTAAGGTTATAGCTTGTGAAACCAGCTACTAAACAAAGAATTCAGAATTAAAACACTATTTCCCACATGAATTATAGAAAGAAAGCATTTCAACCAAGGGTTTGATCCAAAATTTAAAACAGAACTTCAAGATGACGGCATTGGTTGTGAGAGAATGAAGAAAAATTGAAATTTTGCAATCAAGGATTAAAGGGTACCTCATCAGAGAATAACAGTGCAGATGCATCTATCCCAAGATAGTGAAAAAGCCATGCAACCTGCCTGTGTTTGTGCATAATCCGCCTCTTCAAGTTCATCACCGGCACAACCACCCCTCCCCCGCCTTCCCTGCTCTTCATGTTCTCCAGCAGCCACGCGTAGCCAATGGTGGCCACCATCGAGCTCGCCGAGCCCGCTAGACAAACCATTAAAGACAATAAGAACATTAGCAACAAAGGAAAAGAAAATCTCCATCAAAGATCTAGAGTGAATCGAGCCTCAACTGATACCAGATGAAGCAGAGAGCAAGATCGTAGCCTTGGCGTTGGCGGAGACCTTCCCTCCAGCGATCCTCGCGATCAGGGTCCTCTGCCTTCTGAGAAAGGAATTGATCTGCATAACATCGTCATCCACGACCATATCAAGGTGGCGACCGGCGGACTCCAGTTCCCGAGAAACCGAACGCCGGCCTCTGGAACTCAGCGGCCCCCTGTCGCCACCGAGCTTCTCCAGCGAACAAGTCGACGAGGAAATCGACCTCCGATGCGCCGTCTCGACCAGAACCCTCGGCGGGGAGAGCACGAGGTCGTTCCGTCCATCGGGCTCCGCAGATGCCCATCGCGGCTGGGACTGGGGATCGTCCTGGAAGCGTGATTTGGGGCGGGTGGGGAGCTTGGGAGGGAGTGCGACGATGGCCCGCTGTTCGCTGGGGTTCGTAGTAGCTTGAGGCCATTGCCGGTCCGGTGTTGCTTTCCCGGCGCCGGCGATGATCTCGGACTTGTTGCGGTTGTGCCGCGAGAGGATCTCGCCGCTAAATCCCTCCGTTGATCTGTGCCTGCTCTTTAATTATCTATTTTTAGCTATTTTTAAATCTAAAGAAAATTAATGAAATTATATATAATATAATTATTTATGAAAAATTCAGAAAATTTATTTTATAGTGTATTTTTTAAATTTAAAATTAAATATTTAAAATCATTTCGTGAAAAGCTCATGATCGGCTCGTAAAAAGGTAGAGGCTTGGAATTTTGAACTTTTGAGCCAATTTTGAGCCGAGTTGAGCTCGACTCGAAAGCACAAAATTTCATATTAATATATTAATATATAATATGAATATTAATAAATATTAATTTATAAATAAGTTTAAAATTTTGGGCTAAATCGAGCCAAACTCAAGCTTTCAAAATTATAATCGAGTTTTTAATTTTGAGTAAATTGAGCCAAACTTGACTCTTCGAAACTAAAATCGAGCCGAATTTGAGCAAAATTATTCAACCTAATTTTGAACTTGAGTCATGCTAGATAATTTTGAGCCGAACTGGAGTCGGGCCCAACCTAATCAAGCTTGGCCATTTTGCAATCCTACTGCCATCTTAACATGAGAATTACTGTAGCCCGGGATATACTGCCTTTATTAATTTTGAAAACAATGATTTTTATTTATTTTTATTTTTTTGACTAAGGCCATAAAGACCCCCACTCACGAGACAATCAAGGATGTGGCCATGGCTCTGAAGAGTAAACTCACTCGATCAGCCCTAACCCCTCATTGTACGCATACAAATCTCGAGGAGTAAACTCTACTCAAGCTTGCTCACCCCATTTACGGGGCCGGGGATTCGATCCCAAGACCTTGCCTACGAGAATGCCCCAACACACGGGACCCGAGTGATATACCGCTAGGCTACTACCCTTTTGGATGATCTTTATTTTTAAAATATATAAATAGATTTGTGTTGCTCTACTTTATTGTGCTCCACTAACAAATCACTAAAATAAATATTAGAAAGAACAACTAATAAATTTAATAGTTAATTAATTATACACCCCCAATAGTGAACTTATTCACTATAGGTCCCTCCTCAAGGACCACCATCTTCCCCCTAGGGCCCTTGGGGGGGACTTAGGGTGAATAGTATTTTGGGTGTTGTTTTGGTAAAGGTAAATAGTGGTTGAATAGTGGAGGGACTTATAATTAAATTGCTCATAATTTAATCAATAGTTTATACATAAATCAACAGTTGGATTCAATTTATAAACAAGATGTTCTTGGTTTGAAGGTAACTCTGTCATATGTGAACAAGATAATAGATCATTGTTAAATAACTAATATAAAATAAAATATAAATAAATTGTGGTGTAAGTGAGTTTTATATTGCAACACAGAAAAACGACAATTTTTTCTAGATTTTATCATCCTTGTTGCTATGATGAACATTTTCTAACTATATTGAAAAGCACATTTTATTTAATATTAAAAACATAGAGAAAAAATTGACCCTAAATTAATATAAAAATTATACATTTGTTAATAACTTAACCGTTGAAAGGTTTTAAAACCGATCAATACGAACAAAGAGAAACATACTTAAAAGAGATACAAATTTGATGAATTTTCTTTAAAATATATTAGATATGGCGTGCCATTGTTTAATTTAATATTAAAACCTCGAGAAAAAATTGACCCTAAATTAATATAAAAGGTATATATTTGTTAATTGTCGAATGGTTTTAAAGATGATCAATTCGAACAAAGAGAAACATACCTAAAAGAGATACAATTTTGATGAATTTTCTTTGAAATAAATTAGATATGGCATGCCATTATTAATCAAAAAAAATTTATCATATATCAATGAAAAATGCTCATAGAGTACATTGTGACTACAAACAAGTAACATACCTTCTCGCCGATCGTGACAGAGGATCCCGACGGTCAATAAACGGTGAGGGAGGTCCACTGGCGAACCTCGGGGAGCCAGAGAGCTTCCCGGAGGAAACAGTACTCTTCCTAGCCGGAGATTGGGCAACCATCTTCCTCGCTTCTTCCAACCACTCTTGCGTCTTCCTCCCTTCTCTAATCTTACGCGAACCTTCATCGTTTTTGCTCTTGGTATTACTCTCAACATGCTTTTCTCTAATCCCATGACTCCCAAAAAACCAATCATTCATCAAATCAGTAATGTCTTGTGCTAACACTGGTTGTTCACTCTTGGCTTTGAATTGCATGTTCATGGCTTAGTGAAAACTACATAAAATGATAGAACTTAGAGCTAAAAAGGGTGTGAAAGTTTAAGAGGGATTTAAGGAATGAAAAGGAGGGTGAGTTGAAGATGGAGATTGGCTGAGAACACAAGAGAGAAGGCCGGCATTTGTGAAGTGTTTAGTGGTGTTTGCGCGTTGATGCTACCGCAAGATGGAGATGAAAATTGGCTAAGTATGGGAAGCCGGCATCTCTTAGCTTTTTGTGTTGCATGTTGGCTTTGGACTTTGGAGGAGTTGAATTAATGCATGAGATTTCTCCTAATGCATACACTTAGAAAGACTTTTTTTTTATTATTTTAATAAATATTGTGATAAAGTATTTTTTTTAAATTTTGATGTGTTTTATTTAGTCCCGATTTGTCATTAAGGATTGGATTAGGAACTTCTAATTTCTTTACACGATGAATCCTCGAGCAACATGGGAGCAATCTAAACCGTTAAAACAGTTGTGGGAGAGCAATACAAACGACGTGTTGTTAGGCGAGGCGGTGGAATGATGCATCCTAAATGGCGAGAGTCGAGTAGCTGAAAGCATCACTAGCTAGCTTACACTCTGACCCGTGTTATGAATCAACAAGGACCTATCATTGATTGAATATTACTTGTTGACTTGGTTTTACAAGTATTTTCTAGATTTTTTTTTGTAAAATATAACAAAAAAAGGATAAAATCAAATAATATAAATTTAAAATTTTAATTTAATTTTTTATAAATGTGAACAAACCACTAGAAGCACGTTATAAACGTGATTCGAGTTCTCAACTCTTCTTGTGAGAGAAAATGGATTGATTAATTTTCTTTGCGAAAGTTGGTTAAAAATTTAATTGTTGAATAAGAATATTGCTTCGATGTCTTATTTCAGTATTATTATTATTATTATTATTACTTTTTGCTCTAGCGGGTTTCCACGTGGACCCTCATATGAAGCGACATGTAAAACCAACTCAACAAGTGATGTTTTCGGGAGCCTTCGCCAATAAAAATATTTTTTTCTCTTAAAAAAACCTTTAAAATGTATGAAAAATCCAAAGATGAAACTAAGTCAAGATTATGTAAAGTAAGAGAGATTATAATATTTGCTTAAAATGTATCTAGATACCTAATGACATCTAATGTTGGTTAATGGAAACTATATATAAAAAATATAAGAACATTCTCCTATTGCTTCTTCCAAAGGCAAGCTCCAAACAAAGGAATAATTCAAGTCAACAAAACACTTATCTTTGGAGGCTGCTTGTCCCAATGTCTTCTTCTACTTTTCTTATACATTTTCCATCTCCCAAATATTCTTTTCTTTGTGCTTTTTGAAATTATAAAATATTAGTGATTCTTTTTCATTTTGTTCTTTAATATTCTATTTTCTTTTCTTTTTTGAGATTTTAGAATTTTCGATGTAGTTGGAGTGCATTTGTTTCTAGCATTTGCCTTTAAGTTATAAACATATAGTAAATTAAAATCAAAATATTTATTTAACATATTCAAGTAAAACAAATAATTCTAACTTATGTTTTTCTTTGTCTTTATCATATTCACCTTTATAGTAATAATATATATAATTTTTAAAACATGTAATATAAATATTATTCATATGAAGATATGTATTTTTGGTTTATGAGGTGTGAACTATATCTTTATAACCATTTTAGTCCCTCAACCTAACAAAAAAAAAATTAATTTCTTTCTTAAATTAAAAATAAAAGTTTAGAAACAATTCCTAAAATATGAAGAAAAGAAGAAGAAGCAATGTTGGTCTTTTCAACTTGTTTTAATCTTTAAATCAAATCAAATATTTGTAATTTTCAAAAAATAAAATTAATACACAATATATATATATATATATATATATATATATATATATATATATATATATATAAAACCAAAAGTTATTTATGCGTTCACATAAATCACTATTAGAGGCCCTCACCTCGACACAGGAAAAGAGGGAGGATGTCGGAACATGGCATATTGGGACAAAGGAACTCTTCTTTGTTAAATCCCTCTATACATTCATAGCGGACAATGGAGCACACAACCAGTTCCCCAACAGCATATGATGACTCCCATGCCCAAAAAAAAAAAATCAAACTACTCACCCTTGACAACCTCGCTAAAAGGTACTTGAAGGGGAATCATACACTATGCTACTTATGTAATGATGCGGATGAAACAATACAATACTTACTCGTTACATGCCTGATCAAGGTAAAAATCTTGAGAGGTCACCAAACTATCCTCATATTTCACTTTGGATACCAAACTTCAATTTGTATCTTTTTGGTCACCCTACTTCTATTTGATTTCAGCAGGAGGGTACTTGAGGGGAACCAACGAGAATTATTTGATGTGACTACTGGATTAGCCACCTGGAGGGTATTGAAATTCTAATTTACAAAAATCCTAACTAACTGAACAACATTTGAACCTTGATTTTGAATGTTGTTCATTTTGACGTTGTCGAAATCAAGGTTCAAATGTTGTTTTTTTTTTCTTCCAAATGTTATTCAATTAGTTGCATTTCTGTAAATTAGGATTACAATATATACCCTCTACGTGGCTAATCCGGCGGCTACATGAGATAATTCCCGCCGATTTCCCCTAGGTACCCTTCCGCTGAAATCAAATAGAAGTAAGGTGACCAAAAAGATACAAATTGAAGTTTGGTACCCAAAGTGAAATATGGGTATAGTTTGATAGCCTCACAAGATTTTTACCCTACCCGATCACAAGAAAAATATGGGAGCATTATTGATCGTTTTTTAACCTAACCATTCCCCAATCAATCTAGGAGCTATGGGGACCGAACAACCTGGGGAAAAAGCTTCACAAAGAAGCTCGCATGGGGTAGAACCTCGCAATCATGGCCATAACCTGGAGTACCTAGCTCTTGAAAGGAACCAACAATGCTTCCAAAACAAACAACGCGTTTGCTCTGGTATTATTCGTGGGATTGCTTTCCTAATCCTCTCTTGGTTTGATGCAGCTAACACCACCAAGAAGGAAATGTTGGTGCCAATGGAATCCATTGTCCGACGGAGTATGACATTTGATCAAGAAGATCCACCACAAGTGTCTCTAAATAGGGATGACTTTGAAGACGAGTCAACAGGGCAAACATCACAAGAGTAATCATCCACTATGTAACCTGGGAGCCTAATAGAGGCGACTAGAAGGAACTCACTATGCAGACTATCTATATACTGACTTTAGCTTTTATCATTAATAAATAAATGAATGTGGTTTATCCACTTTACTCAAAATAATAATAATAATAATAATAATAATAATAATAATAATAATAATAATAATAATAATAAATCACTACTGCCAATGAAGCTATTGTACGGGTGGTGGTGCACATCCGTTCTTGGTAAGCAAAGCGATTTATTTGGTTAATTCCAATAACGAACAAAACCTCAGCTTGCTAACTAGCTACGCAGAGAGGTATCCCTTCACAACTGGTTTCTCAGAAGGATTGTGGCCATTTAAACCATGTAAGTTTAATGCAATAACATGTCTATAACACTCTCAGATGTTCTGGGACGAACGTGTACTACACTACTATATTCAATAAATCTATAGCCTTGGCTGACAGGCCCAAGTAATCTTCAAAAATTTCAAAGAAAATGCAACACTTGAAATCTCATCATTCATTAAAAATATATACAAGCACAATAAAATCATGAACATATAAAGATTACAAGAGATGATGTTAACCGTCTTGAACATCAGTACGAGATACTAAACATATACAAAATACGAAATAATAAAACTTATCTAAACGCTAGTGGGTAGGGGGCAACCCGGTGCTATAAAGCCCCCGCATTATGCGGGGTCCGGGGAAGAGTCGGACCACTCGGACCTATTGTACACAACCTCTTACTCTACTTTTTTTTGCAAGAGGTTGTTTCCACGACTCAAACCCATGACCTCCAAATCACAAGGCAAGTGCCAAGGCTCCCCTTCAATTTAAACACTAGTGAACAACAAAAAAAAAGGAAAAAAACTAAAACTCTCAATAACATTATAAGTATTGAATCTCAATGTTTAGTTCTACAAGAACTAGAGAGAAGCACTCCACTTGGAGGATCACTAAGAACAATGGAACAATGAGCATACAACCAATAAGTGAAATGCAAAAAACTCACAAAATCTGATCTTGTTCTAAACCTCCCTTCCACTTCCATCCCAATCTTATTCTGGTTTATTTCTTTCTGCCATCTACTTGCATCCGCTTTTCTCATCATCACTTCGCTCGTCACCATGTGCACACTCCTTAACATCGTCTCCTTGGGTCTCATCGAGAATCCAGAGATGCCTTGTGTTGCAATGATCGTGTTGTTGAAGTAGATGTTAAGCTCCATGTAACTGAAGAAGATGTTCACCTTTGAAAAAAAAAACAATAGAATGTGATTGTGCTTAAAAAATAAAAATACGAGGTCAGAAGATCGAAGTATGCTGAAATATATATCTAACAAATAAAATGTGACTTATTCATATTTATCAAAAAATAAAAAAAATAAAAACAATTCTTGATATAAAGATAATTAAATTCTAAAATAAATATAAAAAAGTAATAGAAGACAATTCATGCAAATAACTAAGCACATAAAAAAGGGAGATTTTTTTACATTATTTTTTAAAAATATATTGTTTTTTTTAGTTCTATAATTAAAATATTTATCAAGATGACTCTATGGCTTTCTAGAGGATGCTGACTAGGGTAGTTGAATAAATCTAGCGAACAAAATGAAAGACTGATTTACTCCCGAGAGTGGAGCTAGTTTTTTTTTTAGGCTTAAATACAATGTTTGTCCCTGTATTATGCCCCAATGTTCATTTTCACGACTTTAAAAATGCTCAATACCCCAGACTTTGTGTTTTTGTTCAATATCTACGCGTAGCGTATACGTGGCATACGAGCTGAATACATGAATATTTTATGCTGACGTGGCATCTAATGTGGCATGTTGACGTGGCACAGTAAATGAAATTTTAATATGTTAAATATTTCATGTTGATGTGGTAGGTGACATGGCATGCCACGTGACATGATGCCGTGGCATGCCACATGTCACGTGGCATGCCACGTGGCAATAAAAAATAGAAAATTCTAAAAAATTCAGAAAAAAAAATCTAAAAAATAACAAAAAATCTGGGTGCTTGCCACCTGTCAAAATTTAAAAAAAAAATCTAAAGAATTAGTAAAAACTCCAGAAGCTTGCCATGTGTCAAAAAAATTAAAAAAAATTCTAAAAAAGGGAAAATTAAGGAGTTTGCCGCCACGTCTCAAAATAATAAAAAAAATCAGAAGAAAAAAAAAATCATGGATTTTTTTTCCTTTTTTTTGTTATTTATTTATTTGTTAGAAAAATCATGATTTTTTTTCTTATTTTTTAGATTTTATTATTATTTTTTTTGACACATGGCAAGCTCCTGGATTTTTTTTCTAATTTTTTATTTTTTTTGACACATGGCAAGCACCCAAATTTTTTGTTATTTTTTAAATTTTTTAGAATTTTCTATTTTTTTTATTTCCACGTTAGCATGCTGACGTGGTATGCCACGTCACTATGAAATATTTAACATATTAAAATTTCATTTACTATGTCACGTCAGCATGCCACATCAGATGGCACGTCAACATAAAATATTAATGTATTCCGCTCGTATGTCACGTGGCTGCCACGTCAGCCCTAGGGACTGTATTGAAAAAAAAAATGCAAAATATAGGGACCGTATTGAATATTTTAAAGTACAGGGACGAACAGTGTATTTAAGCCTTTTTTTTATCTAAAGATATTCACCATATAAAAAAAAATTACAATAAAATATAATTTGTACTTGAAAAGAAATCTTGGCATAAAGATAAATTCTAAAATAAATAAGAAAGTAATAGAAGACAATTTATGCAAATAACTATATTTGTAAATAATTTCTGGAGAATTTTTTTTATTTTAAAAGTTATTATTATTATTATTATTATTATTATTATTATTATTAAAATAGTTTAGCTATATGGGTTGATGTAAAGATGTTCACTTTATTAAAAAAATGCCAAATAATGTAATTTGTACTTGTTTGAAAAAATCTTGATATAAAGATAAATTCTAAAATAATTAAGAAAGTAATAGAAGACAATTCATTCAAATAACCATATACTAACAAATACTTCTCGCGTTGCTCACAACTTTCATATAGATTTTCATAACTTGTAGTTAAAAGCTATTAGAACATGACCACTAGTTTAAAATATATTGTTTCAAGTAATTATTATAATTTTTTAAAAAAAATCTAAAATTCTAATTTTTTTTGAAAGTATGAACTATTTTTTGATTCTTTTTTTAAATTTTAAAATCAAAATTATCTAGATAGATGTATTTATTATTATTATATTATATTATATTTTTTAGGGATAAATAAAATAAAGTTGAAATAGAAGAAAAATAATAATAATTCATTCAAATAACTATATATATATATATATAATTTATTTGAGAGATAAATAAAATAAAGTTGAAATTCATGAAGAAATGAACCTTATGATTAGGGTTGGTGAAGTTAGCGAGAAGGGTGAGGTCGGCGTTGAGGAAGAGGCCCATATCGGTGTCAATGTGGCCGGCGTTGAGGGTGGCGCCGGCGATGTAAAGCCGGGGGAACTTTGGCCGGAAAATGAGATAAATTATGAGGATTGCGAGGCCGGCGGTGATGATCGCCGTCCAGAGAATCGCGCAGAAGATGCCGAAAAGCCAAGACAAGGGTCCGGTGCGGCGTTGCTTGATTGGGACGGTGAAGGCGGTGGGGCGACGGGGCGGCGAGGATCGGAGATGATGATCAAGGGATTCAATGTTGGTGTGGTGTTTGGTGGTGTCATTGTATGTGTGTGTGGAGGTGGTGGCCATGAAAATGGAAATTAAGGAGATGGTGAAGGAATGGTGGAAGAAGAAGAAATTTATATATATAGTAGTGGGAGGAGTGAAGGAAAGAATCCATTTTGCTTCTTGTTTTGGAATGCAAGTGTCTGAATTTATATACATGTAATGGTGTGCTTGGTGGTGATGTTTTGTTTTGTGAGAGGAATTTAGAACTCACTTTCGGCTTGGTGGTTGTTTAGGAATGCAAGCAAGTGTTTGATGCCCAAGGATAGATCATGTATAGCGTCGAGATGAGAGTTCAATTGTCAATATAACCAACCAACGATCATGATGGCTTATTGGTATCGGGTTTCATTGCTAAGAGGTGGGCATCGATCTTTGTGGACGCGTCCTGGGATCGAGTCCTTTCTCTTATAAGGTGTGAGTGCAGTTGCGTTGAATGGTTTCCGCACATGCTGTCCATTCTTGACTTCCTTTGGGGGGCGCTAGCTTGTCGCCTTTGTCAAAAAAATTGTCAACTTAACCAACACCTGGTTGTATGACGGTAGAGGTTGGATTTTAGAAGGTGTTGAAAGCTGAAAGCTAATGATCTTAGGGTCATTGGCTCATGAAGAAGGGATTCTGATTCTAACCGCTAGTTGGAGCATTACTCTCTCGGAATCATCTCTGCTCTCTCCCTCTCTCTCTCTCTCTTCTTCTTTTCGAGTCCCTAACTTGAGCATCTGAGGCTTTCCCAAGCACGAGCGCTTGGATCTTTCTCTCCGTAATTCCTTCTCCCGGTGAGGTGCAATCCTTGGAGGTTGATATCTGGAGAAGGCGTTAATCCTGCTAAGTTGAAAAAGTTAACCAGAGAACCGTTGATCACAATCAATCTCTCCCTTGAAATGAAATCAACTGAAGCACTTCAACCTTTATTGACCTCTCCCACCCGTTGATTGAGATTTGCTCTTATCATCAGGAGGAACAGATCTCTACATAACATATAGGTATATGTAGATTTGTAAAGATGAGTTGATGCCTTGGTTGTGAGGTTTTGTTTTGTGAAAGGAATTTAGTTTTGTCAAGAGGGCTCTGAAAATGATGGAAGTAAGTCACTTTTCGTTCACTTCAGTGTATTTGGTTTTTCAAAGTCAACCTGGAAGTCAAAAGTTAGACTTCAAAACCGACTTAATTCAAAAAAAAAAAAAATCCCATATAGAAAAAAACTCTTTCCCTTTTGATCACTCTTCTTGTAATAAAACACAAATATCCCTCTCTCTTTCAAAATACTCCTTTTACATTCAAAATACAACTTTCCTTAAAATACTTTTGATACAACAAAATTATATCGAAATTATAATTTAGTGCAAAAGAATGATCTTATATTTAATCCCAACATGATTAAATTCTACAATTTAATTCTAAAAGTAGAAATAAAGGCTAGTAGCTAATTTGACATCACTTAACTTAGAGTCATGATCTCACAAGATTAGTATTATCTTGTGAGAGAACTCAAAACACATGATAAGAGTTTTTTAAAAATGCAAACAAGTATCTTGCACATCGAGTTTTCCAAATCTAAACACACCAAATTGCTTAGAACTTGAGCTTAAATTTTAAATTGTGACACAAGAAAATAAATAGTTAGCACTCATAGTAAACAATTATGAGATGTAATAAACAATTAGGTAAAAGCAACTAAATCCATGGAGTTGAATTGCAACAAAGAAAAAGCTCAGTTAGTGTAAAAAAAAAAAAAAAAAGACAAAAAGATTGTTGAAAGTTGTTTCCGAATTCACGTCTTGTTCACTAGTTTAAGTCCTACTGTAATTATGATTAGAGATATGATTGATTTAGAAATAGATGTCTAAGTCATATTTATATCAAAATAGGAGTTGTCTCTAAACAACTATAAATAAGAGCCTAGATCTTGAGTACTCCTTGTGGTTGTGTGAGAGAGCTTTGCATCCACGATTTGCAATCGTGGTGAAGAAAGATCTGGGGAATACAATCTTGTACCTCATATTGATTATAGTGGATTTATCCTCGCACCGCCACCCGTGGACGTAGACAATTTGCTGAACCACATAAATCTGTTTGTCTCTCTCTCTTTTCTTGCAATTGTTTGTTTTACTTTAATTACCCTATTGCATATTGGTGATTGGTAGATTAGAGATTGATTAATTGCATATTTCCGAAGAATTGCTTGTTCTTGTTCATTTGTTTTTCCATAATCCTGTTTGTTGAACCAAATCCTTGAGAAAAGTCCAGGGTTCTTGCACAACAAAGATCACTAAACATATTCGAGAGGAAACATTCAATAGTTGACTTATCATATCTTAGAATTCATTTCCAACATAACTTTGATAAATTATTTTTAACATATAACATTAGTACATATACATAAACCTCGGTTTCAAGAATCTACAGACTACAAAGGCAAAGCCACTTTTATGTTCCTTTCAAATGCCGATTTAAAATCACTGATGAGCTTCTCTTTCTCTTCAACAGTAAAATGCTTCCCACAAAAAATAACACCAACCATCTTCTCAATCTTCTTCCTCACCCTCCTCTCCTCCATTGTCATCCTCACAAGCTTCACCAACCCTACTATTTCAAGAAACCTTGCCGCCCTAAAAACCGACTCGAGATCCTCATTCGTCTTCATGTACTCTTTATCCCACATTCTCAACTCCTTCTCTGGCATCTCTCCAACGTGCTTCTCACAATACTTGAGCACATTTGAGAGGAGTTTACCCGAGATGTCATCGAGAGTGAAGACATTGTTGTTGTGATGTTGTCCTTTGTTCTCCTTGAAAATTTTGATAGTGTTCAATTGAGCCGCCACCTTCTCCTCCACCGTGAACTCCTCGCCGTCTTTGCACCGGAGGATCACCATCTTCGCCGCCACCTCCATTGCCATCAAAGAAAGAAATAGAAGTGATAAGGATGGATATGAGAGTGGTTGTTTTGTGAATGTATTAGTGATTGATGATGGTTAATTTGTATAGGAGTTGAATCCTACCATGTGTAGGACATGGATATGTGCAATGTATCTTGTTGCATTTGTTGCATGTATTAATAGGAGCAACACAAACTTTCTTGACCTTGGAAAATATGAATTATATTGCAAATTATATTGAGATATAATTATATATTAAAAATTTAATATGTAGCACTTATTAATATTTTGATTACATAACTTAATGTGTAAGTATTTTTTTTAATAAATGTGGATAAACCACCTTAAACACGTCTTGCGTGATTTGAACCCTCAACCTCTCCTTATGAGAAGGAATGAGATACCAATTTTATTTGTGAAGGTTGGTAATGCCTAAGTATTAATAGGGTGTGCAAACGATTAAAATAACAAAATTATCGAGTTGAAGTTTTTCTAAATTTAGGTTCAATTTAGTCTTAAATGATTCAGCTTTCTGTTAATAATTACACTAAAGTTAGTAATTTTTGAAAATTCAAATAATCATTAATTTAAAATAAAATAATGGTTTGATTATATTTGAGCTAGTGTTTGAGAATAAGTTTTTGGTAGAAAAAGTTTTTAAATTGAGTTGACTAAAATTTGATTTAATTAAAACTATAATTTTAATTAAATTTATAATTCGCTAACTATAATTAATAATTTATTATTTATATAATTTTTTAAAATATTGATTATTAAATTTATGTATTTATTTATCCAAAATAAAAAAATGTTAGTCCACAAGGAAGAAGAATTGTGTTTAAATCAGTTAAAACCTATAAGACTATTAGGAATATAATCTTGGGTATAAATAAATAGATAAGTTAAAAGAGGATATTCACTTTATATAAATGTTAGGTGGAATTAAAAACCAGTTTTTAGATTTATTTAAAAAAAATAAAAAAAACTCTGCCTTAAAAATTAGGTGGCATAAACCTAATTGAAAATTTGAAATAACTGAATTATTGGAAAAAATAAAACTAAACCTAAAAATATATTTTTTGAAAATAATTATTTTCAAATTTTATGCAAATTTTTATTTCCCTGGTTTATTTGTATTTTTCAGAAAAATAATTTTCAGTTGATTAACCTACAGCTTAGGGAGTTATTTACAAATATTTGAGGGCTTCTGTGTAAATTTGGAAGATTCGAGGACTGAAACGCAAATAATTTTTTATTTAGTTATATATAGTCCTCAGAGTTTCACGTTTCCCAGTTCACGTTTCCACATCGGCAATTCCGCGGGACAGAACAACGCTGTGGACTTGCTAGGGTTGCAATGGCGGAAGGAGGCGACGACGACGCCGTCCTCAGCGACATCGAAGGCGAAGACGATCCGTCGCCAATCGTTCTCGCTGCCGGAGACGCCGATCAGCCCTCCGCCGCCGGGGAGCAGCGCGTCCGGGAGCTCCTTGCGGAGCTAGAGGAGGAGCGACGCGCTCGCAAGGCCGTTGAGGAGGCTCGAGCGGATCTCCAGACGTCCTTCGATCGGCTTAAGGCCATTGCTCACGATGTTATCAAGAAGCGCGATGAGGCCTCGAAGGCCGCCGATCGTGCCGCCGCTGAGCTCTCCGAGGCGGTCAAGCTCAAGGATGAAGTTGCGAAGCAGAAGGATTCGTTGCGGTCGGAGATGGAGGCCGCCGCCCAGATGCTGGTATCCGGGATTGATAAGATCTCAGGGAAGGTCAGTAACTTCAAGAATTTCTCCGGCGGTGGCCTTCCTAGGTCGAACAAGTACACGGGGCTGCCGGCTGTGGCCTACGGCGTGATCAAGCGGACGAACGAGATTGTTGAGGAGATGGTGAAGCAGATCGACGCGGCAACGAAGTCAAGGGATCAGGCGCGTGAGCAGATGGAGCAGAGGAATTTTGAGATCGCCATCGAGGTCTCCCAGCTCGAGGCCACAATCGGGTCGCTCAGGGAAGATGTTTCACAGAAGGAAAAAGAAATTGAAAACTTGGAGAAGTTGGTGGCTGATGGGAATGCCAAGGTCTCTCAGATGGAGAAGGAGATGGCTGAGCTGCGGCAATTCGGCGAGGAATGTGATAGCAAGTTAAGGGCTTTTGAGGCTAAAGTGGACTCCCAGAGGCCTTTACTGATTGATCAATTGAATTACATATCCAAAGCATATGAAGAGATCCATGAAATTATCAGGGTCATGGATGTGGATTCATCAGATCAGTCGGAGTCATCAGACTCTTTGTTCATGTGGAAAGAAGTAGACATGGATGAGAACCTTCAGACTTCATCAGAAGGGACCAAGTCTGTTTGTGAGCTTGCAAAGGTTGCCTTGGACAAAGTGAGGGATGGGATGCTTAAGAGGACTGATGAATTGACTGCTCTGAATGAGAGGGTTGCTGAATTATTGGCAGAGAAACAGCATATCGGGACCTTGCTTCGAAGTGCACTGTCATCTAAGACAAATGAGATCTTGCAAGTGGCTGAGGATGGGTTAAGAGAGGCTGGGATCGATTTGAAGCTCAATGGGCACCGTAAAGATGGGGCGGAGGATGGTGAGGAAGATGAAGTCTATACCTTGGTAATTATCTGAAACCAATTGTGTTATAGGAACTATGGGTTTCAATAGCCCTTCACTTTTTCCATTTTGAACTATACTGTTAACATGGGAATTGAGTCTGCTTCTTATATTCATTTACAGGCTGGTGCTTTGGAGAATACTGTTAAGACATCTCAGCTAAAGATCATTGAGCTGCAGCATTTGGTGGAAGCACTCAGGTATTTCTTGTTGCCAGATTCTGGTGTTGACCAAATATCGTCTTTTTGCTGCTATTCTATTGAAGACACAAGGATCGACTCTTATTTAAAGATCATGTTGATCATTTAAACTCCACACTTTGATACAGGATTCTTATCATTGTCTTGTTGGGAAACAGATCAAATATATAGCATAATTGACTAGGTTCCTCATAATCTCTTTAATGGGATTGCCCTCCTTGGTTTTTGCTAAGTGTAGACTTTAGAAGCAAATATTTGATGATATATTTTGCGTATGAACTGACCAACTCATAATAGTGGAAGGACCAAGTGATGATCTTGAATTCCAAAACAGTGGTTTTTGCTCTATATCAAATGACAATATGGAGTTTTGCCTAAGTGTAACTTTTTTCTAATTTGACAACATGCTTGATCTAAAGCATTTTCGCGTCATAGATATAGACCAACTCTTAATAGCTCTCAAGTCAACTAGATTTAGAGTTCAAATATTCTACTAAAAAATAAACTTTAGAGACATGTTAGACGCGAAGTATGGATGAAATGTGATTGAAACCTTGGTGAATAGTCTTTTACTTGAAATGCTTAAAGTAATTTCTTCTAAGTGTTAATTAATCAAAATGTTGGCTATTGAAGATAGTATGGTGGCCTACAGGATTATGGCTAAGTAAATAAAATGATATCGATGGAGTTTTGTGTTTTTGTTGCCGTTCATTGAAGATGTAACTTATTTCTGCTATAATGCAACTAACCTTATCGCATAATGTGGATTATGCACAAGTGATATATTTGCAAAACAAAGGACTAGAGATGATGATGCTGAATGGATGACCTTATGACTTTATGAGAAAGTTCAATATTAAAATTAGTATATGCAAGGTAAACTCAATACTTTGTATTGAAGACATGATAAGAATCTATGATCAAATTGCTTTACTATGCATATTGAAGATCTAGTTTTGAGGCAATATAAAGTAATGAGGTCATTTTAGGATGAGGACAATTAGAAATCTGAGATGACTATTTTGTGAATGAGAGTACTCAATTGAATAGTCAAATTAGCTTAGTGACATATTTCATGGACAATGATAATTTCTTCCATCAAAATATATTTTCAATCCTGAAAATAAACAAAAAAACCATAGCAATATGTTAATCTACTGATAATCCATGTTTAATAAAGATTAATTAATATCACATATATATGCTTATCGATTTTAGATTTACAAATGCAGCTTGGTGTTCCTACACCAATTAATCACACGTGCGCGCGCTCACACACATTTGTTTGTTGTGCTACTTGTTGACAACCATACATTTTGTTCGTTTTCTTCTATGGCATGTTCCATTTGTTTGCCCTGTTTTAGTCAAAGAATTAGAAATTAAACCATTTGAAATGTTGAAGTAACCACATCTTCATGATATGCTAATTGTAACTGATGTGTTTACTTTTTTCATTAAGCTCACTTTCTTATAATTTTTCATTGTAATAAGTTATTCATAATTTTTTTTTTTAAAAAAAGTCTTAAGTTATTGCTTTGCTATTTTATGCTGCCAAAGGTGACCGTGTGCCTTGAAGTTAGCACCATGAAATTCGATTTGTATTTGCCAATCAGGTCTACCTTTAAGTTAATTAGTGGATGTATTAGTACTTCAACGCTGGAAAGGCATACCTATTAGATTCTAAGTGTTCAATTCTCTTGTAGTCATTTTGATTAATGTTGTGCTTATTTGCATTTTGTTTATTTTTTGCATATGTATTTACTGGATAAAGGGCAGAGTCTAGCCTTCTAAAAGCCCATTTAGATGCTCAAGCAAAGGAAATTAACCAGCAAAAGCGTCAGATCAAGCAACTTGAAGAGCAGGAGCGTGTTGCAAATGAAAGCGTAATATACTTTCTCTGTGCTCATAAAACTACGGAATCTACTTCTCTTGTACTGATTGCTATATAATTGAAGTTTATTGTCTATTGATCATTTCATCTAAACTGAGTCTTTGCTTTGAAAGGTTGAAGGCCTCATGATGGATATTGCTACTGCAGAAGAAGAAATTGCAAGATGGAAAGCTGCAGCAGAGCAAGAGGCTGCTGCAGGCAGAGCTGTTGAGCAAGATTTTCTGGCACAGGTGGGTTATTGATATGCTTTTTCTTATTTCTTTTTAAAGTACCTCAGTGCCTCTTCTGCATCTATATTTACACTGCATTCACATGTATTTCCTCGTATGATTGCTTGGTATACTTCACAAACAGTAATTCTTTCTGATTCCATATAATAAACAATAGCATTACTTTGGCTTCTGTTAGTTCTCTCATTCTTGAAGATTTTTCTTCAAATATTTAGAAAAAGTTAAAAAGAAAGAGAAAGGGGCAACATTGTCGAGAAATGTAAACCATAGGTCCACTGCATGTCCATGGAGTTTTGAAAAATCCAAACATCTTAGGGACGGATATAGAGGTAGGAAGTTGTCGAATGAACCGCACTCCTTTGTATATGTCAAGGGTCCATTGATGAAAAGGGGCTGGGGAAAGCTTGAACCCAATTCTAATGAGATATTTGGAGGTTGAACTCCAAGTAACCAAAACTACTTATGTGTCTTGGGTTGACCTGGCAATTTGTGTTCAAGTGGATAGTTGGTGGCCAAAGTTAAATTGACCCTTGTTGATGTTTACCTTCTACTTTCTATTGAATTAACTCAAAATATACTTTATATGTTCTATCATTGTAGCATGAGGTTTGTGATTATCTTTATTTACTTTAAATTCATTCTGAGGATTCTCCACGGATGATTTTAAAGGTCTATGGCGTTCAGCTTTTACCATGCATTGAACTAAAATGATTTGTTTTCCCACATTTCCATATAACAAGGTAACAACCAAGAACTATTAATTGTCACCATCATAGGTAGGTGTATCTTACCATCAGGTGATACTTTTTTCTCAATAATGATTCTTCACACATACAACAGACTTATGGCAGTGAAGTTCATTGATGATGATGTTCTGCACCATCATCAGTGGTTGTTGCTGCAATGCATGCTTACCAAGATACGTAAAATGTTAAAATTCTTGTTGCATCTTATTATCTCAGATATTTTCATTAATTTTTTTGACTTGAACCTCTGTATTGCATGTCCTGATTTTCAATATGCAGTTGTCAACCCTTCGCCACGAATTAGATGAAGCAAAACAGGCACTGACGGAGTCAGAGAACAAACTCAAGTTCAAAGAAGAGACTGCAGCTGCAGCAATGGCGGCCAGAGATGCTGCTGAGAAATCATTGAGGCTCGCAGACATGAGGGCGACAAGGCTGAGGGAGAGGTTGGAGGAGCTAACTCGGCAGCTTGAAGAATTCGAGAATCAACGTGACTCGCTGACCCGAAATAATCATAGATACGTATGTTGGCCATGGCAGTGGCTTGGTTTGGACTTAGTTAGAAATCAGCCAGATACCAACCAAGATTCTAATGAGATGGAACTCTCGGAACCTCTTATCTAGAAGGTGATATATCTCAAGTTATTATTGTTGAAGAAAATAGATAGTATATGCTTGCATTTGGTGATCACTCCTGTCCACAAACTACAAAAGCTAGTCGGGCAAATTTGTTCGTCGGCCCACCCCTCTGATTGCGCCAGTGTCAGTATACATGCTGTATATACACTATTTTCTACTGTATGTAGTGATTCTTTTGTTTTAAAGTGCAAATCAACCTCAAAATTATTGCAAAGCATTTCAGTTTTGAGATTTCTGCAGCATTGTATCCATTTGGTTTGGTATCGAAAATAATATGGAATTCTTCGGAATTGTTGTGGAAGTCTTGTGAAACAGTAACAGAAGTTCGCAACTAATTTGGAACTTTCATAACAGAATGATGAAGGATACAATACTGATGAAAACATATCAAGCTACCAAATTTCATACTTTTTCTTTGTATAAACTCATCTCAAGTTTCCGGTTACTATGACAACTAACAACCTTATTTCTCTTCTGTATCTCTAAATTCAGCAACTACGGCAAACTGGAAGTTAAGCTTGACACAGGAAGGGTGCCCGAATTACCGCCCCCTTTTGTATCCCTGGGAGTGATCTCAAACCACTGGCTATCGGCCGCGCAATCTCCATTGCTGTTCAAGCACAGGCATGGATTGGTGACAAGTACATTGCTAGAATCAACATCCAAACATAGAGAAGAACCATCTGCTAACTTCTTTGAAATCTGTGGCTTTGAGTTTGATGTCACCTCCCAACTGCAATCAGGTGCAGTGCAGATAATTCCGAGCTTTGCTGGGTTGCCCGAAGCCGTAGCTTGCAAACAGTAGTATGTTCCCTTCACTTGCAAGAATTTCTGCGGTGTATATTCCCACGGATCAGATTGACTGCAAGGGCCTAGTTTCAATGGATCATTTGGAAACTTGCGGACAACACATGTGCCCGTCGGTGGATGGAAAATTTGAAATGATAATCGTCCAGCAGAAATAACATTTCCTGCAATTGCAAGATTAAATATGTATGCACCATACAGATAAGTAGCATTGCTTAACTGAAATATTCGAGGATAAGCCAAAGTAAATGATTCTCATAGAATTGAAAAACAAGGCTGATGCCGATAGCTATGTAAGACAGTAAATTCAATTGAATCATAAAGACTGATTTGGCCTTAATGCTGTCGCAAAAATTGGTCCTCCTTACAATCAGATCTTGTATGTTATTACATCAAAGCTCACTTTAGTGAGATAAGATGATTATAAATTAGTACAGTACTTTTGTTTAGAAAATTGTTTCTAAAACATAAGGTACAAGAATCTCTCAGAACTGTTAAATCTTATGTACTATTTCTAATACCAAAATTAGTAATAGAAGTACATGGATTCTGGCAGTATTTTATTTTTTATTTTTATTTTTTTTGACATAGGCCATAAAAACCTCTCATAATGGAGAGACGTGAGTCGTAACTTCGAGTGAAAGAAACTCACTCAATCACCTCTAACCCTTCATCAGTCTGATTCTGAGTAAGAAACCTCGACTTGAAACTTGCTCTCCCCATTTACGAGGCGGTGGACTGATCCCTGACTTCAAGGAGAATTACCCAACACACGGGACCCAAGGTTATACCCCTAGGTTATGAGCCTTTTGGTTTCTGGAAGTAAATTGAACACACACACACACACTCCAATTAATACAATTTACTGCTTAGTAAGATTTTTATAGCATCAACAGCAAAAGGCAGAGAACTTGCAGAAAACACTGAAATTCAGATTCTATCTCAACAATTAACCAAATCAAAGCCTCCACAGCCATACACTGTTCACTCTTTGGAATGAAATCAAGAGAATAGAAAGTCCCTAAAAACATCTGCTAAATACCATCAGCCAAGTTATAATAAACACAATTTTAAGCAAATTACAGCAGTTATTTGCTCAATGAAAGCAAAAAAATCAGTAAATAATCATCAATTTCAAGCTCACTGACCAAGAAACAAGAAGCAAAGAATAAGAATTAGAACAGTCTGTGAAGGACTAGTGAAACCTGGTTTCTCCAAGTGGGTGGTTGATGGAAAGGCAAGAGAAGTCACAAAAGAAGGCTCTTGCAGCAAAACATTGGCACAGGCCATGATCAGAGGAGGGAAAATTGAGACCATCATCATGTTCATGTTCTTGAAATGGGAAAGTGCATTATCAGTTCAGGCCATATAAAATGTCAAAGAAGATATTAATTTGGTGGGGCCCTCAGTTCATTGGTGTTAGTTAAAAGTCAATTTTGTTTATAGTGACATGAGATGAGAAACATGATTTTTAATCACTAAGTTTGGTTAATATATTTCCATGTTATTTTTGTATTTGGTTGTATAATAATTAAGAATTTTACCAGTTTCATAACCTTTTTTTTTTTTTTGACATAGGCCATAAAGACCTCCCCAGAAAATGGCGTGGCGTAGGTGAAAGACCTTAATCACCATGTGTATGCTGGATGTGGGGCTGAATTTGGGAGCTTTGTGCTCACTAAGTGAATTACCCAAACTACTCCCCCAATTTACAGAGGACTCAACCTAGAACATCTTTCAATCGCCAATTATCCAATGCGGACCGAGATACTACAAGACCAATGGTCCTTTGGTCAGTTTCATAACTTTCAGAAAACAGAAAGAAACAGTGTTGAACTCTCTCTCAAAATGGTTCTTATCTTACAGTACTTGTAAATTCAAAATCTTTTATAGTTACATATGAGAAGCATAATTTAATTAGATCACTAATTTTCTTTTATTTTTAATATCTTTTTTTGTATTTGATTGCATAATAAGTTTAGCATTTATATAACTTTCAGAAAAAATAAAAGAAATAAACAAACAAAGTGTTGAACTCTCAAGTTGGTTCTTCTACCTCACAGTACACTTGTAAAAAAGAGAACTCTTAAATTCTCTCAGAAGAATCACATAGAACAGAAAGTAATCACCAAAATCTTCAAATTATTTTTTGGTGAAGTCCAAGTTTTGATGTTTAAATCTTCAAGTATCAGCAAAAAAGTGATAAATCCTCGCATTGTTTATGATCAATCGAATTGCTGCTGCTGTTGTTATAACTGATAGAAGTGAGAAGACTATGATATTGCTCCAATGCCATGCCTTTTCAACTCCTTTAGAACCTTTTCCTTTAATCTGTAATAATAAATGAAGATCAAGATCAAGTAAAACAGTTCAAACATCACTTGCTTGAACTTGCAAACTTGACGAAGATTAGAATTTAGAAGTTGTACCTTGAGGAAAACCATGCTTGGGAATATAAAAGTTAGTGGAAAAAGAGTAAAAGATCCAAAGAGGTTCACAAAGTCCCCCATGAAGGGAAACAAGGCTGTCACAAATGTGTTAACTCCGAAAACCATCCATCGAAGAACTAAACGACGAAGAAGGTTATCCTTGGAGAACATTTTCTCATCCAATCTCAAGAATTTGGTGTCAAGAGCTTCATGAATTGGTGCACAAAACATCTGAATTTTATCCAAAATGAATATGCGAATGTATTTCAAAGACCGAAAATACGGAAAATCAGAATAAGTACTAGACTTACATGTTGAGAAACAATACTTTGAAGAAAAGCTACAGAGTTGATAACCACTTTAGCCCACTTTGGTCCACTTAATTCACTTGGGAGGTACTCTGAAACTGAAGACCCATATGCCCAATAACCAACAATACTCACACCATAATATATCGATAGACCAATTGTGTATTGCAATACAAGTGCTTTTCTCATGTTGATTACTGCTGGTTTTCTGAGAGTTGACTGCAGAAACAAGAAATAATCAAACATGTTTTGCTTAGCTGGGAAAAAAATCAATTATAAATCAGCCACTTTATTCGGTTGATGAAATTTATCTTTAATCGATCAAAGATCTTAAAGTATATGTGATTAGCAGTTTTGGTCCCTATACTTTGACCTAGTGTACATTTCTGTCTCTTTACTTTAAAAATCTTCGATACGGTCCCTGTACTTTGGGGTTTTGTTCGAATACGTCCCTGGAGTACATGTGGCAGTACACGTGGCTAGTATTTATGACGTGGTGGCTTACATGGCAAGGTTAGGATGACATGGCATGATAAAATGGATTTTGAATAAACTAATTTTTTTAATGATGATGTGGCATGCCACCTAGATTAAAAACACTTGTGCTGCCACATCAGTACCATGTACGTATTCAAACAAAAACCTCAAAGTATAGAGACCGTAGCAAAGATTTTTAAAGTACAAGGACGAAAATAAACATCGGGTAAAACTACAGGGACCAAAAATTGCTTTAATCCATGTTTTTATAGACCCATTGAATTCTAACAAACAAGTTAACAACAGAGCTAACCTGAATCTCAGGGAGGAGGCCAGAGGTGTTACAGACTAGAATAGCAGCAATTGCACCAAATGCATTGAAAACTTTGTCTGCTTTGCTTCCATGGATCTTGTAATCCCTCACAACATCATTCCTCTTCCCTTCATCACAATACACACATAAATTTTTTTTATCTTTGATCCATTTGATCACATAAAATGAATATTTGAAGTTAAAACGAAACCGAAGAATAGAATTAGAAGGTAGATGTTTACCATCTTTGAATAAGATTACAAGGAGTATGACTTCATAAGTTATGGTGAGAACTGCTGAGGTTGCAAGCCAATTTCTCATGGCAGACATGGTAGGGACTAAGAAAGCAAATACAAAGTAGACAAATCCTGTGATCACAATGAACACTTGAAGCCTAATTGTTGAGCTACTGAATTCTGAGTTGATTTCCTGTAGTAAGTCAAAGAAAATATGGTCATGTGATAGGGTTTGTTGAAAAGTTTTCCAGGGAAAATTTTGGCAATCAAACAGCCCAAAAAACTGGAAAATCACTGGTGGAAATGTTTTCCATGGAAAATATTGTCAATCAAACACAACATTAAATGAGACACAAACTGTTTTGTTTTTGGTTTATACCACTTTTTATTTGTTCAAAGTTCTATTATTTGTACCAAATAATTTTGTGCATATATGACTTGTAAAATATTATAAGAGAATATTGTACGTTTGCGTATATGCCTCTGAAAAAATCATAATTATAAGTATATACATAAGTTTTTCATTTGATTGCGTATATACCCCGCCTTAACCAATGAAATGTCTCCCATACCATTAAGAATTTTTTTTAATTATTTTAAATTTTATATTTGTCAGCAGCATATTTGTAAAATTATAATCAAATGAATTATTCAGAAGTATATGATTTCCAAATGAATTTTTAAGGAATACCTAAAAAAAATTATTAAAATTATGTGTAGATTTTTTAAATATATATATACTAAAAATTTTGCTTATGTAACTCTGCCATCAAATCAGTTGATTTATTTTAATATAACCTTAAGAATAAAAGGGATATTCCCAAATTTGAGGGATAATTTAGTATTTCAAAATTATAAATATTTTTTAATATATCAAATAATATTTTTATTAATTTTATATTATATTGGAGATTAAATAGACAATTAAAGTGTTTTTTAAAGACAATTAAAGTATTTACAGTGAAATAGAAACAAAAATCTCATAATTTTCTTGAATTGACTAATAATTATTTTAATAAATCTATTGGTATGGTTAAAATAGACAATATTAATTAAGTTAATATTATTAAAAGACAACTCCTAGATTATTTATTGGGATTAACTATAAGAGATTCATGAAATTAATTTTATTATTATTATTATTTGGGTAAAAAATAAAAATTATCCATGAAATGATTTTGAAATTATATTTTAAATAAATAGATAAATAAATAAATAAACCAACCTTGAGTGCTCTGCCCCCAAGAAGGATGAAGCCCATGTTTCCAAGAAGAAGTGTCATGAATTGCAATATCCATGTGATGTAATAAAGTCTCCTTCCTAAAATCAAAGCAAGATATTATTTATTAATATATATTTTTATATATAGACATATTAAAACCAAAAGTTAAAAAAAAACCTCCAAAAATAAGATCCCAATTTTCAATATTATTTTTGCTAATTTGTTTTGTATTTTTTATAAGTGTGAGATATTAGTTCAAAATTTTGACAATAATAATTTTATGAAAAAATTATTTTTTAACTTCTGATATATTTATATTTGAACGAACAATCCTTCTAACTTTTAGTATTCTTTATGAGTCCCTTCCTTTTGAAATGGTTGTTGGACTGATTTTAAAGATATGCAAAATATGAGATATTTTTCTTTTTTTGGAAGATAAACTAAATTTTCATGGTTATTATGTTATTTTTTTTTCTAATTTTATATTAATTTATAGATGAGCAGTGACAGCCGAATAGGTTGTTTGAAACCATTTATGGTGTCTCGGGTCATCAACACCGCAATCCCAAGGCACCATCAATGGTTTTTCGGACAACCTATTCAACCTATTCATCGGACCAAATAACATTTTCCTTTAAGGGATATATAGTTTTGAAGAGGTATGCAATCAATTTTCTCTTATTGATACATATGGGTTTAATTATAAATGAGGATTTTTATACTAATTTGTTTTTATAATCTTGTTTTATAAAAATTATATTATTTATATATTTATATTATTTTGTTGTGATCAGATAGAAGGCAGGTGATGACACCAATTTAATAAGATGCTAACATGTCATTAGCTATCCATTTCAATATCTAAATTAATTATAAATAATAATTAGCTAGTATAAATATTTTATATGTTTTCTAAACTAATCCAAAATTAAATTTTTATAGAACAAAGCTCTCAATATTATAATTAGCAGTTTGGATTTTTTTATAAATATTTTATAATAAATTTTTCTGAGACATTTAAAATTAAAGGGTTTGGTTTAGACTTAAAAAATTGAAAAATATTCTGAATTATTTTTTTAATCAAAATATTCGACTTAAAACACTTTAATTAACTACTTCCACATTATAAAATCACTTCCATAAAATCAATTTGAAAAGAAACAAAATACACTTTTTTCCATAAATATAATAAATATTTTTTAAAAAAATAATATTTTTAACATGCATTTGGAGTGTTTGCTTGAGATTTAAAAACTAAAAATTAAAAAATATATATATTATGAATTATTTTTAATCAAAATGTCTTCCAAAATTTAAGATCATTTTTTTTTTTGAAAATCAATCCAAACGACATTAAATACTTTTCGAGCTCAACTAAATTAGTTTTCCGACCTTCAAATCGTAGCTCAATTTTTGTAAAACTCGAGTAATTAGCAAATAACTCGACGAGTATGATAATTCTACATAGATGTCGAATTATATCAGTTCTAATATTAATTATGATAAGAAAAAAAGAGAAGAAAAAGAAAGGAGAGATAGAATACCAAAAACGTAACCCATGAGGTCCCGATATCGGATGAACCGGCGGCCGTCGATGATGTGGAAGCCGGCGAGGAGCCAATTTGCATAGTAAGTGAAAGCTCCGATGATGATCAAACAAGTGATGCCCCAATACCAACCCAAAGGAACAAGCATTAGGTTTGAGAAACTAAGTACATAGGCACAGTTGAAGCCAGTAACCATCATCACTCCAACTTGTTCCCATGAATCTTTCATCAAAATCAGTACACACAATTATAATCCATTACTTAGTTCAAAAAAAAAAAATTATTTAACTTAATAAATCACACCAAAACTAATAAACGATGCATTATATATATATATATATATATATATATATATATATATATATGCAAAAAAATATAATTATGTTTATATTGCTATAAAAATTATTTTTATGTGGAGTTGATTGTTAAGGACACTTTAACTTGTTTTTCATTTTAATTAGGGAGTGTTCATTTCACCGAAAGTAACTGGGAAGTCACTGAAGTAGTTTGATTTCTTCATTTAAGTTGTTCATTTGTTATAAAATGTACCTCACTTGTTTTTGCACTTCCGTGATTTTGATTTAAACCACTTTAGTTATTTTTTATCACTAAAATGAGTGAAGTGGGCTAGATATATAGAAGCTCACTTCCACCCACTCCGGTGTTCTCTTACTTCAATAAAAAAACCATTATAAGTGTAATTTTCCCCCAACTTCCAACTACTTTGTGACTTTCACATATTTTTGGTGAAATAAACGTATCACAAAATAATATATATTTTCAAAAATTTTAATTAATTATTATTTTAATATTAATATTTTGAATAACCACAATATATATATATTTAGATGGGAGAGAAGTGGAGTTGTAGACTTGGAATATACCTGGTAGTTAAGATGCTTTGAAATGCACAATAGTAAGCTAATTGATTAATTCAGATGCCACAACTCTTAAGATTTTGACGACACACAGGGTTAAAGGGTCAACCCCATTACGAGAGACTAGTTGTCTTTGTACTAAATTCATAGAGGATCCCCTATCTTGTATCTTTTATGAACTAATTTTAATTAAATAAAAAAATATGATTATCTATTTTACCAACTATACCACCGGCCTTTTGACCTATTGGCTATTGGTATCGGGTTTCTGCATAGGGTGTGTGTTCTCGAGTTCAAACCCGACCCTTCTCTCATGGGGGCGATAGTAGCCTTCGTCAAAAAAAAAATCTCTCTCGCCCTTTCTTTCTCTCTCTCTCTCTCTCACTCCGATCATTGAAGAAATCATTGTACTTGGATAAACAAACAAATGGTATCTGAGTTCTGAGTTGTAAAACTTCAAGAAAAATAGTACTCCAAAACTAAAAGAAAGAAGAAAAAAAGAGCTAAATAATTGATAGCAGGCATGGAGAGATGGAGCTCTCTCTCTCTCTCATCTACAACCAAGCATTCATGTCCTCTCTGACATCTTCATAAATATTATTAGCTTTTGTTTGTATTGAGAGATAATACAAGGATAAACTAACAAAATTATGAAATAGATAATTATAAAACTATATAAGCTCCCATAGATTATAGAAAGACAGATAGATATAGAGAGAATGCTTGCTAAGCTATGTATCATTTGAAGAAAACTTTTTATGAGAGAAGAAGGAGAAGAAAAAGAAACTAAACTTTGTGATAAAAAAGAAGAATTAGAAGGAGAATCTAACCATTGTTAATAAAAAAAAGAAGTAGAAGAATCTAAACTTTGTGGTCAAGAAGAAAAAGAAGAAGAAGAAGAATCTAATCTTTGTGGTTAAAAAAAAAAATAGAAGAGGAATCTAAACTTTGTCATCAAAAAGAAGAAGGAGAATCTAACCACTGTTAATCAAAAGAATTAAAAAGAAGAAGAATCTAAACTTTGTGGTCAAGAAGAAGAGAATCTAAAACTTTGTGGTTAAAAAAAAAAAAAAAACAGAAGAAGAAGAAGAATCTAAACTTTGTGGTTAAAACAAAAAAGAAGAAGAAGAAGGAGAATCTAACCATTGTTAATCAAAAGAAGAAGAATAATAACATTCTAAAGTTAGTAATCAGAAAAGAAGAAGAAGAGAAAGATCAGAAAAAGAAGCACCTAAACTTTGTAATAAAAAAAAAGAAGAAGAAAAATCTAGCTAATTAACTTTGTAATAAAAATGAAGAAGAAGAAGAAGAAGAAGCTGAAGTTTGTAATAAAAAAAATAAAAAAGAAGAAGAAGAAGAAGAAGAAGAGTAGAAGAAGGTAACCTTTATCAACAGCATGAGCTGAAGGCTTGCCATAATCAAGCTTATTAATGTTTCCTGAATCAACATTGAGTGCTTGTGCGTCCACTCTCTGTGAATTCTCTAAGTCCTTTGGAACACCTTCCATAATTAATATTGTAATTCCTCTCTTCTCCCCCTCTCTATCCCTTCACCAATTGCTTTGTTTGCAGATGCAACTCTTAAACAAACACACACACTCATATTTATACACACATTAACAGACACACATATACAATTAATTGGTGCATGATATTTAATAGAGTAGTGCTTGTGAATATTTCTACCATTTTAATACTTATTTTAATTTACACACACCTTCATTCAAACTTTCTAATTTTATCCATTTGTCATAATCTTATTTTTAATATTAGTTATCTCGTCATAAACTGACCTCATGTGGACTCGTCTTGCCTGGTTTGCGACCCTGGTTCACTGCCACATGGCAGTGAACCATTGTTTCTTACTTTGACTTTGGTGGTGGTGCCCACCACCCCCCAAAAAATTAAAATAAAAAACCACCCAACACCACCCCGGTTAAAACATAAACCAATGGTTCACTGTCACGTGGCAGTGAACTAGGGACTTGCCTGGTCCTTAAACCAGGCAAGGCGACTTCACCTCATGTTCACTAAAGATAAAAGTTGAATCATAGATTGTGAGACATGACGAAAAAATTATAATATGACAAACACTCTTTCTCATCTTGCATCTTCGTTATGATAGTTTATTTATAGTCTGAAAAAAAAATTACAAATGACCTTTTTTCTCATATCTTAATTCAAAAAAATAATAATTTTTTAAGTAATGAATTTTCATTCATCCAACAAGGTTGTAAACTGGCTGGCATCTCAGGTTTAGAGCCACTTTGACGAGCTATTCGGGATCGCCAACACACCTTAGACAATACAAAATCTCTAGATGGTATAGGACATGATCACAATGGTCATCATGTGAAACCTCTGGTTTAAAAAAAAGTAGATGTTTGCACAATTAACAACGTGTTTGTTTAAAACCAATTCAGGATATTACTTCCTCTTGCTTTCTTGGTTTGGTACAACTCAATTAACCAAACATGCCAAGCTAGTACCAGTAGAGTCACTCATGGTTTCTACAATTGATGAACCCTCACAAGCCATAAGCGAGGAGACTACAAACTACTTTGAGTTCTTCTCCAACCTGTACCATGGTGTCATAAGAGGTCGATTTTGTTTTCGCTTACCTTTTGGTTCATTTAATAATCTATACAGTATTGTATTCCATGTGACTCTATCTACTTACCAATGAAATCCACGTGTTTCATCCACTTCTCTCTAAAGAAGAAAAACGAAAAAGAAAAACAATATTTATCGCATTTACTCATAACTCATAAGGCAACCCGGTGCTACAAAAGGTAACAAAGCTCTCGTTAATTATATGCAGGGTCCAAAGAAGGTCAAAGTCTATTATATGTATCCTTACCCTGTATTTTTCTAAAAGAAGCTATTTTTCACGACTCAAACTAACCCTTGATCATCAGGTCATATGCAACGTTTCCTTGCATGTACACATAATAAAATTAAAATTAATTATATATATATATATCACTGAAATAGTGGCCCTTGTTGGGTGGCCTTTTCTGGACAGCACCACTCTGGTGTGATGGTCCCATGAATTTGGTTTCTTGTGAAATTGAAACGTATACAACTTGACCATGAATTGAGACCTTGAATTTTCTAATAAAGAAATAACACGTTTTGGATTCATGTGTGGAAGTGATCCACTACCAATAATTTACGTTCAAAGTTCAAAAGTGATCCCAAGTCTTTGGATAGTGCCTGTTTTTCCTTTGTTAAATTTTTACGGTGGAGAATTTTTTATTTAAATATTGCTACTTAATTAAAGATAATCTCCATGTTAGTTTCATTAAAATATATATAATCATGGTTTTTAGTCTGATATGAGTGTCATTCTATTTTAATATTTTGGTTATAATATATATTGTGTTGATGCAATGATCTACTCTTTTTGGGGATCATAGCAGATCTTGATCAATGAGTAAGAAAGGTTGATGGAGGTTGAAGTTCTTCAGTTGATTTTGAGGGAGAGATCATCTGTGATCGACGACTTTTCTAGTTTGCTCCTTTAGGCTTCACAGGGATCACTCATTGCCGAGAGAAGGAACTGTGAAGGAAGAGGAGGAGAGCGCTCCTGCTCTGGATGAGCCTCCAACACTCAGGTGAGAGACTCAAAATGGAGAGTAGAAGAGGAGAGAGAGGGAGAGGGGGAGATAGGGAAAGAGTTTAGAGGATTCCGAGAGAGAGGTGCTTAAGCTAACACACAATCTCAGTAGAATCGAGTTTCAAGTTACATACTTGCATGACACCTTCTTCATGAGCCGAGGATCTCTTTATAAAGCTCAGAGATCGTTAGTTGCAAGCTCGGAGACAATTGGCTTATATTTCAGAGACAATCAGTTGCCAGTTTTCAATGCTTTCTGGAATCTATCCTCCACCGTTTGATGGCTAGCGATTATGATGACAATTGATTTCTCATATGGGTGCTTGTGATTATGCTACGTGTCTTAATTTATTTTTTCCCATAACATATTTTTTTCTCTTTTTCTCTTATTATTATTTTTCATCTGTAGTTCTATTGTTAGTCAACACTAATATTTTTATATTCTTCATAAAAGAAAACTCTAATCTCAATAGTTAATATGATAACTATCTCATAATCTTGACCGGGAAAAATATTACGAGAATTAGCTTCATAGAAACAGTGTAGGCCCCTTAATTAAGTACATGTATTTTAAGATGTATAATTAGTTGAGATAAAGTCCATTAATTGAGTTGGGTTTTTGAGTTTAATTATAATGTAATGTAATTGATTGATAATTAACTTTAATTAATAAATAAAGTTTTAAAATGTTTGTATGAGATGAATCATGGGAAATTTACCACTTTGATCAAATTTACACAAGCACACCACAAATCTAATTTTAGGATTGAATTTGATATTAAGATTAAAAAAAAAGAAGAAGAAATGCATCAAAAACCCTAAAATATCAACAAAAACTTTTACTAAGTCCATGTTCTAAAAGTGAAGAAATTATTTGTTGATGAAAATATGATAATAAAGTTTAATTAAAAAAATGTCCCAAAAGTAGGTTTTCTTTTTCCATCTTTCAAAATGTTATCCATGAGAAAACCATAAAAAAGAGCAATAATAGAAAAACATTTGTCATGCCTACATTGGTGAAAGGATCTTCTTATTTCATATCTTATTATTTTAGTGGAGACTTAGAACCGTGCCAGTGAACCTTTTGATTTAATCAAAGTGGATAAAATTTACTTTATTGAAAACAAAATGATAACCTCATCATTACTCAATTATTTTTTCTTTTCAAAATATTATGTTGGTTCAGAATATGGTTTTGATCCGATTATGATACGGTTGAATTTGTTTGATTGTGCTGGATTAAATTAGGAGGAAAACGAATCAAAATCGAATTGAAGAACAAAGAACACCAAATTTATGTGAAAAACCCCAATAAAATCGGAAAAAAAACCATTGTTCCCAGTGAGGGATTCAATCCACTATGCACGTTTGAGTTTATAAAGAGATAGAATTTGATCTGGGGAAAGAAGGAAGGAAATGGGAAAAACATCAGTTAGGTGATTCTCCAGAGAGGCAGAGTTTTGGTGCTCAAGAAATTGGAATCTTTCAAATGGCTCCTCTCTCCTGCATTTTATAGGCTTCGGTAACTTGGCGCTCAAGTCTCATATTTCTCTACATGCTAGACAGGTTGGCTCCAGCTAAGCTCCAGCTCGATGTCAGCTAGATACCAGCCGAATAACAACTGGAAATTCTTCTAGAAGGCCAGCCCGATGACAGCTGGAAGTTCTTCTAGAAGGCAGTCCGATGATAACTGGAAATCCTTCTAGAAGGCTATCCAAACATCTGGAAGTCTTTCGAAGTCCATTCCTTATGAAGGACTGAGTAACATGTGGGCTTAAAATGACTGAACATCCTTAGATCGAAGAATGAATGAATTGTGAAAGACCGAAGAGCGGTCGTTCTTCTAGAAGCCGAATGTTGTTGAATGAGAAATAAACCACTAATAGCTGAACTATCAAAGGCTTCTCGGAGTCTTCTTTCTTATAATGCCGAACGTCAACCGATTAGTAGGTTGAGAGAGTCTTGGATCCACACAGGGAAGGTTTCATGGTCCTAACATATGGTTGTTCAGATAGAGGAAAAAAATAAGATTAGATCGAGTTGTTTATAAGTAGCTCAAGCTTGGCTCAAAATTTCATAAGGTGGAACCATGTGCCGAAAGAAGCCCACAAGAGATGGAACCTTTTCTCTGTATCCATTGTCTGGAATGTGTGGTCGGAGCATAACAGAAGATGTTTCCATGACAAACAATGTATTTTCAGGGAAACTATTCATGATATCGACTTCTTAACCCTCTTTTAGTTTGATGCAACTCAAGCGTCAAAGAAACCGAAGCTGATCATGATGGAGTCCATAATGAAGTGGAGCCTGACTTTCACATGTGAGGAGTCCCCCTCGCAACCACCAGGGGCAAATTTCAAAGATACCCAGAATTAAAGGCTTATCAGCAATCTGGGGCCAATTAATCCGTATATATCACGCATGAATATATCCCTTATGTATCACATTCATTAAGGATTCCGTCTCTCTAAATAAAAAAAATAAGTTTATCCACTTTATATATATATATATAAAATAAGCAACTGTCTCCTTTTATTTAAAGTGAAGTGTAGTCAATAAAGTGAAGTGTCACTAAGGTCAATAACTTAAATCTTCAAACACTGACTTTGTGAAAAATTGCGTTAACTTGGATGAAATGAATTATATTTAAAATAAAATTACTAAAATTAGTTCAATAAATTGATTTTAATTTAAAAGTGTCTAAACATGATCTCCAATAATTTCATCTCACTTGAAAGTGTGACTTTGATTTTTTTTAGTAGAAATAAAAAAATAAATAAAAAGGAATTGTGACATGGAAAAGTCACCGGCAAGAGTGGCATTAATTCTTTCCGAAAATAATATATGCATGACAAAAGATATTTTGTAATTTAATGATTATTTATAACATTGATTTTTTAAATTTATTAATAATATATTCTTGGTCGAGCGGCAAGGTCCTCCGCTCACGAGTACTAGAACTCAAGTTTGAATCTCCTCTGAGATGGGGTGAATGCGTATGGTGTGGGTCGCCTAGTGGGTGTGGCCCACGCATTTGCTTGTAGGTGTGGGATTTAGTAGTCACGGCGGGCTGAGCCCCGGCTTGACTTCGCCGGTGATGCACTTTCGTGTATCCCCATGGTGTGCAGCTCAGTGGAACCCGTGATAGTCCTTATCCGTGCGCATGTCCTATCTTGTATAATGGGGTTTATCCCCTTTATCAATAATAATAATAATAATAATAATATATTTATAAAATTTAAAAGTAATTTTTCTTCGTAGATACTTGAAATTACTTCAATATACATTTCCTCATTGGCAAATAATCGAACTGTGGGAACAGTGCGAGTTTGGTTCGACATTAGCTTGAGTTTGGCTTGATCATTTTAATAATAAAGTGAATTTGAACCTAAATTTGAGCTCAAATAATAATTGAGTCGAACTCGAGCTAGAATCAGTTTGTTCGAATTCCGCTAGAAATTTCAATATATATAGCCACACATACACTAGCAAATGACAACCATAATCCCTTAATCTATTCTTGATTTTTTTTATTTCACAAAATATAATTATAACTTATTTATTAATTTTGTGCATAAACCTTCATATTTTTATAATTAATTCTTTGACCCATTAATTATTCTTGTATTAAGTAAATTACATTTGATTTTAGTTAAGGACTTCATATTATTATTTTGGGTGTCAATTGTTTTTTGTGATTTTGGTATATATTTGCTTAATTTGATGTTTTGTTATTGCAAATCATGTTTTTATTTAAATTTCATAATTTTTATAATTTTATTATAATTTTATAAAAAATATTTAATTTTAATTTTTTTCGAATCAAACTCAAAGCGAACTCGATCATAGAACTCGAGTCAAACATTTGAAATTTCGAATTGCTCAAGTTCAACTCGTTGCCACCTCTGGTCCTCACATTATGTTCTTTCTTTTTCTTAGCATATTTATAAAAATATAGACGAAATCTAGAAAATCTTTAATCATCGTTAATTGAAAATTAAAGTATGGCAAGAGAAAAATAAAAATTAACATGAGAAGGAAAATATTTTATTTCAAAAAATCAAATTATTCCAAATGTAACTAAAATTAAACAATTCTTTAAAATTAACTGTTTAAATTAGAATTTAAACATTTTTCACTCTATTGTTTTTTTACTAGTTCACTGATAAGGCACTATAACCAAACTCCCAAGTATATTTATTGCCAATATTTATATAATTCTATGTTTCAGTTTCACTTTCAGTAATTTTTTTTAATATTTCTAAACATGATTTATTATGGGGGAAAACAACTAAAGACATGAGGCATCATCGCTGAGATGAAAGTCCAACTGTTAGATAATTGTCTACTTATTCAATAGATGAATTTTAGAGGGCGTTGAAAGCTAACAGATAAAAGTCACAAGAGTATAAAAAAAGGTCCTCAAATCACAAAATAAAAGATCAAGGTATCATCGACTTAGCATCGGAGGTTCCCCAAATACTAGTGCTCGGATCACTTTTTTCCATAGTTCCCTCTCTCTATAAGGTTCAATCTCCAAAGGCCAATCTCAGAAGGAGGCATTGATCCCGCGGAGCACAAGAAAGAAGAGTCATCAATCGCATCCAAATCTCTCCCCGAAATCTCCTAAAATTTTCAACTTTCTTTATTGATCAAGATTTGCTTTGATCACAGAGAGGGCAGATCCCTTATTCATGGTTTAATTTTTGAGAAACTTATAAGTCAATAAATTTACTAAGAAAAATGAATTTTCTAATAATATATATATATATATATATATATATATATATATATATATATTTATATATTCAGAAAAAAAAACTCCTATTTTTAAGAGAATCATGGTTTTTTGTCTGAAGGACACGTGGCTCTACCCTGTTCCATCATCTCCACCACTACCTACCTTTCAGCCGTTGATGTCGTCTGATTAGCCGTTGCCCAACTTTAGGGGTATTTATCTAAATATAAATTTCTCAGGGTGTTTTCTACAAAAAAACCCTTCCATTTTTTTTTATATAATATAACATTTATTTTTTGAACCTCCTCTTTCGTGCCTTCTCCCTGTCCCTCCTGAGTTTTTAGGGTTTCTCATTCTTGAATGAATGCAAGATATGCCCTTGGATCCTGCGAAGGAGCGATGAAGCCATGCCAAGCATGGCAATCATCTGCATCTCCTGAAACCCTAGTTGAAAAACTGGAGAATCTGAAGCTAGTTGAGAAGGAGAAGCCGAAGGATGAAGAGAAGTCGGATGGGGAGTGTCGGGAACGTGAGAGAAAGATTTGGGGTAAGGAGGATGAGAATTTTGAAGTTTTTCAGTATCCTGTTAGACCTGGGGAGCCCGATTGTGCGTATTTCTTGAGGAATGGATCCTGTGGGTATGGATCGCAATGCAAGTTCAATCATCCCACGATCAGGAACTCGAGGCCCCAGGTTTCGTTTTATGTTCTTGCGTTTGATTTTGTGGGGGTATGGGTTTTCTATTTGATGGTTTTTGTTTATAATGCCAGGGAACTCGGTGGGGTCATTTGGAGATTATCCAGGTTAGAGAAATTTATCAAAATTTTAAATTCTTTTATCTGTGAACACGAATTTCTGTGATTATTTCTATATTTGTAATATTTGTTTCTCAATTTGATTGTTTTGGGGATCATTGTTTGTTATTTGGATGAGAAGACTTGTAGATAGTGGTAGATAAGACTTAGGGTTTAGGTGCATTGCTGAATTCTTTGCGATTGTTTGTGAAACGTGGTGTGTGGAATTGAAAGGAACCAGTAGTTTGTCAATGGGTATGTTAAGTGTTCGGAAGATGCAATGGGAAAGAGATTCCAGACTAGTTTTCTTCATAGAATTAATGCTATAGCTAATTGATTTTTGTGTATGCTTATGGAAGTAGGTAATCGCATATATACTCCCAGAATTTTCAATTGCTTGACAATAATTTGTGTATTTATATACTGAGGTCAGAGATTCTGTCTTAACCATTTAAAAAATGAATGAAGTGTCTGGATTGACTATTTTGAGTTTGATTCTGTAGCTCTATCATGAACATAAAAAAGAAAAAAAAAATGTATCTATATTATATACATTGATTGTGCAGACTTATGCAAATCAGACTCACATGCATGAAGACACTGATTTTCATATGCCCAATTGACTTGAGTGCTTTCTCTCTCTTAAATATTTGAAAATGGAGTTCAGCTCAGTTTGTGTAAAAAAAAGCCTAAATGTAGGTCGTGTTAATTCTCAAGTAAAGGTATATGTGCATAAATTGCCTGTTTGTACAACTAGATATCAAATATCATCTATTAGGGCAAATATATATAAAAGATCCATTCTGGGCATATTTAAGATAAGGTTTCAGATATATCTCACCCTCATGCTGTTTTGCTCAATGGAGGTTATGGTTAATGATCTAATCCTGCAGAGAGAGAGATCCTCTTTACCTTTCCAATTGGAGATTTGTTTCATGAAATTCTTTATGCCAACCATATGAATCCTTCTTTGCTAATTAATGTGCCAAATATTTTGTCACTTCAAATGCTTTTCAAATCTCACATGCATCTTCCACCATGTTATCCTAACAAATTTTCTTCTTGTCCAAGTCTTTTTTCTTTTATTTTAAAATTATGCTATTTTTTTGCTTTGTAAAGTAATCCACAACAATCCAGTTCTTTCCTCTTTGGTGCCATAGACATCTAATCTACTTTAAATACTTTTATCATTGCTAAATTTCATTTTTGAATTCTGTTACAGGCTGGTGAAGGAAAAGAAATTAAAGCATGCCCACAAAGCGAAGGGCAGTTGAAATGCAAGGTTGTTAAACCCTTAACTATATTTAATCTATCTTGTTTTAGTTATTTCTAAGATATTGGTAACACTTATCCTTGCCTGTGTGTGTGTGGAGTTGGAGAACTATTAATCAAAATAGCCATTCAAGAAAAATTAGCATGCCCACAAAGCGAAGGGCAGTTGAAATGCAAGGTTGTTAAACCCTTAACTATATTTAATCTATCTTGTTTTAGTTATTTCTAAGATATTGGTAACACTTATCCTTGCCTCTGTGTGTGCGCGTGCTATTAATCAAAATAGCCATTCAAGAAAAATTAGCTGTCCTTAAATAATTAAAATGTTCAAATAAAACTTTTGAATGATGCATTCAGGCTGGGGAAAGAAAATGCTTGAGGTCACATACTGCTTATGCTAGCCATCCATCAATCAATTAATGCTGAACCCTTAATTTTATTGCTTCAGAAATGTTATCAAGAAAAAGAGTAGCCAAGTATCTTCAGTCAATTATGCTAATAGGGAGAAAGGCTGGAATTGAGCCTAGATTACCAATGAGGGGCCAAGCACAATAAAGGACCTAAAGCTTTGCCTGATTTTCTTTTGAAGACATATTTGACATCCTGAAAGTTGCCTTTTACAAACACACCCAACAAATTGAAGGAATGCCTTTTCCAAAAAGGAGAGTGGGCAAAAATGTGATAGAAGAAATTGTAGGAAACAGGAGGGTAAAGTCAAGGATTGATAGTGGACAGAAAAAGCAGAAGCAGAACAATCCTGAATTGGTAGTGGACAGGAATTTGTTTCATATTTGGTCAATCCTGAAAAAGAGCGTGGAAATGATACCTTCAAAGCTTGTGAAGTCTTTGTGATGTGTCTCATTTTGTGGAACCTTTTTTTTTTTCAAAAAACATGTCCTGGTTTATTGAACCTCTATCAATTCAGAATTTGCTCTGGCATCCAAGTTAAACATCATTTCTAAAAGCTTTGAATTGTTTGGAAAGTCAATGAAAATGATTTGACTAACAAAACAATTATTTATTCTCCTTATAGTTGATATTGTGATCTGTGAATCCCTTTTCTGGAACCTAAATTTGCCTTTCTTTTGGTTATTTGTGTCTTTCTTCTAGGTTAGGTGAGGGAGGGCTGTACAAGATGTTTTGTAGATATCATGGTAGAAAAATAGCGATTAATAGACCTGGAAATCCTGAAGATATTTAAGATGTTATTCTCAATACATCTTTCAATTGTATGTACTTTTTAAAGATAAATAATGTGACACTTCTCTTTTTTTTGCACCTTTTTTGGTGACACATGCTACCTGATTTTCTGTGCATATTCCATCCGAATTCATATTTATTTATTTTTATCTGTTTGCAGTAATTATATGATGATGTTTATCTGGCACATCATTTTATTAAGAAATGGTGCTATTGTTTTTGCTATGACCCTATGTTGCACAAGCTATATATTTTACAATAAAGCATGGCATCATAATATCTGATATCACATGCAGCAGCTTTTATTTTGAATTCTCTTAAGGATAAAGGTTTTTTTTCTCTGGATATTGCCATCATTTTTCCTTATTTCAGTCTTTTTTGAGATTTATATTTGTGGACATCCATTCTTCCTGTTGCATTGATATAGGTAATGATTTGTGCAGTATTACTTGATGCCTGGAGGTTGTAAATATGGAATATCCTGCAAGTATGGTCACCATCATCAAAAAGCAGAAGCAGAACATGTGGATCTTAACTTTTTAGGCCTTCCAATTCGACCAGTAAGTGTGTTATTCCTTTTATAAATGTTGAAGCTTCTCTGAAGTCACATTCCCAGTTGGTAGTTTTGTACCAAATACAGATTTTTTTTAAAAAAAGTTTTATTGCAGGGAGAGAAGGAATGCTCTTATTATTTGCGAACTGGTTGTTGCAAATATTCAGCCAACTGTCGGTTTCATCATCCTGAACCGGTTTCTGTACCCACGCGGTATCTTGTTTCAGGACACCACAATGATGGGTATCCTCACAGACTTACTTCAGGAAAATCACAATCACCTGAGACATCTGTTCCTTTGCAGACAACATCTCCTGAGTCATTTTCTTCCTTAGATGCTTCTTCGCCTTCTTACATTCCAAGAATTCTCTTACCTCATCAAGTGGTTCATTCAAGGCTCAATTATAGTGAATATCAGGTTATTTTTGTTTTGAATTTCTTTCAAATTCTTGTGCCATGATAACAGTGTTTTTCTCGCTCCACTGTTTAAAACAACACCTTTCCTACGGAGTTGCTAGGTTTTGGTCTGGACTGAGGTTCAGGTTTGGCTGAAACTATGTCCATTTGTTCTGATTTAAGTACCAAAGTTGGCTGATTTTAATCGATTTAGCAAAATTTATCACAAGTAGGTTCAGATTTAGCTTAGTTGAGCTGACAATTGTTTTGATTCCTAGATAGAGGAGTGTGATTATTGACAGGCTCTAAGGGAGCTATGGAGAATTAGCAAGGGAGTAGTGGAAGGACTGTCACAATTGTGGTGTGGTCGCACCTTGGGGATAGATGGAGGAGAGACTATTTGGCTGATGGCATGGTGGTAGAAGGAATAGAAGGTGATTGGGGTTATGAAAGAAGAGTTTGTGCGGAAAAAGAAGGCGATGCCCGACATGCATCAAATGGGAGCCACATATTCCACCAGATGCATGGGCAAGCCTTCTCAATTTGGGACCTTTGTTTAATCACTTCAAAAATATAAAGTTAAAAAGCCCTATCAACTTGGAACTTTTTTTAATAACTTCAAAAATATAAAGTTAAAAATGCTAATCAAATACTAATTTAAGTCTTACAAATTCTTCTGGATAAATTCCCTTTTCCTGTGGTTTTTGCTTGGCTGATGGTTGACATTTTAGTATCATGGACTTCTGTGGCATTTTTGTAGAACTAAATTGTTTAAATAGTTATTCATTTATGATTACAAGTTTTAATTTTGTGTATGGTGAATCTCAAACGGAGATATTGGTGAAGAGATCTGTATTATTCCATCTAGTTATATGCCATTTTAAATTTATTACAATTTTGACTTCTATTCTGTAACATTCAAATTAGTCTCCAGCGGAAGCATCCTCTACACCAGATTGGGAATGGAATATCCAAGGGACTTCAGCTCCAGACTTGATTTGTCCCCCAACAAAGTCAGATGACCTTGTACGTCAGGACGCACATGCTGAAGTATACCCTGAGAGAACTAACCAACCGGAATGTCAGTATTTCGTGAAATATGGAGACTGCAAGTTTGGATCATCATGTAAGTTTTACCATCCAAAGTCTCGTTGTTCGAAAGCATCTGTATGTGTTCTCAGTCCCCTTGGCCTGCCTTTGAGACAGGTGAGTCTTTTTTAGTTTCCATTCAAATCACGAGTGAAATTTATCATATATTTTCTTCATAACTTGAAGGTTGTGGTACCCATCATTGTCCTCATTAGTGTGTTTCTTAATGTCATCTAGGACCAACCAATCTGTGCACATTATGACATGTATGGTATCTGTAAGTATGGGCCCTCGTGCAAGTTTGATCATCCAATGAACTTCGTTGATTCACCATCGACAAATGTGAAATCATGTACTCAGTCATCATCGGTGGACGTGAGCAGAGAGGCCGAAATGACCTCTGGAAGTGCTTTGATCCAGCAATCCTAAATACTCCACCTTGCTCTGTCCTTAAAAAGAACTAAGGAATCTATTGAGAACTAAATTATTGGAATTGCATTACATACAGCAGTTTGGTGGGATATTCTGCATCCCTTCTCGATTTCTTTGTCGATTTGTTTCCTGTAGATGGGCTTCAACTGGCAAGTAGTTTTGATCCTTTGAGTGGGCTGAAATTTTGCTAGTCTTGGTTTGTGTCTCAGAAATCAGCAGTCAAATTGCATATGATGGATCTGATTCTGCTTATTTGAATAATAGACATGACTTTCTTTGGTTCATAGTATGATTATATAAATTTAGGGAAATTTAGGAAAATTTCCATGAAGTTTAGGGAAAATTTGGTATTACTTGTATTTGTCTTTGTTTCAATGAAATGATATTTATGAAGTGTATATATATATATATATATATATATATATATATATAGAGGGCTGATTCTGCAGTAGAAGTAGGAATCTTGTCATTTAGGTACGCCTTTATTTGGCTTTGGAGTATTATTTTTTTATGGATGAGAAGATCTGCTTAAAAATAAAATTTCACTTGTAAATTTTAAATCCTGATTTGGTAGCGTTTGGCCCAATTAGCGGTTGAAATTGGATCGTTCAAATCCTATAAGTTTTGATCTGTTAAGATGAAGGCCTCTGAAGTTACGTATTGTATGAAAATTGCGCTTAATTTATTTTTCGATGATCTTTCTATCCATCTGATTGAAAAATTGTTGAAACGTCTTTCTAAAATCAGCAGTGATCAGGAAATTTACAATTTAGAAGCCGGCCTGATGTAATCAAGACTCTATATATATATATTAATTTGTCTTTGATTCAGGGTACTTAATTGATCTTTTGGGATCTAAACTTTGATCTTATGTTCTTGTAAAATCCAATTAAATGGAGTATGAATCTGTGACCACTTGGATTAAAATATACAGGTTTGGGACAAAGTGGTCCTCCTATGTATATTCATGTTGTTTTTAAATCCACCTTTTAAGACACTTTACACATCAAGTTAGGGCAAATTAAAAAAAAATGACTTGAAGTTTAGTTGCCAGAATTTTTTAATCGCCAAAGTTTAAAAAGTAAATAGTTTATTATTTCTTTTTCCTTTTGTTTTTGCATATGTAATCTTATATAAAAATTCAAATAGAATTTGTATATATGCAAGAATTTTGGTTTTAGAGTGTATTTCTAATTTTTAGGATTTTATATATAAGGTCTAAATAAAATTAATAAATTAATTTTTAAACACTATATTTTAGTCTTATGTTCCGAAATAATCTATAAAATTTTAATTTTCATTTAAATCTTATATTTTTATTTCCTTGTAAAACATATATATATATATATATATATATATATATATATATTACAAGGGAATAAAAATATAGGATTTTTATTTATTTATAGAAGTTTAATTTTAATATTATATTTAAATCCTATATTACAATTGCGCATACTAACACCACTCATATATATATATATATATATATATATATATATATAAGATATTAAAATAATTATTTATCAATAATATTTTAATTCTTTTTAGTAATTTTGTAGTTTCAAAGTTAAAGTATAAATATTAAAAATGACTTTTTGTAGGTGCACCCCTGGAAATAATCAAATTTAAATATATACCCATAAAAAAAACCATAATTGCATGTATACCCTTAGGTTTCTGGTTTTTTTGTGTATATATTTTTGAGGTTAACATGAGGCGTTAAATAGTTAGTTAACAAATGATAGCTTTGCGAAAAAACTATTATATCCTTTATATATATATACCCGGTACATAAAAAAATTGATATTAAAAAATAAAAAATGAAAAATATCAAAAGTATTTTCTCTTCCTAGGGTTAACCTTAACCATAGTTAAAGACTTAAAGCCTTTGAATTAACAACAGTTAACATATCTCAATAGCAAGGATATATACCCAATCAAACAGGAAATTTGTTAGTATATTGTAATTATGATTTTTTTCAAGGATATAGACTTAATTAGGATAGTTTTAAGTAGGGTAAGGTATCTTAGAGGATTGAAAAAAAACAAATTTATATATATACCCTTACAAAAAATCATAATTACATGTATATCCTTAGGTTTATGGTTTTATTGTATATATATTTTTAAAATTAACATGAGGTGTTCAATCCTTCGTTAACAAATGGGCGTAAAAGATTATTATATCATTTATATATATATTATAAAAAAATAAAAAAATAAAAAAATAAAAAAAAATGTCAAAAATATTTTCTTACCCTATAGTTAACTTAACTGTAGTTAAAGTCTTTAAATTAACAACGGTTAGTAGATGCCATGATATATCCAATTAAATAGAAAACTTGTTAGTACACATGTAATTATGATTTTTTCAGAGATATAGATTTAATTAGGATAGTTTTAAGGGATATACACGCAAATATCTATTTAAAAAATTATTTATTTATGAGAATTTGCAGAGAACCAAGAAAATAAAAGATTATAGTGCAACCACGCGGCCACGCCAAAGCTTGAGGGGGCTATAACAGAATTTATTTAGTCTCAGGGACTTTAGAGAAAATAACACCGTATGTATTCTTAGCTGTAGGGATCAACACGTAATTTTCCCTAACAATAAAACATCAAAGCACTCTCCAGAAAACCAGTTCCCTGCTCCAATTGCCTTTTCTCGTTTCGCCCCATCATCGCCATCAATGGCAACCACCCGTCTCCTCCTCCGCCGTGGCTCCGCCGCCGGCCGCGTCCTCCCATGGCGTCTCGTCCCCGCCCAGCTCCACTCATCCCAAGCTGAGCCCCCTCCGGCGAAGCCCAAGCGCACCAAGACCTTCTCGATCTATCGATGGAACCCCGACAACCCTTCCAAACCCTACCTCCATAACTACGACATCGATCTCTCCGACTGCGGCCCCATGGTCCTCGACGCCCTCATCAAGATCAAGAACGAGATCGATCCGTCCCTCACCTTCCGCCGCTCCTGCCGTGAGGGCATCTGTGGCTCCTGCGCCATGAACATCGACGGCGACAATGGCCTCGCGTGCCTCACCAAGATCCAGTCCTCCGGCAGCGCGTCCACGATCACCCCGCTGCCGCACATGTTCGTCGTCAAGGATTTGGTCGTGGACATGACCAATTTCTACAACCAGTACAAGAGTGTTGAGCCGTGGCTGAAGAGGAAGGACCCTCCGCCGCAGCCCGGGAAGGAGATCCTTCAGAGCAAGAAGGATCGGGCCAAGTTGGATGGGATGTATGAGTGCATTCTTTGTGCTTGTTGCAGCACGTCTTGCCCGAGCTATTGGTGGAACCCCGAGACTTATCTTGGCCCTGCTGCACTTCTCCATGCTCATAGGTCTGTTTGATTCTCTCCCACCTTTTCAATGTTATGCAAATCAATTTGTTATTCCTGATGTTTTGATTTTCTTAGCCTTTAGTCATTAATCTGCTGTTTTTCATGGCCGGGTTCAATTTATGTAATACTTTTTTGTTGTCTTTTTGATTAATTAGAGCTGTCTGGATATTTGCTATTGATAGTTAGACAGAATGTATGGATAGATGAACTGTTTGTCTATGAAGTTTTTGGTTTGTTGAGACTTTGGATTCATTTTTCATGACTATGTTTGACATTTGTATGGCATTTCTGTTCATTGCTTTAGTGCTTCTTGGAATACGTTTCCTGAATTTAAAAGGGTAATTTGTTCAATTCTTTTGTTGAAATTTCTTAATCAACATATCTTTCTCTTTTAGTGGCTGTTGCTTGTGAATATGGCTATAAGGTCAAAATATGTTTTTTTTTTCCCATAAATGCTAGAATTTTGAAAAATTTGCAATCTCATAACCTCCGTCTTCTAACCCTTTGGTACTGGTGGTAGTATGTCTCTTGGGGATATTTGTATAGACCTAGGATTCTTTGGAAGAGAAATTTTATTCACACACCAAATTTTCTTACACTGAAGATAGTGTCTGTGACACTCAGATGACAAGACTCGAGAAGAGTCTCTAGTGATTGTTGAACTATGTGACACCACATAAAAAGGCCCAGGGTGCTTTCTAACACCTGAAAGCTTTCAACCAAAATCCATGTGTAATATGATCAACTTGATTTGCGAGGGCATCCTATATTGTTGAATAGAGCACCCACCCTGAAGCAACCTTTGTCAATGGTGTTTGAAAAACTTGTTGACTCCTATGGTGAATTTTTCAAGAACATGTTCTATGAGTCCAAACATGAATGTTGAATATAGTACCTAATTAATTAATAGAAATTCTTTAAATTCCTCATTAATGTTAGTGGGAAAACTTGTTGGGACAGGAACGTTATTCCTCTGATTTGAGATATTCCAGTGCTTTACGTCTAAAATATTCTCTTGAAAGCAAATTGTACTCCAGTGGTTAATAACTCCATAGTAGAGCATTTGGATGACTCAATTTTAGCCCGTATGGTCAGGTCAGATGTAAGGTTTTTGTTACATCAGTCCTTGAATGCTTGGATATTCTTACCTGAATAACACTGGTTACCAATTATTGTGCCTGTTATGAGCAAACACCTGACTTAATTTGCTCCTCATCCTTGTTAAATTTTCATGAAGGCAAAAATAAAAAAATAAAAAAATAAATAAATTCTGATTTGGTTAGAAAGTAATACTAGAGCACCACAGGATGTCAGTTTGTTTTCTTGTATTTATTATGGCATTCCCATTTTTTTAATCTTAAGTTATATTTTCTTGCTTATTGTCAGGTTGTTTGAGCACTGTGTCTGCTTTATTTTTCTGCTGTATTATGTACTAAGCTCAGATCCTTTTCTCCGCATCAATGTGTGGATATAACTAATATCATTTTATACCTTAATAGATGAGTTTCAATAATTTTGCACTTATGAACACGTGAAAACAATATTGGGTTAAGGACAGTTTTTATTGTACTGAATCCCAACCATAATTGTTGGACATGAAGGATGCCCCTCTTGCTTTTATATCTTTTTCTGGAAGTAATATTGTCAATTCGACCTTATGTTTATACATCTGTAAGTGTGGACACTAAGGGTTGTGAAGAATGAAGGAAAGGGAAGTAACGTGTTAACATTACATTTTTCTTTTATTTGTGTGATCACATTATTTCCTTCATTCAGCTAGTGACAAGAAAATAGATTTTGTTTGTTTTCCCTAAATCAGAAGGTATGATAAAGGAAAATGCATGAGTGGACCCAACATGCCTTCTTGATGCTTTATGGAAAATACTTTGCATCTGTTTGGAGATTGAAAAAAAATGAAAATGAAGCAAGATTTGGGAAAAGAAGAGGCGCATTTCAACAAAATTATCCCAATGTTCTGTTGATTTACTGAAAAGGAATCACTACTTGTTTCTGTGTTATGTTTTCTTGGCTTTTAATAGATTAGAAACTTCACACATACATTCCCATTCTGCACAGGTGGATTCAGGATAGCCGTGACCAGTACACGAAGGAGCGACTCGATGCCGTAAACGATGAATTCAAGCTTTATCGCTGCCACACAATCAAGAACTGTACTCATGCCTGCCCCAAGGGATTGAATCCTGCACAGCAAATCGAATCAATCAAAAAGCTTCAGCTTCAGTGAACAATTCAATGAGGTGTTCAGTTTTCTGCTTACATTGAAAACAAACAGTATTGAAATCTCACTACCCTGAGCTTTCTATCAGAGAAATAATTAGGGTCTATTGTGATGCCTTCTACTTCCTTCTCTGTTGTAATAAGTCTAGATGGATCAAACAATGTTTTCATGCAACAATCTCGGTGATTGTTCTTGTTTAGCGTATTTGAACGAAGATCAACAACATTATATTATTGTTCCAAATTCATATTGAAGGATCATGTTGCATGTGAGTAGAATTGATTTATTGATGTGATAAAAACTGCTTGCCTTTGTTCTGTCTAGTTAAGTCTAGTGGCTCCTTCATTCAGTGGAACTAGCTCAATACACAGGATGACACCCTGGTGGATGCCGAGAAATGATCCAGTGGTCTCGGTTCCACTGCCCATTGATTATCACAATCATTTATGTTGCCTCGAGATGTGTGGGTGTCACATATCTTGAGATTATCTTTATGGGCGCCTTGAGATGTGTGACACTCACACATCTTGAGACGCATTTTGTGATTGTAATGATCAGTGGGCTCAGTTCCATGGATAATCCAGTGGAACCGACACCATTGGATTATTTCTTGGTGGATACCTTGCTTCTCTTGTGCCTTGTGGAACGGACACCCCTGGATTATTTCTCGGTGAATGCCTTGCTTCTCCTGTGAAGCAACTGAAATTATTCTATTTGTTTCTTTGTTTTTTTTTTCTCATGTTTTCTAATTGATATTTTTGTCAGAGTGCTTTTGTTTCAGTCACAGACATTCTCTATAGACCATATTTTTAGAGTAGGAAGAGGACTAACCAAGAAAGGAAGAAGAGTTTTTGTGAATTTTTATTTCTCTTCAAGTAATTTTATATAAGCAAAGACCATTTTGTTTATCATTTGAAAATTATCTAAAAAGTTTTTATTAAAATAAAGTTTATGATAAAATACTTTTCAAATGAACTAATTTATTTATAAAAATAATTATTAAATTTATGATTGAATTTGTTTAATAAATTCTGGTAAATTAATATTTTATTGATATTGTAAATTTGTACATCTATATTGAATCCAATCGGATAACATGCGTTTGAAGTGGATCAAATAATGACATAATTACCCTTTTATGATACAGGTGATATATATTTTTTATTTTTTGAAAAAAAATACTTTTTTTAACTTTTTCCTTAATGATTTGCATTATATGTATATTTAATAGTTACTATTTTAAATTATTAAAAAAATATAAACTATAAATAATGTCTTAAAAAGAGATTTGGATGAAAAACCTCTCTGAACCTGAGATAGAGAAAGAAACCAAAAAAGATAAATAAATAAATTTTATTTTTTATCATATCCTACCGGATTTTATACTGACCCTCACATAGTATTGTTTTATAAATCAATATATGACTTAAAAAAAAGGATAAACCATATTCATTGAAATTTAGGATAAATATGATCCTTAGAAAGATCAGGTTACATGAGCCCCAGCCTTAGTCTAAATTGTCTAATCGGGTGCGTGTTACAAAGTAAAGTGGGTTAGGTGAGCGTTTCTGCGGGAGGTGTCATACCCGCCTTTCCTCCTTTGTTCTACTCCGGCAGCAATACCCCATCCTCAAATTCAGAGTTGGTATCGAGCGGTTGTTGTTCCTCATCCTAAGCGAACTCTAGGCTCTTTCTGACTCGAGATTCCATCGTCAGCAACTTTGGTTTTTTGTTGCATGAGTTGTATTAAACCATGAGAGTATAAGAAAAATAATATGTCGGATCAGCTTTCTGTAAACATGTTGTTTAGCTTGAAAACATCTCCTGTTACGTTCCATCCATATACTCCAGGCTATTGCCATTACCACTAGATTCTACCCTTTTCGTATGTCTCTTGCCATTTGTTTGGTTATTGTGTCACTTCCCCATAGATCTTGTATATGGATGGGGAGGTGGCTGGTCGTGAAGAGGCTATAGAAGTGGTCCCAAATTTGTTGTGAGTAGGGGCATTATAGGAGTAGGTGTCATTGTTTCTTCCTCAACATCGCAGAGGTAGGAGCTTGTGCGTTCTCCTCTCTAGTTTTTCTTTGTCAGGTTCTAAAGCGTGAGGATCTTGCGCTAACTAGACGCAGAGCATGACCTTGGTGGGACATGGGATCTTCCAAAAGGCACTTGACAGAGGACTTCTCAGTCCCCTGTCAACCTTGAAGTGATATAATGACTGGACACTGAATCACCCATTTGGGGTGAGTCACCCTAGTCTGAAATCCGACATTTGGGTAATGTTGTGTTATAGCTCTTGGCACATGTTCCTCACATGTTCCTCCATTTGTGTTGACGGCGGCCTTGGTCTAAGTAGGGAATTTCCTCCATCTGACATATGTCTTGCTTCCACTATCATGAGGTCCTCATTTATTATCATTCCCTGTACGTCTGGAAATAGATTATGAGGCGCCGGTCCTCCAACCAGTTTTCGTGCCACCAATTTGCGGATTGCCCCTTTTCTAATATTGTTGTCATATTGGTCACGATTACGTCTCTCAGTTCAATGACACATTTCCAAAATAGTTTTGTATGATGATTTTCAAACAGATACCGGCCTCCCCTTGTAGTAAACTCCACCACCATTTTCTAATAAACGGCTCGTTGAAGATCGCAGGTTAAGAATTCCCCAGTCCCTTTGCTCCCTTGGTCGGCATAGTTTGTCCCAATTAACCATATGGTATGCATTTGGTGACTGATCCACACCTTTCCACATGAAATCCATGCAGATCCTTCAATGTCTTGGATCACTCACTCAAGTAGTTTATATATTGCCATATAGTAGTTTGGGATGATAGAAAGCATCGAGTTCAGAAGGGTAATTTGACCCCCCGTTGATAGTAACCTACCATTCCAGCCGCTGAGCTTTCTTTGATTTTGTTTGTCAGGCGCTTCCAGTCTTCTTTTTTTGGTTTTGACCCTGATATAGGCAAACCCAAGTAGTTAATTTGGAGTGTTGCTAGTTTACAATTCATCAGTTGGGCAATCGATTGGGGGTCATAGTCCCTTGCCTTGATTGGTATAATGACGCTCTTTTGTAGTTAACTTTGAGGCCTGTGAGACCCTTGTATAAGTAGAAGATGAGTCTCAAGATGTTGAATTGTATTAGGTCCCCCGTATATAGGACTAGTAAATCGTCTGCATATTGCAGAGAGGTGATTATCTCTCCCTTCCTCGCCCATATGGGACTCCTTTGAAGACATTTGCCTTTACTGCTTTTGATAGCATAATAGTGAAAACATTTGCGACCTGGACAAAGAGGAACGGGGAGAAATGGTCACCCTATCTTAGGCCTTTCTTATGCCTCACATACCTTGTGGGGGACCTGTTTATGAGGAAGGACACTTTTGAGTGAAGAATCTCCTTAATCCATCCTGTCCACCGGGTACCAAAACCACGTGCTTGAAGAATTTCTTAGAGGAAGTCCAAGTCAACATTGTCAAAGGCCTTTTCAAAGTCGACTTTCATTAATGTCTCATTTCCCTTTCCTTTCTTCATTTGGTGGATCAATTCTTCTGTTGTGATAATGTTGTCCTGTATACATCATCCTTTTATAAATGTTGTTTGGCTTTCATGAACTAGATTTGCAATGACTCCTTGGAGCCCGTTGGCACGCACCTTGGTAATGATCTTCATAAAATGGTTAAGTAAGCTAATTGGCCTGTAGTCCCCGATGCCCATCGGTGTCTCGTTTTTTGGGACTAGGGTAATATGGGTCCAATTTACTCTTTCTAGATTCACTCTTCTTTGGTAAAGGTCGTGGAAGATTTGTTGTAGGTCTTCTTTGACGAAGTTCCATCCTTGTTGATAGAAAGTCATTGGGAAGTCATCCGGCCCCGGGGCCTTATCCTCATCTAGTTCCTTAATTGCCAAGTGTATTTCTTCCTCAGAGAATTGGTCCTCCAGGTGCTCAAGGTCGATTTGTTCCCTACTTCGGAATAGTTGTCTCTAGTTTGTGGGGATCCTTTGGGGTCATGTAGAGCCGAAGATAGAGCGAAAGTGGTCCCGAATCGTGGTCAATATCTCCTTTGGATAAGTTATCGTTCTTCCTTGGTGTTGTAGCCGACTTATCCGGTTTTTGCTCTTAAGTTGATTAGTTACTACATGGAAGAATTTTTGTGTTTTGATCACTTTCCCGTAACCATGTGATCCGGGATCGCTGCCGCCATAAGGATTTTTCCATGGTGATGATTTCCTTGTACTCCCTATGTTGGGAATTGTATAACTGCTTTTCTTCATGAGTTAGCGATCTTTATTCCGACTGATTCAATTTGCTTTAGTAGTTTCATTTTCCTCTTGGTATGCCTTTCATTCATTTCTCTACTCCATCTCCTCAGCCTACCCCTTACCATGGAGATCTTCTTTGTAAGGGTGTAGACTCCATGTCCATGGAAGTCGCATTCTGTCCACCAATTTTTCACATGTTCCCAAAAACCCTCCTTCCTTACCTATGTTTTGTTGAATGGTAAGGGGTAGTGTTTGGGATCATGTATTTCACATTCCAGACTTATTGGGGCATGATTTGAGCGTATGCGTGGTAGTGTATTTTGCCAAATTCTCAGATATTCTTTGGCCCATTCTATGGAGAGGAGGAATCTGCCTATCTAAGCGTGGGGGATCCAACCGTTGTAACTCCTATATATTAAACTCATGTTGATCTCTCCGATTGTGGGGGTCCGTACTTCTATCTTCTCTGGTCTGGGTTGAGTTAAAATCTATTAAATCACCATCTCTTTTGGCAGCCTTTTAAAAAGTAAATCCAAAATATTTTTAACAAATTATTTTTTATTTAAAAAATTAAAATATCCTTCGTACAAAAAGAAAAATCCTCAAATCCTATTAATCTATTTAATCTTAATTGATGAGTTAATATTCCCTATTTTTTTTTAAAAAAATAACATATAACTTTATTTTTAGTAATTTTATGTACTGATATTATCTGTAAATTGAGATGTGTTTTTTAAAATAGATAAATTACTATTCATCTTTTGAATAGTGACTTAATTGCCACATGGTCCCTGGGTAAGGGTGTTTGGGGACCTAATTGAAATAGTATTTTGGGTGGGGTGGGGAAAAAGGTGAATATGATTGTAATAGTGTCATGGACTATTTGATAATTTCCCCAAAATTTAATAGAAAAAAAATTAAAATCTCATTCTACTAATATATAATATTTCAATGATAAAAAATTTGTCTTAAATTCCATTAAAAAAAAACATACTTTTCCTTATATTATATATATATTATACAAAAAATGTAAAAAATATAAAAATAAGTATTAGGTAGGCGGTAGCATAGATAAGAAAAATAAAAGTTTCCAAGGAGTTTTATATAAATACTTAAAGTCAAGGGGGTTTTCTGAAAAAAAGGGGAGAAATTGAAGGAAAGCAATAAAACCCTCTCGTTTTATTTTCTCCGTTTGGGAAGTGCGAAGGCATCCATCGGTACCTATCCTCTCTCCGAAGAAATCCTCGCCTCTGCCCTTCTTCGAGGCGAAGCCATACGCTAATCCAAACCCTAGCCATCAGATCCGTCCCGATTTGGTTTCTCTAGGGCTTTTTCCGTGTTCTCCGATCTCCTATGGGTGCCGACGGCGATTCGAGCGGCGTTGATGGCGGCTGCTCGGTTACCGTCCACATACGCTGCTCCAATGGCTCCAAGTTTTCTCTCCAGACGCCCCTTGACATCACCATCGGGGCTTTCAAGGCCGTTGTCGCTGGGAATTGCGATGTGCCGGCTGAGCAGCAGCGGCTGATCTACAAAGGCCGCGTCTTGAAGGACGAGCAGACCCTTCAAAGCTACGGTGGTTTTCTTGTTCTTCTCGTATTTTTGATTTGATGGTTCCTCTTTTTTGTTATTGTCCATGATTTCTTTGTGGTTGATTTGGTTTGGAATTCTTAGGGCTTGGTTGTTGAATGCCGATTAGATTTGAAAAAATTGGCAGAAAATTTTTGATCGTGTTGTGTGACGAAGTCGGTGTTTGGATCTATTTCGAAGTACTTAATCGCCACCTGCTTTATTAGTTTTGATCGATTGATTCCTATTTTTTTATTTTTCCTTTTTTTTGGTGGAATAGCATATTCTCTTTCGATGCCTTGCCGTGATTTCCTACGTTATTGGTTTTTCCATTTGGTATGAACAATCTCATTCTTCTGAGTGGTGGATTTTGGGGCTAATTGGCTATAAGAGTCATTTGAGCTTGACTTGAAGAAGTTTGTATGCATAACATTACTGAATTTCTTCTGATCAATTTATTAGTCATGCCACTTCTCTTTATCATCTTGCTAGTGGCATTATAAATTGTAGATTTCTCCAAGTGTGTTATTTTACAGGGATATGGCAACATCCTTTTCCATCTGCATGCAACCTTGGATCTAATATTTCTCTTGTATTAGTGTTTGAGGCATAGTAACCTTAGAAATTTCATGCAACTTAGCTTTTTATTATTTAATATTAGTATCATGTTATAGTTGTAAGTGTTGAGAGAACTGTGATTGATACATTTGTTACGTGAGAAATAATACTTCATAGAGGGGCAACAAGTGGTTCATGTATGGAGCATTTGAGTGCAATATTTTTTTAGATTTAGAATTGAAGGAAGCTTCTATCGGTTAGATATGTGCATTTTCAATGGCTATTTGGCATCACTTCCAAGCATACTGTTTAGTAAGCTATTAAGTGGAATTTAGTTAAAAAACGACAAATCAGAAAGATTCTTGTGTGATTACGTTAGTTGCATATTGAAGATTACTACAACGACAAATCGGAAAGATACGACAATTTTGCATAGTTAACACTTCAGGACAACTGTTAATAGGAAAATGATTATGTGAATCGGAACAAATTTGTATATTTGTCTGTCTTGTTTGTATTGATGTGTAAATGGTGTTTTGCAAGGTTGGCTAAACCGCCCAAGTTAGCTGCATTGAGACCCTTAATGGGTCATAATAGAGAGTTGATCCAATTCTCTATTTTTTTTATCTGGTCTGAGTCATCCAGGTTTGTACCGAGTTGGTGACCTGATCAGGGCAACATTAACCGGGTGGGTATTTATATTTTTAAATCTTAATTTGGTTGGTTCAGACTTGTATTGAGTTGTTCCAGTTTGAACCAAATTTAGATAAATGAATTCTATTTGAATCTTAATTTGGTTTAAACTTGGCTGAGTTCTTCGAGGTCGAACCAAATTTTGGATGAATGGAAATGGAATAGAGGATGAAATCAATGAGATTAATAACATTGGAACCATTTCTAATTATGGTGGTTCTTCAACAAATGAAGAAAAGCTCAGAATTGGCATTTAAACTTTGATAAAGTTATTATTCATATGATTTTGATAAACACTATGTTTCTAACTTTTGGTTGGATTATTTAGTAGTTGGATGTAACTTATGATATTATTTTTAACTTTTATTAATTTGGTTACTTATAGACTTTGTGCTATTCTTATCTTAGATCATTTTCTATACTTTATATATATATATATATATATATATATATATATATATATATATATATAATTCTGATTTTTCATATTATTTTTGAATTTTCTGAAATAAAAAAAATATGACCCCGGGCGACTCAAAGGGTTCACCCACCCACCCGGTTCATTTTTTCCCCTAATCAGGTTGAGTCTGAGTCTTGGGTCGGCCACCTTGGTGTTTTGTTCTTATTTATGTGTGATTGATTCATCATTTTTCAAGTCAGAGTAATTACACAATAATTAGCTGCAATATAGGACTGACATTCACATCTTTCTGATGCACAATCATCACCTCCTGACATTCATTAATTGACTCAACGGATCTTTTCATTGTGTCTTTGGAAGGTGTGGAGTCAGATCACACTATTCATTTGGTCCGTGGTGCTCCATTACCAACGACACCATCAAATGCAACAACTGCCAACCTTGGAGCTTCGAGAACCCCAAACAGCAATGTTGGGGTTGGTTCCAATGAAGGTACTGGATATGGAGGAGCTGGTTCTGGAGGTGCACAGTTCCCAGGTCTTGGTTTCAATGGGCTGTTGGGTAGTGGTGGGGAATCTGGTCCATTTGGAGCTGGATTTCCAGACTTCAGTCAGGTGCAACGACAACTGACTCAGAATCCCAACTTGATGAGGGAAATGATGAACATGCCAGCCATTCAGAATCTTATGAATAATCCTGATCTAATGCGAAATTTAATCATGAGTAGTCCTCAAATGCGCGAACTAATAGATCGGAATCCTGAACTTGCTCATGTCCTTAATGATCCTAGCATTCTCAGACAGACTCTTGAAGCAGCAAGGAATCCTGAATTGATGAGAGAGATGATGCGTAACACAGATAGGGCAATGAGCAACATTGAAGCTACTCCAGAAGGCTTTAATATGCTTCGGCGTATGTATGAAAATGTTCAGGAACCGTTTTTGAATGCAACAACAATGGCTGGAGAAACTGGAACAGATATGGGATCAAACCCATTTGCTGCTCTTTTGGGGAATCAGGGTTCTGCCCAGCCTCGTGATGGATCCCCAAATCTCTCAAATGCTAATTTGGAACAAAATAATGGATCTCCTGCACCAAATGCTAACCCACTCCCTAATCCTTGGAACAATGCAAGTAAGTATAATTTATTGTCCTTATGTTTTTCATGCAGTTATGAGAGTTTCTTTTCATATCAATCATTTCTTAATGAGGCATTTAACAGCTGGAGCAGCACCGGCAGCCAATACCAGGTCAACATCTGGTGATACAAGGCCACCTGGGATTGCTGGGTTAGGTGGATTTAATAATATTCAAGGCATGGACAGGATGCTTGGTGGTTTGCCAGATCCCTCTTCCTTGAACCAGATTTTGCAGAACCCAGCCATGATGCAGTGGATGCAAAGCCTTATGTCCAATCCTCAATTTATGAACCAGGTAAATTTTGATGATGTGTATTTTTATTCAGAGATATGGTAACTGGGTAACTAAGTAAGTTCACCATTGAAGGATGCAAACACCCCTGCTAGTAGGGCTGCCAACTAGTAGTCACTTATAAATAATTTAAGCTTTCCTGGGTAGCAACATTTGCTCATAAGCTTGAATTTTTAGATGCTTGCTAAAAAAAAAGCACAGGTTTTGTGTCAATAGGTGGAGCACTTGTTTTGATGTTCTTTATATTTTGTTCTTGATCTTTAGATGCTTGGGCCCCAAATGAGTGGTTTGTTGGAGTCCAATCCACAATTGAGAGAGATGGTGCAAAATCCTGAATTTCTTCGCCAGCTATCCTCTCCTGAGACTATGCAGGTAGCTCAACATAGCCAGGAATTTACTTCATGTATATTTTTCTTTTTCTAATTATTCTTTTCCTGCAGCAACTTCTCACCTTCCAGCGTTTGCTTTCATCCCAGTTGGGCCGGCAACAACCAAATCAGTATGAGCATATACCTATTCTGTTTCTCAATGCAAGCCTTATTTTGCATCTCAATCTTTTGTTTCAGTGTACTTTTTAGAAGAAAGAAGCATACTATAAATATGCATACAATTTATAAATACCCCTCTCTCTCTCTCTCTCTCTCTCTCTCTCTCTCTCTCTCTTTATTGCATTGAGTGGGGTGTGGATATGCTTTCTTTTTATGATCTCTGTCCATAATTTTCTATTTAGTTCTCTTATTCTTCAATCAACTTGTTTTGTAAACTTGTAAAGCTAGATGATATGTATGCTCAAGTTTTCCATGTTTCTTTCAGTTTGACTGGTAATCTACCTTAATTATTGTTTTCTCAAATAAGCTTAAATATTTTTTTTTCTTCATGCATCATGCTGTATATAGAAGGATAAAAGCCCCATCGTTTTTTATCCAGCTAATACTTTAAATCCTGATCTTTAAGTATTTCCTTGTTATTTGTTTCAGGGAACAGAACCAGGCAGGCGATGGCACTGGTAAGGACTATTTAGATACAAATAACTCTTGGTTCTTTAATTCTTCAGAGTTTTGTTTTTTTTTCCACTGACCATTTACCCACTGTGTTAGACCTTTTGTATGGAAGATTATCATGCCCTACAGATTAGTGCCCCAATTGAGCTCTTGAGTTGATGTTATGTGGTGCAAGTTTTTAGATTAAAGTGGTGTTTTTGCTGTCCATGTTCACTTCATTCCCACATCCTGTTGATTTGCTCAACACTTGTATATCATACCACCCTTGTACATGATACCCACAACATTTTTTCTGCTGTTTTTCTTCAGGTGCACCAAACAGCATGGGCCTTGATTTGTTGGTGAACTTGTTTGGTGGTCTTGGTGCTGGTGGACTCGGTGTGCCGAATACAGCCAACGGTTAACATTTTACCCCTTGATTTCTTATCAACAATAGTTTCTTTGTTAAATGACACCATCCGAACATAAGACTAAAAACTCCTTGACTCATTTCCAGTGCCTCCAGAAGAGCTTTATGCGACGCAGCTGTCTCAGCTTCAAGAAATGGGCTTCTTCGACACACAGGAGAACATCCGAGCTTTGAGTGCTACTGCAGGCAACGTCAATGCTGCCGTCGAGCGGCTGCTCGGGAATCCCGGTCCCTAGTTTTCTTCATTATGATTTCCCTGATTATATAGCCCATTGTTCTCAGGGTGTGTAAACCGAACATTTCTATGCTTTTGCCTTAAGCTTTAAAAATGACAAAACCAGAGATATTTCCTCTTATTCATAGCATGGAATAAGTAGATATTGCTCAATAGCTCCAACTTTTAATCAACCTTTGCTCTCCTTTTATACCAAAGTGTGTTTTGTCAGGATTATTCACCTTTGTAAATACACTCTTAAGAGCTCTGTGTATTGTTTATTTATCGTATGATACTTTAAAACAAGGCATCCTCCCTCTTGTGTCATTAACAGTGATGGAAGTCGGAACTCCGAGTTTCATATGAAATTTGTACTTCATGGTATTTGGTCTTCTCTATGAAAGTTAACCTTAATTTTATGGGCATTGAAGTGAAGGTTCAAGAAAATCTAATTTTCACTTCCAACCTTAGGGTCTGATTGAATTGACTTTTAAAAAAAATACTTAACTTTATAAAGTGTTTTTTTTTTAAAAACTGTTTTTTATCAAAAGCACCACATGACTGGTTTATGAGAAAAGCTTTTTTTGGAACTTCTGTTTTTTTTAAAAGTTAATCCTAACATGTTTTTTTAAGCCTAGAAACGCTAACTTATAAAAAAAAACGTTTTTGGACTCCAAAAAAGCTAATCCAAAGCTATGAGCTAAACACAGATTGGAAACCAGTGGTTTGAAACTTATGAAAAAATGGTTTGAAGCTTGAAAAAAAATTCATAAGTCTTTCCATCAAACAAGAAAGAAAGAAAAAAAAAAAAATCATTTTTTCATATTGGTCTACTTCTGTTATTTTGACCACATTACTTTATAGAATGAGATTTTCTTTTTCAAAACTCATTCTACATGCATTAATAATATTCTCCAAAATTCACACAATTCACATAAATACAAGATACAAAATTATCATCAATCATCCTCAATCACAAAAACAATAATAATAAAAAAAAATAAAAAAATAACTTCCCATTTCATTCTAGAAAGAAAAACAAAACAAAAAACTCAGATCACAAAAATACCCTGTGGCGCTGAGTGATTTTTCCATTTATTCATTCCATAAATAATATTACATAATAATTAATATAAAATAAATTTCTGTGGTCCTTAGTATAATATTCTTTATTTATTACTACTCCCAAACCGGCCAAAACCGCAACGTGTGGACGCCAACCGCAAGGTGTCAGCCTGTTTAGATAACGTAGTAGCCCGTGTCATCACACACTCCCATACCATGCCTGCTTGACACGTGTCTTCATCTTGATGGCGTATAGAAAACCACAAAACGGATAAGCACTCATCGTCATTCATACGTTTCCATATATATATATATATATATAAATATTTAAAAAATATATTTATCTTTTGGATTAACTATTACGCCATGTTATTATTTATTTATTCATTTAAAATATTATCTGCTTTTCGATATAAAAAAATCTTATTTAATTTAGAAATTTGTTTTTTATAGATAAATTTAATTTTTAATTCAAATATTTTTTTAAAGATATTAGGGATAGGGTGCCGTTCACACGTGGCTAAAGCGGGGGCACACGTGCCAACAAGAGGGTTTATATAAGGCGCCTTTTGCTTCGAGGTTGTCACACTAGAGACCCCAATCGGTCCTCGAAGGCCCATCTCTTGTTGCTCCTCTCTCTCTCATCGTTCGGTTTGCTGGGCCATCCATGGATCCCTACAAGGTACGTTCACTATTCGCTCATGGGAATTGCTAGATTAGTAGTAAATCGTTGATTTTTGTGGTAATTTTATGTAATTTTTGGGGTTTCAATCGCTGTTTCGGTTTATGTGATCGATCGGTGAGTTGTTTTCTTTTCTTTGGTGTAGATTGGTTTTGTTGGCTGTAAATCATTGATTATTATATGATTTTATGTAAAATTTTGGCGTTTCAATGCCTGATTCCGTTTCCGTTTTGGATCGATCGGTGTTGATGTTGTCCTTTGTGGGATTACTTTTATTAGCAGTAATTGGATAATTCTTGTAGTAAATTTCCGTAAATCTTTGCGGTTTCAATCTTTATTCGTGTTCTCTGTTCCTTCTGTGAATGTATTAGCAGTGATTTCCTCTGGATCTGTCAATTAATGTTGGTTGGTTAGTTTGTTGTTCCTGTTCCATTGTGGAGATTACTTTTATTAGTAGTAATCCACTTGTTCTTGTTGTAATTTTTTTTTAAAATCTTTGGATTTTCAATCGCTTCTTCTGGTTCTGTTTGGTTGGTTGCTTGTTGTTTTCTATTTCTTCGTGTGGATTACCAGAATTAATGCTAATGCATTGATTTCTTGTAATGTTCTTAGAATCTTTGGGCTTTTATTCCCAGTTTCTGTTTCTGTTGCTTTTAGTGATATTGTGTAAAACTTTGGATTTTCAATCCTTTGTTCCTGTTTTTCTGATTGATTGATGTCTGTGTTGGGGTTTGTAGCACCGTCCGTCAAGCAGCTTCAACTCACCGTTCTGGACGACCAACTCAGGTGCACCTGTCTGGAACAACAACTCATCCCTCACTGTTGGTTCTCGAGGTTGGCTTCTCTCTCTCTCTCTCTCTCTCTAATTTTTATTATCTGTGTTTGTGATGTTTCTGGGATTTTATTCAGCTATAGATTTTTTGATGCTGCCACGGAAATTCTTGTATTTATGATAATATATGACTACTGATTGCATGATTGGTTAGTTTCTTGTATTTTTTTTTTCAGTTTCAGCATGTGGGCCAATTTTCTTTTAAAAGTTCTTTTTTGTTTTTTGGAAAAATCCCCCTGACGATTGATATATATATATATATATATATATATATATATATATATATATATATTTTTTTTTTTTTTTGATTAGTATGGTTGGTGAAAGAGGGCCATCAAAGTGATTAGTCTTAATTATCAATTTACAAATTGGTCTTATTTGTTGTTACCTCTTTTGAATTGGTCCTTGACAATGTCATATCAAACATGGAAACTGGAAAATGGCCCCTTTGTTTGGAACAACTAGATTGTAGATGCTTTGAAAATTGGTGTTAGGAAAAGGGATGCAAAGAAGTTGTTTTGAAGTAGTATTTCAAAAAAATTCCAGATTCCACAGAATTATGTCTATTTGGCCTTGGTATTGTTTAGATCTTCCCTTCCTCTGTATGAATAAGCGCCACTTATCCTGTTCCAATTAGCTATGTTCCTCTATCAGCATGATTAAGATGTGCTTGCTGTCTACTATTATATCTTCGTACATGTCTGGAACTATTTTTATTTTTTATTTTTTCAAAGTTTTGAGTTTCAATTCTTTAGTTGCAGATAATAATCTTTTTGCTTTTTTTGCACAGGACCTATTCTCCTCGAGGATTATCATCTCATCGAGAAGCTTGCTCAGTTTGATCGGGAGCGTATTCCAGAGCGAGTTGTTCATGCCAGGGGAGCTAGTGCAAAGGGCTTCTTTGAGGTTACCCATGATGTTTCTCACCTCACCTGTGCTGATTTCCTTCGGGCACCTGGTGTCCAGACTCCGGTCATTGTTCGGTTTTCAACTGTTATTCATGAGAGAGGAAGTCCTGAAACTTTGAGAGACCCACGAGGTTTTGCTGTCAAGTTCTACACCAGAGAGGTAGCCTGACTTGACTTTTCATAGTTTCCCTATGATACTGCTGGTCTTAATACTTTTTTCAGATATTTCGACGATCGTTTTGTTTATTTCTGTGTGAAGGGATCAAATTTGATATTCTAAGATCTACTGCCCTGTAAATTATATACTAAACTACACTTGCTGTGGCTTACGTGTTTGCTTGTCTTAAATATAAATTTAGTGGTGGCTTACATGTTTTTGGGCCTTTTGGTCTCCAGCACCCAGTTTATCCAGGGGCAACATAATATATTATTGGCTGTGAAATGCACACATTTTGGTGATTTTGCATACTTTACAAGTAATAGGAGTGCCTTTTGTGCTGATCGGTTCAGTCAGTTTCTATACCCTTTACTTTTGATGTATCCACTGTCTATGAATTTGGATAGTGACACTTACATGTGTTTTTCCTTCAATTTTATATGCCAAATGTGGTTAAGATTTGTGTATATACTGATCTCTCATTTCTTTTCAATGAAATTATGATCCACAAAATTATTGATAGTCTTTTAGTAGGTTTTCTGCTATTAATAAGATGAAGATTTTACAAGTTTATATGTTTGCAGCGTAAATCTAGGATTGGATTTAATTATGTTTGGCTTACATTTATTTGGCATTTTTTTATCATCCTTCAGGGTAATTTTGATCTTGTTGGGAACAATTTTCCTGTGTTCTTTGTCCGTGATGGGATGAAGTTCCCGGACATGGTCCATGCACTGAAGCCAAACCCAAAGTCCCATCTTCAGGAGAACTGGAGGATAGTCGACTTTTTCTCACACCACCCAGAGAGCTTGCACATGTTCACTTTCCTCTTTGATGATATTGGTGTGCCAGCAGACTACAGGCACATGGATGGGTCTGGTGTCAACACCTATACTCTTATTAACAAAGCAGGAAAAGCTCTTTATGTCAAGTTTCACTGGAGACCAACTTGTGGAGTGAAAAATCTGTTGGAGGATGAGGCTGTTATAGTTGGAGGCAACAACCACAGCCATGCTACCAAGGATCTTTATGATTCTATTGCTGCTGGGAACTATCCAGAATGGAAGCTTTACATTCAGACTATTGATCCTGATCATGAGGATAGATTTGATTTTGACCCACTTGATGTCACCAAGACATGGCCAGAGGATATCTTGCCCCTCCAACCTGTTGGCCGCATGGTCTTGAACAAGAACATTGATAACTTCTTTGCAGAGAATGAGCAACTTGCATTCTGCCCTGCTATAGTGGTACCTGGAATCTACTACTCAGATGATAAGCTGCTCCAGACCAGGATCTTCTCATATGCTGATACTCAGAGGCACCGACTGGGACCGAACTACCTGATGCTGCCGGCAAATGCTCCCAAATGTGCTCATCACAACAATCATCATGAAGGTTTTATGAATATTATGCACAGGGATGAGGAGGTAGTTAATCTAGCCAAGCCTTCTGTTCCTCCCTTTCTCATTGTCTTCTTGGTGGTACTTTGTTTTTCTGTGCCATTCTTAATTCACACGGCATTCTCCTCTTCAGGTGAATTACTTCCCTTCAAGGTATGACCCAGCAGGTCATGCAGAGAGGTTCCCAATTCCACCCCGTGTTCTTAATGGCAGGCGTGAGAAGGTGAGTTCCCATCATCCATCATAGCTGTGTTCTTTTGGGTGATGACACCTATTCTTTCATTTATATACATGCTAAGTTGTATGTCTGGCAAAGCTGACCAATTTTTCAAATCATCTGAATGAAACATATACTTGGTTCTTATTCTGTAATGTGTTGGCTATTCTTTCATCGGCCAGATTTTTATCAAGGTTGAGTTATGAACTAATAATGCATTTCCATTTTCACCTGCAGGTTATGATTGCCAAGGAGAACAATTTCAAGCAGCCCGGGGAGCGATACCGTTCCTTTGCTCCCGACAGGTTTTCACCCACCCTCAAATTACATTTTACTTCCTGCATGCCCCCAACCTACTGAACTAATAACCATCTATATGTTCTTTCAGGCAAGAGCGTTTCATCCGCCGCTGGGTTGATGCATTGTCTGATCCTAGAGTCACACACGAAATCCGCAGCATCTGGATCTCATACTGGTCTCAGGTTTGTTGACAATCTTCATTTCGATTAAGAATTACTTGTTAATCATTTACTCTTTATTATTCTAACCACTGTTTTTCATCACATGCAGTGTGACAAATCCTTGGGTCAGAAGCTCGCTACTCGTCTCAACATAAGACCAAATATGTGATGAAGATGACGATATATCAAAAGCATTTGGTTTTCAACAGTCAGTCCTATAAGTAAGCATGTGTCCTTGTCCCATAAAACAAACATTACTGATGTTCAATTTTATGTTTGAAGTACTGTGAGGGTCCATAGTTCATATACCCATACTTTTGGGTGTAATAATAATTTATATATGACATTTTGTGAAACTTTATATATCTCTCATGTCATTAATCTTTGAACTTCTTCTTGACTTGCATGTTATGGTCACTTCTCTTTTCTCTTTTTGATGATCTGTACTGTACAGCCTGTGAGAGTTCCCATTGCATTTTTTTTTTCTGGTTTGATTTATTTTATGTTCACTCATATTATGTTCTAGAAGTAATAACAAAGTTCTTGTGACCTATCTTAAGTACCATTTTGCAGGTTTGATTTATTTTTGATTTATTTTATATTCACTCTTATGTTTGAGTTTGAGAACTAAATAGTGTACCTGAAGAAGGTTGTGTTCTTTTTATTTTTTGATGCTCAGCTCTGATTGGTTCTCTTCTATACTGAGTGTGACACCTAGGTATGCGTTTGGGCTACTAAGATTTGGTGTTTTTTTTTAAATAGCATGTACTTATCCTTGAAGTGATAATTTTAGTACCTAATAAAAACTATTTTTTTATTATTCATCTTCTGCCTTCTGGAATGATCTATTCAACTGATACCCGTGTTGTTGTTTCCTTTGTTCTGTGTGTGTAAAGGTCTGTGTTCTAAGTTGGTTCTTTTGGTACATGTATGTATCTGTGTTCTAGTTGGTTCTTTTGGTACATGTTTGTACGTATGTATGGTAACATTGAATGTTAGCATACATATCAGTACGGCCGGTCTTAACACTATTTATTTACGATTGTCTTATTTTGAAGCATTTGGAGAGTATTTTTTTTCAAATCCAACCGTATGAATGGAATATCAAAAAAATAAGATAATATGTCGATTTTCATACAATTTGAAGAGGTGATGATCATTTTCTAAAAGGTGAAATTTTAAAATTTCACCTTTTGTGATGAGTTAAAATTTCACCCTTTAAAATCAGTACTTATCACCTCACCAAATTGTATGAAAATCGACTTTTTGATGTTCTTTTTATCCATACGATTGGATTTGGAAAAAATACTCTTCAAAATGTCTCAAAATGAGACGACCTTATTTGCACAGTGATGTGGCCGGTATCAGAATTATATATATATATATATATATATATATATATATATATATATACACGGATTTGATAACATCCAAACCGGCCTCGACATCACAAGTAAACGAGGCCGCTTCATTTTCGGCTGGAAAGAAGTTGATTTCCAATCTGCATTTATGCGAATGGGAAGATCATCAAAAAATAAACTAGTATATTCATTTTTATATAATTTGGTGACCGTTTGATCCTCCTACTTAATGGTTCTTATTTTATAAAAATTTTAATAGTTCTTTATTTCAATCAGTGGAAGGACCACCAAATTATATAAAAATGGACATGATAGTTTATTTTTTGATGATTTTTCCATTTGTACGGTTGAAAATACTTCAAACATGCTCCAAGAGTCGAAATGTTTGGTCGTCGGATCTGTATAGTGATCCGGTTATCAAGCGCGTTAGCATCCGACGCCCAAACTAACACTCATACTAACACCCCAAAACTACACCCCCATACTAACCCAATACTATAGAGTAGAGATAGAATGGGCCGGCCGCAAATGCGACCAGCCTGATTGTAACAAATTTAATTTTATATATATATATATATATATATATATATATATATATATATAAACCTAAATTTTAATGTTTTTGAATACTGAACAAGTTCATCAAGTATCACCTTCTTCCAATTAAGATCCTTACAATAAGAACCTTACAACAAAATAATTAAAATACATTGAACCAACTTCCTATCTCTAGGACTAAGACGGTAACTAAATTAACTTCATACTGACCAAGCTTCAGACATCCTACCCGCTTCATTGTCTCCAGTCAGTAGAGAAGACGAGATACCACTGAACTTGCTAATAAATTCTCCAATTCTCTCATTGCCATCATCTAATCATCGACTTATTCTCCCCAGGTGAATGTAAAATAAGCATTACATAAATATTGAATATATACATCTGCTATATGTATACCCAAACCTCGCAATTGCCAATGGACATTGTTCGACTGATAGGCGAACAAAATCTAATTGCAAAACTGGTCAGCTTGATTGAGCTGCTGGTACTGCTGGTGCTGCTGGTTGATTTTCTAGTTTAGTATCTACAGGCACAAACCTTGAGGGAGGACCACAGATGCTCAGCACCACCTGCAACAACCATGGGTTCTTTAGTTAACAAAATCTTCTAAACTAAAGATTTTCGGAAATGGGGTTTTCATTTACTTACTGGTAAGAATACTAGCCCATGCAGGAATCCGATAAGAACTAGTGCCAGAAACATTTTGAAATAATAGACCTGTAAACACAACTGAAAGCTCAGTGCTGAACATTAGCACAACTAAAATTGGAGAAACTAAAAGATGTGATGAATTAGAGACCACAAAAAGTTCTGATTTTGCAAAGTGCAGAACGATCACTCCAACTAGCTTTGTGAGTGTGATTCCACTGCGACCAAGAGGAAAGCAAATGTAAGTTTAAGTACAAATCTTAGTACTATGAAGCAAATGAATAAGAAAGAGTTTTTTTTTTTATAAATGTAAACAAGCCACTAGAAGCATGCCATAGGTGTGGTTCAAACCCTCCATCTATGAGAGGGAATGGGCTAGCCAACTTTTGAATGGAATGGGCTAGTCAACTTTTGAATAAGATAAGAAAGAGCTTTATGCTGTTATATTTGGAGGATATGCTATAGCTTTTAGCAATTTTTTTAAATATGCATACTGTCATAATCAGGACATCAAGGAAACCAGATCTCGAGTTTCAGAAATGGGTTTACATGTTTTAAGAGGTGTCTCCTATGAAAGCAATGGTAAGGATTGATGTATGAGAAAAATAGAGTGCCATCTTTTTGGAATGTCTAAGCCTTGTTGAACAAAGGATAGGTTTGCCTCAATTACCATCTGGCCATATTCCACCCAAATCATAAAGTGGTTGATGAGTTGTTGCATTTAAAAAAAAGTCATGAATTAAGATTAAGGATATAATAATGTTCAATTGGATACTTCAAAAATTTTATGGAACAACCACTCAATATGGAAAGCCTTGGATGTAAGATGTAGTAGGATATGCTACGAAGTTAGGTGAGAAACATAGCTTCTGAGTCTTTAAAAAAATAGCTTACCTGAAAACAGAAGCACCCATTGTACATAATGCCTCCTTAGCCCGTGCCTCTCTATCCCCACTTGCAATCTGTGTCAATAGAATAACACTAAGTTAGAATGCCATAGAATATTATCAGAAAATGGTTGCAGAGCTCATCATAATCAAAGGTCAATAGATGATTGAATACTTTAATAATACTATATATGATCCAAATTTTTTTAAATAAAAAATAAAAAAATATAGAACTGTTTGTTGCTAACTTTTGGCAGCAGATAGTACATTAGGCTTTTATTACATTATGAAACTCTGTCAAGTATGATGTACTCTAAATTTTAACTCTTAAGATTAAAAAGGTAGCTGTCAACTTTTGATAAGAAAAAATAACAAATAAACCATGCTAGATGTTGATGATGATGCTCAATTTGATAGTTTTGAGATGCAACAGAGCTTCAGGTTTCCAATTGAGGCCTAAGAATTTTGATAGTGTTTAGCAGAGTTCTTTGCATATTGTTCTCCACTAGTTTACCAAACCAACTTATTCTCTTGAGATGCTTATTTTGAATACAAGTCAGGTGATGATCCTCAATGAAGCCACAAATAAATAATGGCCGAAGTAGCAAAAATTAGAACTTGATGATTGCTTTTTTTTTTTTTTATAAATGTGGACAAGGCACTAAAAACACTCTTGATGCGTGATTTGAACCCTCAAACTCTCCTTGTGAGAGGGAGTGGGCTAGCCAACTTTCCTTGTGAAAGTTGGTAGAACTTCAAAGCATTCGAATTGGTTAATTATGCATGTTTTATACTAACCACTCTGCATGTGTGGACATAAACTAGACTAAAATGATTATTGTGGTCATGAAAAAATTAAGGTAGCCTCCTCTTCGAATTAACAACTCCCAACAAATGGCTCTTTCAAACTGAACTCTGCTATAGATCTTGACTCTTAAATCGAAAATTAGCACACAGGATGGAAAAATGTGCAAGGGGTGAATTCCAGGTGGAAAGAACCTTAATCCTATAAAAAATATAATCATATAACCTTGATTGAATTCTTTACAACCTAACACTGTAAATTATGTTAAAGTATAAATTTTTTTAAAATAACTATCTGCATTACATCTTAGTATGAAAAGCTGTAAACAAGGCTTACTGAGAAAGCATGAGTTATATGCACACAGAATTCAACAGCAATCCCCACTGACATAACAAGGTTCACAACAGAGACTGCATTCAGTTGTATCTCTAAAAGTGCCATGACTCCCTGCAGAGATAATTTGACCAAGCACAAGTTGCAAACTATATCAGAAGTACATAAAAAATAAAAAAGCAATGGAAGTTGGAAGCAAATAAAAACATTTATTCAATTCCAAACATCAACCAAGGAACTGAAACACCTATGATCGAGCAACTAGAAATATGTAGAATGAAAGTTTAGAAGAATTATTCTTCTCTTACCTTGTAGAACTATCTCAAACATGCCATAAATATCTAGTCTTATCACATTGGAGAATTGTAATAGCAATTATTTTCCTGGTCTTGTTACATTTAGTAGAGGCTGAAAAAGGTTTTTCTTAGAATGAAGATGCCCAAGAATAAGAATGACAAAAAACAAATGATAAGACATGTGTAGTAGAAGTTTATTTACCATCATATCCACAACAATCATTGCCAACACCATAAGAATGATCAATGAACCCCATAAGCTGCATTTATGAAGAAATGAGGTTTAGAATAATGATCTGCCTCTGGTTTCTATATGAAAAGGCATGATGGGATTATAAAAAGTTTCTGACTTAAAGAAATAAACAAAATAAGCCTATATCCAGTAATATTATTACTGACCTGCAGGTGATTACTAGACAAACAAAAAACACAGCACCTGTAGATTAAAGACATCAAACTTTGTCAGGCTCAAACACGAGTAGTTCCTGAGCAAAATTATATAGGCCAAGAGACATGAAAACTCAAATATAGTAGCTCATGCTACCCATGGCATTGGAATAGATTAGGCAATCGAAGTGTTCTGTTCTCTACTTGGCCCAAAATCCTATTCCGAATCAAGTTTGTTGCTTTTCAATTCATGCTTGTAATTACCTAAGGTACATTATAAACATGTAAAATAATTCTAATGTGTATATGGAGCTGATACCTTACATGGTTACCAAGGCATTCTACATTAAGAAATGGGCAGTCTTCAGAGGCAAGCTTGTGATGAAAAATGGGTATGGAAAATAGAATTATGCACATTAGCAGAAATGGAAAAAAAAAATAATAACAATTAACTCCAAATCATTCAGTCTATAAGTGCAAATAAGTCAGGTTGCAGTACTAGCTATTCTAGAACTTATGATGATAAATAGACACCAACCAAGGCCAATAGCAATGTTGATCAGTGCTGTCCTCCAGATATGCAGATATTGTTCAAAGAAAATGTAGAAAACAGAATATGGAAACACCTGTATCTGCACAAGGAATGTTCAAGAACAATATTATATTTGCAATAATAAAGACATCCATCTCAGGAAAGAAAATAACACCACCAAAGCAACTATGATTTGCTTGACACATACAGAGTTGATACTCTTTGGTGCGGGCATGAGTGTTGGATACAGCAAAATTTCAAAATCATGATATGGTGACACCATTCAGGGCATATATTTGGATATTTCATCTGTGTGTATCACCAAATGAAATTTTAAATTCATTCATATTTAATGCCTAAACATAAAACTTTTTAAATGAAGAAATACATCTCTGTGTCATTGAAACGTTCTAAAGACAACATGAAGCTAGCTTTATTTAAGTCCCTCCAACCTGATATGGCCTAACAGAAAACACATCCTGAAAGGGTCTAAATTAAAAAAACCAACTTCGTTCAACTTGACATGAAGAGGCCCTACCCAGAAAAGGGCTGCCCGGTGCTCCAAACCTCCCGCTATGCGCGGGGTCCGGGGAAGGGAAGGACCACTTGATTCTATTGTATGCAGCCTTACCCTGTTGTTTTTACAAGAGACTGTTTTCATGACTCGAACCCATGACCTCTAGGTCATATGGTGACAACTTTACTGTTGCCCCAAGGCCCAACCCAGATTAAACTTTAATTTATGATCAATACTGACATAGGCGCAGTTTGTTTGGATTGAAGAATTTTTCACATGCAATGCAATGTCTGATACAACTTTTATCAATTGTTAATATTGCCAGTGATACTAACAAATTCATCAAAATGAAAGTGAAAATAGTTTTATACAGGGGAAAATATTAAGGATCTTAAGACGATGGAAAAATTTATCCTATGATGCCTTTGTACTTCATCCCCTCTTAGCTAACCCTATTGAGATCAATCGCTCAACACCAAATTAAATGGCTGATAAGAGCTTGAGATAGTGTTAATATATCTAATTAGTTTTATAATTGGTTGCATTGTTCTTTAACAGGAAACTAAAGTATTCCATCTTAGAATTTCATATAACTTGCAGTATGGAGATAGTGAGGATGGAAGAAATTTCAACTTGGCAGGAAAAGTTGTAGGAGCATCACGCCCGAGCAATTTTCATATCGTAATGAACATCCAAATAACAAACAAGGACTCTTGAACCGGTTCCATTTTTTAATTAGCATATCAGAATTATATGCACAAGAAATTGTCATGAAATAAAAAGCACAAACATACCAGTATACTTCTAAACTTCTAGTTTGCTCGTCTTATGTTCAAGATAAATTTAATCTCCAATTACCTAGCCACTTACCTGTAAAGCATCAGATATCCGAGAACTAAAATCCTGTGCAGCTTTCATTGAACTCACATAGTCATTCTGTAGTAAATCCATGAACAGAAAATAGTTAAGAAAGATAAGTCCACCAATACCACAGGATCAAGAATGACAAAAATCCACTTTTACCTGCTTATTAAGAGGTGTATGATATGTTCGAAATGATGATGCTTGAATAAGACCACTGTCATAACCTGAATATTGTGTATAATGAAGATCAATCATTAGAAATGCAAAATGGATGAAATAATCACTCTTGAAGAATATTTTGTTACTTAAAGATCGGTAACAAGTTTTTTTTTTATTTTAATTTTTAATAAAAGTGGATAAACCACATTCATTAATAGATTTGTAACAAGTATGGAACAGACCTGTCAGATCCACACTGCCAGTGTAAGCTCCTTTACCACCCTTGGCACAATTAGAGGATGGCAATGCATCAAGAAACCATGGAAGTTTTTCCTTAAACTGTACCGTAGAAGGACGGCCACTATGCAAATCTGAAGAATGAAAACACTAGACAAAACAGTGTGGTTAGAATCCTAACAAAATTAGTTAGTTGTGATTTATAATTTTATAACCTCTCTATAAAGAGATCCAAGAAGATCAGAGGAAGAAGACATTTATGAACATTGTTCCAGAGTCAGTAACAGCATAGTCACATCCAACAAGATATATGCTTGCGATGAAAGAGGCCACAGGGCAGTTGAAAGCTTAATGATCATCAAAGCTTAAATAATTTTCTACGTAAAGAGTTTACCATGGTACAGTCTTTGCAGATTCCACCCATGCTGCAAGGAGGCTAGGAAAGCAAAATACAGACACTCTGTTTAGTAAAAAATGATCATGAACTTCAGAAATTAGATAAGATTGGGAATTTGAGATAAAAAAGAATTCCATTTAAACCAATCCCGTCAAGCATACAACAAGCATATTATAACACAATGACGCAAAATAAATACATCTGGAAAGCTAAGCAAATTGATTCATTAATTAAGAAGGCCTCATGGCCAAGAAAAACAAGCAGAGTACTTGCTTGGTCCAATATTGTGTTAAAAATGACTAAACATACACATTTGATACCCATCCTTACCACTAGAGACCACTTGAAATATTTCCTTTCTTGAGGGGGTCCATCTTATTTTCGCTTGGTTTCCAACCAATCAACTTAAATGAAATACGAAGGGAATAAGGAGCTTATTCACAAGACCATGAGCCCTTTTAAGGGGGGTTTTTGAACCTATATTGACTGGAAATGTCGATAAACTGTGCGGATATGTAAAAGATATTCTTTAACTTCATGTCACCAATGTAAGTATAGGTGTTAAATGGGTCATGCTAGGCCGACACAGCATGGGTCCGGCCCATACTGGGCACTGTGCATGCCCGTGCCGGCACGACCCACAAAATTTCGGGGCAAGCCCAGCATGAGGCACAGGCCGGCTTATGTCATGTCGGGCTGGTCCACTAAATTTATAAAAATATCAAAATATCAAAATATCTAAGAAAATTCTAAAAAAAAAAAAATCCAAAAACACCTCAAAAAAATCCAGGAAAATCCCCAAAAATTCAAAAAAAAAAAAAATCCTAAAAAACTCTGAAAATTCTGGAAAATCCAAAAATTCCCAAAACTCCCAAAAAAAAATCCCATTAAATTTTCAAAAAATCCCAAAAATTCCCAAGATTCAAATATAGCAGTTTTATAGTTGAAAGGTTTTTATTTTTTATTTTTTAGGGTTTAAAAAGAGTTAAAATAAAAAAAAATCTAATGGGCCAGGCCCGCTAGGTTGTGCCAGCCAGCAGGCCGCACGGCACCGGCCCAAAATGGGCCCATGCCTAGGCACAACCCATTCATGCCCGGGCCTTGCCGGCCTGTGGGCAGTACAACCCGATTGACACCTCTAAATCAAAGGTACTGCTCTAGAGTAAACCTTTATCCTCCAAGAAACCCATTTATATTGTGAAGTCTTCATTTAAGGTACTGCATCAGTATCATAAGTTCCTTGATAATAGATCAAGTTCTATATAAAGCGAAAATGGCTCCTAAGGGTATGCTGCTGGAACCTTTAATACTTTTATGAGGATGTTTTTCTTCATCCTGGAATAGAAAAAACATGAAACTGGTTGCAGAACCTAACAAGAACCTAGATGATTTATATTACCCTAACCCAATTCAACACAAGAGAATTAAACAACAAAAACTCATCTGGACAATATAATTCAACTCAATATCATATGTGTGCGCTAATAATCATTTCATTAGAAAGTACAATGAGATTATGTTTTGCATATATTCTCTTACTCAAAATCATGACCTAAATTAGATATGAATATATGGTTAGTAATGAGGTGGAATGACATATACAAGACCTGATCATCAGGAGGGCAATAGCTCCCGTTGACAAATTTGCGACAACAACTAAATGCTTCGGGAGATAACCATATCAAGAAGTCATCAAGCCATGATGCAGCAGGCTTAGCAATGTAGCTTGATTCTGGTGTCAATGATGCCTTTGTAATCTGCACAGAATTGATACAAAGAAAATAACTCAGAAAGAACATGTTGATTGTATTGAGGAAGACAATCTATACATCCTACAGAATCTATAACCTTACTTACTATGCTTAAAACTAAAATGAAGAAGTCAACCTTTATTTTTGCAGCAGTTGGTTGAGTCTAATTGATGAATAAGAAATGATGGGTATTTTTTATGGGAAAGCTATAACATTGGTAAATCATATTGTGTATCAATTAGGTAATAAAAAAAATGGATAATTATGGTTGTTATTACATAAATCATATTATAGACCTATATATCAAGATGAATAGATCAAGGTTTACAATAAAAATTCTTAGTTTTTCCATGGCTACTTGGTATTCTAATCATACTTATCAATAATTTCAGAATACTTTCCTACCTTCCATGGCAGATTAGATGTTGTAGATTGTACACCATTATCCAAGGTGTGGATTTTCAATTTAAAGCATCTATAGTATTATAGAAATAGATTGAGACTCAAATGCTAATAGTGGCAGATTAACTTCTACACAGAAACACATATAGGAAGAAATAAGGGTATTGTGTGTTTGTCAAATAATTATGTTTCAACTATTTTGAGTTGATTATGGAGACATAATTGCCCAAAATCCGAGAATAATAGCATTCTAATATCCATTCTGGTTTCTAGTTCTTCCCACTTTTTTCTAGATGCATTGGCCATAGTGTTCCACAACCAAGAGCCTGCATAGATTATCCACTTATACTCCTTTCATGCCATGTTTGTACAATTCAATCATTTTTTAGGGGTTTCTTTGTTTGCATACCCTGGAAGTAGTGGATGGAAAAAGGAAAAAGGTTGTTGATATATGCCTCTAAACTTATACTTATCCAGCAGTGAGCAGTTGAGAGCTGGCAGCCATGGGATGGCAGGGAGTGTGGCAACAGCATAGACATCAATGACGAAACAGCCGAAAGCAGATAAGGAAGAAGAAAAAGAGGAAGAGAAAAGATTAGGGCTCAAACAAACTTTCACAAGCTACTGTCGATTGGCTCATGGCTTGACTTTCTTTAAAAAAGTTAGCAGGTAACACTCAGATGATGAAATGACCAAACTTTAGATGCAAAATTAATCAGAAATAAATATGATTGACATGGCATGGCATTTTACCTCATTCAAAAGAGAGTTAGAATCACAATGACTGATGGAGCATAATTGATTGGTTTGGTTTGACTCCAAGCTGGCAGAGAGAGAGAAACCAAATCAGGTTGCATGCTACCTGTCTCTTTCATTTTTATACTAATTTCAACAACCAAACAAACAACATTTCTGTAAAAAATCCATTATCCTTCAAAGTCAGACATGCAAACTTGGAAAAAGGTACAATAAATCATTTAAAATAAACATAAAAAGAGTCATGCTGCATTCTATCCCAACAAATGATGTGTTTACATCTCTAAAGCATGCCCAGTCCACTTGTAAATTTCTCCAGCTCTATAATTCAATTATTCTTTCTTATGATGCTGAAATTAGGAACATAGCTATCACATATCATCTTCCAACACAAAATACTGGTGAAAAATTCATGACTCCATTATATATTGCTTTGGTGGATAGAAAAACTGAAGTTAAATGCCTGTACCAGGCAGACATTTAGTTTTAGGATCTCTAGTTGAGAAGTAACATATGTAGCTTAATTGAAAATCAGAAGAGAGACCGGAAAATTAGAGAAAATTAGATGAAGGCAAAATGGTGAAAATAAATGTAGATTGTTAAACACCAATCTAACAATCTAATAACTAGACTTCAATCTAATAAATAAATTTGTTAGTTTGAATGAGAATCATATCATGATAATCAAATTTAACTTTTTGTTTTCATTTAAAAATTTTAGATTATATAATAAATCAAAAAATATTTTATTTAAAATTTTTATATACTTTTCATATATTTAAAATTCATTTATTGTTAAAAATAGAAAACAAATTGATTATATCTTTTTTTAGTAATTTACACCAAGAGAAAAGCTGTTTTATGTGATTGTAACCAAACAAAATAATCTATTGCAAAAACTTTATTTCATAAAGGTCTCTCTGCTCTTTGAAAGCTCTAACTTAAGAGGCCTTTAATGAAACAAACACCAAACACACCCTCAAACTACTTTGAGCTTGGCTAGGTAAGAATCAATTGTAAAAGAAAAAATGGTGATTCTGAGCCAAAAGATATAGATCTTACCAATAAGAAAAGAGGAATTGTAAATAATTAGACTTCAATCTAACAATCTTATTTTTGTGAAAGCGAAAGTACAATTTTAGTCCCTGAACTATATTAGAAAATTCAATTTTCCCCTGTGCTAAAGAAAGATTTTGTTAGTCAAGATTTCGTTCATTTTGGTCCCTGAGGGTAACTTTGTTGCTATGTGGCATCAATTCCAATAGTTGGTAGCTGACAGAGCATTGCCACATTAGTGACCACTTGATTTTTGTTTTTATTTTTTTGAGAGAGGGTGGTGGAGTTTCAGCATGTGCAAGGTCGACAACTTGGTTTTTTATTCATTTCACACCAACATGCCCCCATATAATAAATAAAAACCATGTTGTATCTGATGTGGCACGTACTGACTCAAAGCCACATTATATTGTCATAAGTAAACCCTTCTTCCAAAAAATTCAAGTGGCCATTGACATCACAATGTCAAGTCAACAGCCAATTAGGTGGGGAAAGTGCCACCTAAGCACAGAAAATAATTTAAAATACTTAACTAACCGAACTAATGCCACATTAACAACAGAGTTAGCCACGAAGACCAAAATGAACGAAATCGAGTAGATTAGGGACTAAGGAAAAGTCTTTTTTAGTGTAAGGGGCAAACTGAATTTTTGGGTATAGTTGAGGGACTAAAAGTGCCCTTTCACCTTTGTGAAATTAAAATAAAAAGATCTTAAGACAATATAGATGCTAAACTGCTAAAATGGGTGATTTTTAGCCTTACCTGTAGTTAAAATCCTTTACAACAAAATATAATGGTGGTCCAATTTTGAGATATTTTGTGAGATCATCAAAGTAATCCTACAAAAGAGCAATGTATAATGCTAAAAATCATCAATTACCATGAAAATTGAATGTACAAAACATGTATAAACCTGAAAGGTACAAAGAACAGGATCAATAAAAAACCTGTAGATAGGAATCTCGAGGAAGGGCAATCTGCTGCTCTAAGCCAGGTTGAAGCTTGGTAGATAGTACCTATTGAATTTCAATGAATTTGAACAATTGTATATTGAAAAAAAATTACAAGCTCTTGGGAACAGAAGTGGTGAATGGGAAAACCAACTAAAGTTAAATGTAAGATACAATGTAAAACAAGTGTCTCGATACAAAAATAATGTTATACATGATCTGTATCAAACTAAATGTAACATTCTAAATTGCATTTAAGTTCAATAAGTGGCATGTTTGATTTTAATTAAAACATTCCAACAGTGAATGAAAAAGATAAAATCATTCGGCAACATAAGCAATTGATAAAGGTTTGATATGTGATCTGTATCATACTAGAACATATGTGATCTGAAGCGAAACAAAACTAGTATGCAACTTATATATGGTAAATAACGCTAAAACAAAAGCTAAGTCTATAAACAAACAAAAGGAAATAAAACTCATAGAAGCATGTAAAGAATCACATTGTATTACAAAACCTAAATAAAATTATTTTTGCCTTCACAAAGCTTTTACACATCCATAAGGGGGCCACCCCTAAGAATTCCAATTTTATACAAAGACTTCTAAATGAAAAAAAAAATGAATTAGTTTAGGGTTACAACTTCCCACTGAAACAAATTTGAAAAGTTAGGTTTTATTATTCTGAAGTCAAACAGTAATAGTGATGTCCATGTTTGATTATTTTCTCTTTAGAGTGGCATTTCATAATGCTATGAGAGCCATGATTGAAGAACCTACCAAAATTTAGTTAGCAATGCTCACTACTTGAAAGGTGTTCACAAAATACACACTTTTGCAAAATTGTAATGATTAGTTCAGTTATAGTGATCAATTGATTTATAATGTAGAACCGCCACATCGACAAGATTATTTAGACACTAAATCATTTCTATAAATTATCTCTGCATGAATAGCTGCATAGGGTTTTAAGAATTGAGTCAACATCAGTAATCAGACTTTATGATTCAAAGTTTCAAATAGTCCTTTGCAGTTTAAAGGAGAAATTGCTGTTAAAAGGAATACCATCTTCTCCCAAGGAAGAAGCTTTCTTAAATTGTTTCTTATTAGCTTCCCATCCAAGTCAAGAATATAAAAGATGAAGATATAATTTATTACCTCATAAATTTAACTGAAGCAAGAAAGTATGAAAGGAAATGAAAAAATGTTATGGAAGAGACTCACAATGCTTGCAAAAGCAATGGCAATGAAAGCAGCAATTACAATGAGTTTAACTCCAGGAAGCCCAAGAAAGGGTGCATGAACATCCTATAATAAAAGATATGATGTTAATTGCTTCATATGGTCTAAAATCTTACTAATCAATTTAGTAATAAACTGACAAAAAGTGGTCAAGAAATCAGCAACGCCACATTAATTAGTACAGAGTTTTTTGAAACACAACTTATTTTGGAAGCTCAAAAAGAACTTCACATATCAAAAGCATCTGGGTGAGCAACATATGATAAGGAAATATGCAGTCAAAATCTTAAAAAAGGGGAATCATTAACAGCAAAGTGATTACAAAATGAACAGGTTGGCATAACTAAGTGAATAAATCCGAGACACACCTATCTCCTTGTGATTATTTTTTGACATATATGGTTATACTATTCCCTTGGCACAACGGTAAAGTTGTTGCCTTGTGACCTAGAGGTCACGGGTTCGAGTTGAGTCGTGGAAACAACCTCTTGTTTTAAAAGTAGGGTAAGGTTGCGTATAATAGACCCAAGTGGTCCGACCTTTCACCGGACCCCACACAATGCGGGAGCTTTGTAGCACCAGGATGCCCTTTTTTTATATAGTTATACTGTTGAAGGGGCACATGTGGAGACCAAACTCATTTGTGTGATAGATTACAAGAATATATAGAATTTTTCAACAGCCTTAATGATTTTTTTATTTGTACATAGTTGTCGTGCAATGGAGACATCATTGAATGATGATATCCATCATCCTAATTACAATTTTTGAGCATTTATACCATCAATTATAGAAACTTGATGTTTATTTAATCATATGACTAAAGTGATGGCCCTTCAAGAAATATAACAATATAATCCTCAGTGAGATAATGAATATCATCTCACCATTTATAAAATCTCCAATGTGATGTTCAATACATCCAAGTGCTACTTCATCTCCATTGTACACACTCTCATACCATGTAAAAACATCTCTTTAAGTATGTCATGACAATCTACTTCCATCTCTTTTTCCTCCTTCAAATCAGATACTATACTCTATGCATTTTTGGTGTGACCCTTTTGAGTAATGCACATTAATAACAGCTTATAAGATTTTGGGTAGCCTGAGGCATGTATGAAGTGTATGGGACAAGTATTGATGCAACAATGGTCAGTTCCTTTCATAATCTCTTTCTCAACAGGAGGATATGAGCTAGATTATATTTTACATGAAGATCCATATACACATGCATTCAATGTAACAATTATAGTTGTTCAATTTCAAACATTGACATTATCTAATGAGAAGATTTGGACAGCGACTCAGACATGAACTAGCAGCATTAACACAACAAGAAACAAATTTTCCTGATATCAACTTGATATTGTAAAATCTAGTTGCAACCTGAGCTAAACACTCCCAACAGATGCAACTATTCTTGACTTCAAAGAACTAATGTGAGAAAAAAGGAAATAAAAACTAAATCAACATTTAGAGTTAATAATTTGACCAATTAAAACCAATGACAAGTATGCAGAGTAAGAATTTACCTTCATATAGCGTGTAAGCAACCCCAATTTTCTTTGGCCACTGCCTACATTGTCTCAAAATCATTTAAAGGTTCATTACATTAATAAGTAATAAGAGATTGCAAAGTTATGTCAAGTGACAGAATGATTGCTTTGTGCACTTCCAATGGGATAAAAAACAGCACCTTTATCAGAGCTTACTGATGGTGAAACTTTTACACATGGGAAGCAATCAACCCTATTATCCTCAGCCCTTCGAGAATCAAAAATTATAAGGGCCACAAAAGCAGTAACTTGTAAAATGAAGTCCAAAAACACAGCCAATGCTGCACATAAAAGGACCATCAGAATGGTGTTGAAACTTGGGAAAAACTTGAATAAATATTGAGTAAGCTAACCAGCAAACATGGAAAACACACGGCAAGCAGGCATGGGAGTAAAACTTCCAACAGCAAAGGCAAGAACTTCAGATAGGCTAGCAAGAGTTATAGATGGACCAACTTCCACAAGTGCATTGCTAATTTTCTCTTCTAAGGGCAAGTCTGATGGCTTCCGTTTAACAGCATGCACAAGGATGCACATGTTATCAACACCAACCTGAGGGAAATAAGACAAGATCAATTACCATAATGTATCAGACTAGTGGACTCTTGAATTTCGCAGTTCCAGTCATTCATGAGATTAGTATGTTAAAATTCTAAACATGTATATGCTGGTGATGTAAATTATTCTGTCATTGGTGATACAATGACTATGCCTACTTCGGTGGTCTCACTCAAGTAAATCTTACCTGTAGATCTTTCCAAATTTAGGGCCTGTCTGGATGGTCTTATAAGAATTCCTATGAGGATAAAGATGCTCCTAACTCGTTTCTGGAGGATTCAGAGGAACTTTTTACCTGTACCTTTTGATGGATGACATGTGGAAAATATTCTTCAAACACATTGAATACCACCAAAAATAAGTGAAAGGTAAGCTCATTGATCCAACCTCCATATAAATTAAAATTTTAAATAAAAATAAAAGAAAGAATGGTTGAAAAAAAAATACCACATCTAAGTCTAATCATTCTTCTGCTCTTCAAATCCCTCTATATCCTCCTCAATTTTTTTCCCTATTAACATCAGGTGATCCACAGCTCTCATATTGAAAGTCCATCTCATGTTTTTGACACATTTCCACCATCCTCTCATCATTGCAAAGCGTGCAGTTGTTGCTGCTTTCAGATTACCCAAACACTATAAGGTCTCCATTGTCTTTGATTGTAGTGATTTTTTAGGGTAATGAGAGAGATCAAAATGGAAGAAGAGGAACAAGAGAATGGATGAAAGGGAAAGCAGGAGAGAAGTGGACGAAGAGGATAACATATCAGGTTCCAACCCTAAGATTCATATGAAAAAAAATCTGAGGCATGTTTATCTTCCATGGAATCTATTGATTCTAGGAGAAATTTGTATCCTGCAAACAGAAAAATGGAAACTATCTGTATAATCCATTTGATAAGGGTGAAAAATTCAAATATAGAGAGTTGGTCCAGTTGAAGTTCAGTTTGATGACTAAACCAATTGGCTAACATGAGGATTATTTAGCATTTTGAGCCTACCACTAACTTGATCAATTTCAGTAGATAAATGAAAATTCACACCATTCATGTCAATTTATTTTCCTTAGAAAGGAAAAGGCTAAGCTCCTAGGTCCCAAATGTAAGACTCCGTCATGGGTTCCATTGACCAAGATCTAATGAATCCCATAAGTAAGTATTTAGTATTGTATCAACTCCAAATCACAATAGACTAATAGAAGGCATAGACAAACATTTCTATATTCCTTTATCAAAGAATCATCATCAAATTAATATTATTTAGTAGATAGCTTTCTATTTAGGCAAGAGTTTTCACCTTTTCTCTACTATTATTATATCTTACACATTCTTTTCATCTAATTTTCTTTATCAGGTGTTTTGCATTAAATAGTGCGCTTATCTTCTCTCTAAGCAATTTAGGAAATTTTTGTAAATCAGAATTACAATCTTATCATGATTATCATACTAAAATAAAAAGGAAGCAATAAGTGACAATTATGCAAGACATGCACCAAAGTATAGTCATGGCAAAGAAAAGGACTTAAATTAGAAGAGATTCAAGAGAAGGTGAACTTACAGCTAAAACAAGAAAAGGAATTACTTCCATTATGATGAGTGTGGACTTCACTCCAATGGCACTAAAGAATCCAATTGATGCAAGCACAGAAAGCATAACAACAATTACTCCAGATAACCCAAGCATCACCTGGAGAATGCTATATGTATTGATTAAAAAAGAGGAAAATATCTTAACAACAACAAGTAAATCCATGGGAAAAGAGGACATGAAAAAAATTAGACGAAGATATCCACAAAGTAAATAAAATGAATAAAAATATATTCCTTCCACTATTTCATGCAAACATCTTCAAAGTGGAATACTATTTGCAGCCAATGATCCCCTTACCAGGACAATTAGATACCTAGAAATCTCTAGCATTATTAATCATTTTTTATTATTATTTAAACCAATTTGGCATTTTCTGAATGGAGCCTGAATATTTTATCAGTCTAAGTTAACCATAAACGTAGGATTGATGAGGTGAGGTTTATAAGTTTATCTCCACAAAGAATTTGAATTGATCAAATAAGAAGATGGACATTGATGGCCAGCCATTCATTGACTGGATCCATATGAAAAAACACATAAAAAAACAACCAACTTTGTTCTAGATTTCACTTTTAACTTGGTACATAGTTTGAACATAGATAAATGCATAAAAAGGCGATCCCCACCACCATGAGCACAAAACAAAGCCTTCATCCCAACAATATTGAATCAGCTATTCAAAACCTTATTCTGATAACTTGAATACCATATATTCTAGGTACAGAAAATTTTTTGTTTCATTTTACTAAAAGTGAAACTTTGAAATCAATGACAGGTCAATATTATCTAAGCAGGACAGAAAAAAATAATAAAGCTTGCAGAGTAACATATAATACCTTCGAGAAAATGAAAATGGAAGAAAACTGATCGCTACCTCCCAATGTGAAAGAGATATAAGCAAACATCACAATATAGCTTATCTGGTACAAGTTCAAAAAAGGTGAAGAATGAAAAAAAAATGCAGTTATAGGCACATTATTTTATTCATGATAGTATAAGAAATAAGAATAACATGATGCAAAATATAATTCAAAAAACACAATAAATTTTACCAATATAGTTATAACATCTGCAGTACTTTCCCTTTTCAATTCTTCCTGAATAGAGCTCTCTGATGAAAAAGAAAGAGTGAGATTTTGCAACTGCACCATAGGAACCAGCTCTTCCTGTCATATTTATTTCAATCAATAACATAACAAGAGAAACTACATTGTCAAAAAAAATGATAGCACAGAACCAGAGGCACACATATAGGAAGCACCGCAGGTTTAATTAATATTTTTCATAGATTTACCTCATGAAATTTACTAGCCACTTCAAAAAGGATTACAGGAACCTTAAGAAATTTACTTACAGAAACACAGGCTCTTGTGAATATTACTACGCAAAACAAACATGCAGAGACAGTATGAAACGCAGTCCGCAGAGGCTTACTATGACATAGAAGCAAAATCTGAAAACCTTTGTATTCCTTACAGGTATACAGCAAACTAACACACAAGTATGCACAATTTTACAGAATGAACGACTACCTCCTACATTAACTGAAGAAAGATTATCATCTAGGAAACTGATTATAAGCCTATACAACAATAATGCAATCATGTTACTATTATGCAATATAATTCTCCCAACATACATGGAATAACAGTGTGCACTCATATCTTCCAAAATGGTATAAGAAGAGACCAAAACCAGACGAATATTTCAATGATAGTATTTAGAAGATTGTAAAAAGTATTTTTCTATTCTATCAAAATTAGAACAAAACCAAGTTTCATGAAGGACGGATGGTTTATTGTCATATGAACACAAATTATTCCAAAATATGTCATATTTATTGTCACATATCTTTCAGGAGGGACGGATGGTTTTCCAAGGGCATCCTCAGAACCACAGGCATATAAACTAGTTGCATACATGTAGTGAAAACAAACAGTTGCCGAAAATATATAGCATAAATACCTCATAAAAGGTTCATCATTGTATATTTACCCATCCAAAAAAACAAAAATTGAGTCCATGTTACTCTTCAACCCAATTTGCACCCTTTGGAGGGATAATTATGCAAGAATGAGTTTTTTTTAGTGGCATATATGCCAAGAAAATGAAGCTTCACCATAATTACACTTGTGGGCAAAGCTATCAAAGGGCCTTGCAGCCCATGGTTAGGGCAGAGGTTCTTGACCTTCAAGCAAAGCAACAGCAAACATATTCTAACCTGCATTTATTAGTGCCTAAATTGGAGTTTTTACCATATTGGAATGTATGGTTTTCTAGGTCCACACTATATGTGCAAAAAGATATTTCTTATTTGGGATTGCGCTTAGATAATCCAACTGCAGCCCAGAGCAAATTTACAGAACTGCTCACAGGTTCAATAGGGAATATTTTCAACATAGAAATGAAATGATGCCAGGCACTGGTTTTTCACTGAAGGTGCATTTCTTTCGAGGTAAATGATAGGTAGATACATAATAATTAGGACACAGATAAGCTATTTCTTTCATACCTCAAGAATAGCTTATCATATTTTTAGGTAGTGTAAGGAAATTCAACCAGTTTAGCTGCTGTATAAGGAATAAATCCTGGACAATGCCACTTGTCCAAGGCCGAAAATAAATATTCCTTGGGTGATGTTGTTTATATAAATAAGAGGGAAAAAAAAACATTACCTTTATTAGACGAATGAAAGCTCTCTCCCATGCCACAGCCTTTCCATTAGCATTGGCAGTTTCATCAATTTCATTGTTCACAGGATACGTGATCACAAATGCAGAAGCCTGCCAGGAAATACATAAGTAATATTCAAGACAACAATTATTTTCAGCTGTACATGAATAAACTATTGTATACCTCTGAGTATTTGCGTCCTGAAAACCCTCCTAATGCTGTGCTAGGATCAAGAGGTGCCTGAAATGCACTTAAACACGTCTGTGCAGAGGAATAATGCTGATGGTGTTCCGCAAATTAGGAATTTCCGGGTCCCGCAGATAAAGAATTCATTAAATTCCAACAAGAACAAGAATTAGTAAACAATTCTAGTTACAGATCAACTCTACTGAAAACTATGTCAATATAGAATTGTGAAAAAATAGCATTTTCACGACATAAATAATATAGAGTACATCTCAATAATGTCACTGTTCAATTAACCCAAATGGTATCCTGATTAGAAGTCATGAGAATAGATAAGCATTGATATACATAAAGATGACTGCCTAGTTTTCTAAGCTATCAAAAGTGTCTTGGTTCACATCCCAAAAAGAGGGCCAAGGGTTTAAGTCCTGAATAAGAACATAGTTGACTGATAAAAGATAAAATGAAATAAAAGAATACAATACATCAACAAGCAAAATTGGTAGTGGTAAAAAAAATAAATAAATAAATACAAAAACAAGGAGATGTACCTCGAAGCAATACTCTGCATGTTGTACACCACCATAAGCATCATAGTTTTGCGGATCCATTTTGAAATACTGTTAAGGATATAGATCATGTTGTCTAAAGATTACCTTTGATAAAATAGTGAAAAAGGTAAATTCAAAAATATATCTATTGGTTATTCAATAAAAGAAAATAAGCCAAAAAATTGTTCCCTGGACATGTTGAGTCATCAAGGCACTATGTGAGCACCTGACCCTTTTATTTCACTTAATTTTAGACAATATAACAGCATCAATCACTTGTGCCATGGTTGTCAAAAAGTGACAGGAAATGTCCTGAAAAACCAGCTACAGCACTAAATATAACAGAACATATTGCATTTGTGTTCTTTCCCATGTAAAGACATACACAATCTACATTATATGTTATGAAAAGTTAAAAAAAGGAAAGAGTCAAAGCAAATATACCTGAAGAACACTTTGAGTAGCACAATCTACACCAAGTGGTTTTAGGCAAATGTCTGTAAGAGATACCATGTTTCCAGAATAATTTGCACGAAGTCCATCAACCTATCCAGTTGAAGCATCTAGTAGAGATGATTTACATCTACAATACGTGTACGTCGAATTACAACTGTATATAAACAAAGTTACCTTCTTTTGTATTTCAAAGAGTAACTTTATATTTTGCTCGGTAACAATATTGGGTATTTTACCATCCTTTGGATCTGGAATAGTTCCTAATATAATCTGTATCAGAAAAAGGAAAGGAACATATAACAAAATTAGGTTTAAATTGAAAACAAAAACAAAAACTGAGGCAAGGAAAAAAAAAAGCTTGAAACATTATACAAAAAATTAGAATTTAGAAAAGAAAATTCATAATCTCCTATAACATGATAATTGCAGAAAAAAATAAAAATAAAAAAATAGTACAAAGAAGGATGAAACACTGGAGAAAAGAAGCATGCCCATTTAAGAAAAGTCCCAACAAAATCTATAGCTCTAGAATGAAATGTAAGTTATATCCTTTTTATCACTTTCATAAGATTTTTATTCATTATAATCCATGACAAATCATTAATGTATCAGGAACTATCATTTTATCATCTCTGATATGATTTAAGATAGACATGTTAAACCATAGCAAGTAAAGGAACAAGGATTAATCAGAGGTATAATGCTTCTTGGAAGAAATATGAGGGAATAGCAGCGTTATAGCAAATTGGCTACACAAAAAGGCAAATGGTTGCTGTTGCCTCAAAATGATGGTGAAATGGTGCTAAAGCATAAAATATGAGAAATAAATATTTGGGTCTCAAGATAAAGAAATTTTCATTGAAACTCTAATCTTTTTCATTTTTCTATATTGTTACAAAATTGGCATGCCACCATATCATGAAATTGACGTGGATATGCACAGTTCATGCTAGCCAATAAAGTAGGGTTAAATTTGAGTAGTCACTATTGAAGTATGGAGAATGGGACACCTGTTGATCAAATGAAATCACTATTATGGGGATGTTTGTGTGAACAGGTGAAGTAGGAATGGAGTGGTTGACCAACAGATGACAAATCTAAATTTCTGCTGGAATGTCTACATCAAATCTTATCTTCTCACTCAACCAGCAGAAAAGAAGAAAAAAAATCAAGTAGAAGACAATTTCACTTGCCATTGAACTAAAAACCACATATTAATTATAGAAGTCATGTGGCAGGTTTTTAACAAAGAAGAGATCATTCATTTAAGTACATGAGGGTGATTCATGATATGTATGTAATGCACAAATAGTGGCATGACAAATGGATTCCTAGGCCGAACAGGATAGCACAAAAAAAGACCACAGAAAGATTCAATGAAAACAGTCAAAGACAATAACAAACAAATAAAAACTGAGATATGAAAGAGAATAAGAAAACCTCCATGTAAAATATGAACTACTGAAAAAAAAAACATACCTGTTCGATTCTATAGAAAGGAGCAAGATGGTGGTCAAAATAGTATTTTTCCTCTGCAGCTTTGCTACCCGGGCTGACCCATAGCTGAATCAGCATGTAATTAGAAAGAGAACAAAACTGAGCTGCAACTAATGCATTTGCATAAGATTTATGGTTGAAATCTAAGTGATGCCTGAAAATATAAGGTCATTCATCTAAATATAAGTGATGCCTGAAAATATAAGGTCATTCATCTAAATCTAAGTGATGCCTGAAAGTACAAGTGCATCATGAAGATAATTCTGCCAATTAAGTCCAAAACTGAATCACTTGGCATTTTCATCTTCAATTGATAAGGATAAAATCGGTCATGCATCACATATCAGACAAAATACTGATAAAAGGTACTGACAGAAAAGAGTATATTAAACCGAGATAACTTGTTAATAGTAAAAAACTGCCAATGAAGCTTAATAGTAAAGAGAATAATAATCATTACCTTCTCCGGTCGTGTTTCCACCTTGAAATGGATTAAACCTATGCACAACAGAAGCGGAAGCGCAATTGATGAACAAAGAACCAGAGTGGGATTTCTAGAAACAAAACCTCCATATTTCCTGCAAAGGCACAAGAAACATAGAAGAACAGGAAAATTGTGTTCAACAGAGAGTTGCATGGATTATACAGAGAAATGACAAGCTGGATTTCCATTGACTACCTGAACAGTTTTGATAAATAACCCTGAATAATGGAAAATTGAGCATCTCTAATTACAGGAGGAATCTCCCCAGATATCTGAAATTCAACAGAGAATTTATTATAAAAGAACAAGTCCAGTAACAGCCATAAATAGTTGAACAGGAAGCTTGAGTCCTGCAAACAGAACATTGAGTTTACAGGCTGAGAAGAAAACTGAGTGAAACTTGCTGACAAATGTAGAACCTATAAACCCCAGTGCCATCCTATCCATCATCATCCAAGCCTTGTCAAAACATTATAAGCTTGGGCAAGGCTATTGTAAATGAATTGATGAACTTTCTTACCAGCTAGCACCCAGTTTTCAACTTAAAAGGACTAACGAATTGGACCAAATGTTTTGGCTATGGAAGCTATTGAGTAAGTGAAAGAATGACACAATAGCTATAAGGCAGAAATACAGGTTGTGAAACCCGTCAAGTTGTTTAAAAGTTGAAATTGCACAGCAAGAAGAAAGACTGAACCATACCTAAAGTAGGAAATAACCAGGGAAAAAGAAGAGAAAGTGGGAGGCTTGAAAGTATCAAGGATAGGTTTAAGGGGGGCTGTTCAGCTGTTGGAGTTCAACCCAAAATCCTCCAATTTGATGTTTATCCTTTCATTAAACCTCACATAATCAAGTTAGTGTTTGACTAGTATTTCAGTGTATATGCAATTGGTAGACAAAATCTTTATGAAAAGATAGATGAACTTGTTCAACGTGTATGAACTTTTACAGGAAAGGAAGAAATCCATGCTTAACCGGCACATTCTTTCGCCTTCTATTCCATCCAAGGGGTACAAGTTTAAAAAAATATATATAAATAAATAAACAAATAAATAAACAACTCCACCAACTAAAGAAAACATGAAAAAAAAATCTTGGACCAAGAATTTTTTTTTTCTTTTGTTACCCTGCATTTCTGGTGCTTGCTCACATGATGTTTGGAAATTGTTTCAGTTTAGCATTATCTGAAATTTTAACCAGTGAGACGAGGTATGTCTTGTTTTCCTAGTCATCTCTGTCCTAAACTCTCAAGGCATCATTTTGTTGCACCAAGCATATCATAGAAACTTAACTTCCTAGCTCACTTCATTCACTATGTGGAAAATCTTGAGATGACAATTAGGTCAAAGGCCCTACCTAGCATAGAAGTTTCCTTCTAGCAATTTCCTGTCCAAATAATTCAAATGTCAACGGTACTGGTTACACCGCAAATGGTCATTCTCATACTAGGTATTATCTATTTCTTGGCAACTCTCAAATTTTTCATTTCCAAGAAATTTTAGCCATCTATAGTTGAAGACAAACAGCATGGAAAAGCTGAGATTGGAAGATTCCTTTAAATTTCTTCTATAAAAAATGTTGATTTCTATACATACATGATACATGTATGACCTTTTCTATGCAACCAAATATCCATCAGATCAACTTTTGTTATCAAAATCATGACTATAGAAAAGCTTGATCAAAAAGAGATTTAAAATTAAAACAAATAAAAACATGTGGGCATCACAAACATGCTTCAGTCCATCCAAAGTAGATGTTGCAAACTAAAAGATAAGATAAAAAAAAAGGGGGCAGCCCAGTGCTACAAAGCTCCTGCTTCTTATTGGCTGTGCTAGGCGCAACCTTTGTTATTTAACATTTAGACATTGTTACAACAACTTAGACAAACAATCATGGAGAATGAACATTATACAAGAAATTATTATACTAAGCATTTGCTAATGAAATAGAAAGAGCAGCAAATGTAATACAAGAATCATCAGAAAAAATGGCATTTGGAGTATTAAAAGGAGACCATAACAACTGAAACACAACAAATAATAACTTACCTGAGTAGGTTGAGCAGATTGCTCCTGATTATTAACTGAACGGAGCTCAGTTTCATCCATGATATTCAACAATGGTTTTGTCTTAGATAAGAGGCCTGTTCTTTTTTTCCTTAAGTGAATAACTCCCCATGTCAAAATTGCAGAAATTAAGAAGATGTACGCAATCCCCAAAGAAAAAATGACACACTTGATCTGCAGGGTTTAACAATAGAACATAATGATTAGGAACCTAGGATATAAGTCAAAATTCATAAGACCACCTAAACTCACAAGTGTTTTCAAATCCAACCAAGAGCCACAATTAAGCCAAGAATGTCTGGCTGAAATTTTACCATTGGTGGGATGATTATCTAGTGGTTTAGTTGGCTTATATGAAACGTTGATCAGTTAACAGATACAGAGGGTCTTGTCTTGATAAAAGGATAACAAGAAACTATACAGTTGGCTCAGTTAACAGATAAAGTGTAACAAGAAATTATAAAAGAACCTTGTCTTCATTAAAAGATAAAAGGAGACACAATGGAGAACTTGATTAGTAATCTCTTTCAATAAAAAAAATTATCATTGGTTCAGTTAACAGATACAGAGGGTCTCATCTCAGGCTATCTTCTTCTATTCCTTAATTTTTCTCTTATTTTATCTTCATTCAATTATCCATCTTGTGATTATTGTAGACGAGCTTTAAGGTAGATCAACAATAAACTAGGTTAGCAATTCAACCAGAAAAAAATAAAGAACCAGAACAAAGTTGTATTTATATTGCCATTGTGATTAGAGAAGGCCATGCTTAGACTTATTACTAAAAACTTAAATCATAATGATGGATTTCTGGGATAGAAATGGTTACACTAATAATGTCTCAATTATGCCTGGGCTGCAGTGATTCAACATGTGCTAGCAAAAATATTGAGGAATGGAGGACAAAAGGATGTTAACTTTTATATCAAAAAGATGACAAAAATACAGAAAATTATGGCAGTTCTATCCTACTTTTATTTATGATCTCATTCATCACATTTATAAAGGGTCATCATACATTACGTTTGAGCCTAATTGATCAGTTGGTTAAACAAGTATTAGAGATTAAGTAAAGAATCAGATTTAAGATAATAAACCTTGTCATGAATAACACAGATATGTGATTCCTAATCACCTACCAGAAGCTTCAAACATGATATAGAACTATGGCTGAGGTTTGCCTGCAATTTTGTAATGTAGATTCTCATGCTAGTACAATAACAGAATAAGAAAATAAGAGCATATTGCAGCAATATATAGTGAGAGACAGGCAAACGTATATCAAGCTCTACATTACCTTCAAAGAACCAATTTCTATGAAACAAGAATGTTTCTGACGAGGAGCTGGTGGTTTAGATTCAGTGCATAAAGAAGATGAGGGACAATCACCACAAGAACAGCCCAACAAAGAGTCACCACAGGAATAAACAGTTGCATTCATGGGCTTTATTACAGATGAGTCAGAAATATTTGAATGAAATGTAATTGCATATGGTGAACCAGCCTCGTTAAGATTAGCTTGCCGACCTAGAAATGCAAACCAATCTACAAGGAGCAGAAAAACCTCATTAAAACCTCAAATAAAAGACTATGTAAATTGTGGCTACAAAGAAATGGCAAAAGACGAAAAGAGGCAGCAAGAGAGATATCTGATGATACCTTCTACAATATGCGTAGTAGTGAAACTGCCGGTTATGTATAAACCTCTTTTTCCTCATATGTTCTAGTAAAGACATTAATGCTATTAATAATCTGAACAATGGTGTTAGCAATTCTATGCTGAAACAAATCCTTTAACACTTGTCAACCTCAAATCTGATGATGCTCTGTCATCACCAGTCCTACAATTAATTTAAATTTAGTCTAAACCAGCAACCTGAAAATAAACTTAAAAACTATGTGAATGGTGGACACAGAGAAATGGCAAAAGATGAAAAAGGACATCAAGAGAAATATCTATGTCTTCCACAGTATGCATAATAAAGCATACAGCATTTTCAAAATAGTGAAACACCAATTACATATAAACGTTTTTCTCCTCGTGTGTTCCAATAAGGATAATAAGGTCATGCCAACTAAACAAATATATGTCATCAATTTTATGCTGTAGCAAATCCTTTAACATAGCTCAACCTCATTTTTCTGTTCATATATTCAAGAGTTCAAGTAAATAATTCAATATCAGTGCTAATCCCAGCAACCAGAAATTAACAATAATATTGCTGTAGAAAATGATTCAACACTCCTAATCCTCACATCTTACAAACTTCTGCTACCTTCCCAATGCTTACCCCTTATAACATGAAACAAAGTATCGCATAGAATGAAAAAAAGAATACACTTATGTGAAAGATTGAAAGCAGCAGATAAATTATCTTGTAGGCAAAAAGGATAGCCTCTTGCATTAGCAAACTTCCAGATGAAGAAATTAAACATTCACTTAGTGACACCTTCAGATTTAAACCAAACAGTATCTCAGCCTTTAGTTCAGGCTATACATCATGAAGAAAGGGTGGAAAATGTTATTAACCTGACGCATCTCTCACCTTTGTAATTTTCAGCACCACCACCAACAAAGTCCATGGCACGAGTGTTCATAGTACCAAATTTTACATCCTTGCAAGAGTTGAATAACTCTTCACCGTATGTGCTAGTCACGTAAAAATCAATGCCATCAACAGCCAAGCTATTGTTTACCTACAAAATAAGAAAAAGAAACTTATAATTATTGGCCAGTCTAAATCCAAAATCCAGAAATCAGAATTGGTACAATCTAATTATGGGCTAGGCAAAAATAAAATAAATAAAACCTAAAAGCATTTTCCTCTCCCAAAATTATCAAGTATCTAGTTTAGAATGGTACTCTGAAATCAGAGCTAATGAAGCTTTAAAAAAATATTATAGAGATATCCTTATTCCAGAATCCACATTGAGGAAATATAGAACCAGAAGTTATTTCACATAACCAGAGAAATGCAAACATTCAAATGTATGAAAAAAATAACCTTTTTGACTGAGGTGACGTTGATGAAAAGACTTTGATCCGGAGAGCAGCTCAGTTCACAAAATAGATTTAAAAAGTTCCTGAAGCAAGCTGGGCATCCCACAAGCAAAGGAACTGCCTAAAAAGGAATGACATAAGCAAATAAGTGACAAAAAAATTTGATTAAATCAATTGGTTTATTAAAAAAAATAGCTGAATAATCTATGCACCAACTGCATATATATAATTTCAGATATAGGCATGAAAAACCTATTATTCCAGGGAATAGAATGAGTTACACATGTCATTTATAAGACAATTCTTCCAAGCTTACTGGGTACTACATGGCTATCTGAAACAAATGCATTATTTCACTTTACTGCATCCTATAATATCTGACATGTTGGACTACACATTATTTTAATCCTCTTGGAGAGTTCTCTAAAATCAAACACACACGTGGAAGCTATCAGGGTGGCACATAATACATATGCCATATAAAGTATGCTGGATACCTTCTGTAAAATCTTTGCTTAGCCAAATTGAAACCTCGAAAAGCATAAATAGGTTAAGGTACTCAATAACAGAGTTTAAACTTTTTGTGATCCATTGATGATTAGGCTGAGAATCATTGCCCTTTTGTTTATTGGATCATAGATAACAAGTTCTAATAACATTCTGCATATCTTTGACAAGGAAAAAGTTAAGTAAATGCATAATTTATAATTATTTATCAGGCAAATGATAATGAACATTTGAAAACATCAAGTAGTCATTTGCCAACATCCTTGCACAGTTGCATATAAAACTAAGAAGCATGCTAATGGTAGCATATAAGGGTCAAACAATGGCATTCAGAAGTAGTGAGAAATGTGAAAGTAACTATGATTTAATACATAATCTTACTTGTTGGACTTGACCACGTAATGTATCAAATTGCTCTGGTGAGCAGCATATGTTTCCAGAAATTGTGGGGCACAAGTTTTGGATCTTAGAAGAGAGTAATTCATCTGGCTGAAGAACATGATAATTAATTAGATGTGAATACATCAAAACAGCTCTTCCTATCTATATAAAATTTCAGTAGATCATAATGCTAAAAGAACAATTAAAAGCAAATAAAAGGTTAACACACAGAGAAGTGTTAAATCCACACCAACTTTGACAGTAGAACAAGTACAATATCTAGGTATGAAGAATCTCTTGATAGTTGCAAGAACAAAAAACATTAAGGTTTACCTTGTTACAGACTATGAAAATTCTATTTCATAGAGATTAACAGCATGCCTTAACAAACAGGAGTATAAAGAAGTATAATAATAATCAGAAAGGTTCACTAATGACCTTTACGGATTGGGTATTATTTGGGCAGTTCAAAACCCTCCCATCACTGCGCTGACCACAAATACCATACATTGAGCAATATCCTGGGGCATAAGTTTTCCTGAGAATAAATAAAACAAGTGTGAAACCTCTAAAACTTTGAGAAGAAAAAATGCAGAATAAGGGAGTCCTGTCCCTACTGGAGAAAAAACTAGTCAAATAGCAAGTGATCAGAGGACAAAATTGACATGGAAGCCATCATCTTGGATTAATTTTCATAAATAAAATATAGAATATAAGGTAAAATGCTATTACTCTGAAGTAGCAGTAGCCAGCACTCGTGAATGTGAGTGAGACAACTCAGCAGAGGCTGGGGAGGTAAAAAGGGTTGCCTGCAGAATTGAGCTATGGAAGTTAGATAATACAAATTTCCCTCTAAACAAATTTGAGTATTTTTTATACTTGAAACAAATTAATTTTTAACCTAACCTCATTATAAAACTTAAATGCAACCAATAGAAAACAACTCAAACATTGGCCAAAACAGAATTCACAGTAGACCGACATCCGACCTTCACAAGGAAAGTTGGAAAAAGAAAGAATTTACAGTAGGCTAATTTCATTCAATAACCACCATAACGAATTATACAACTTTATCTTCCTATATATAAGAAACAGATTTGAATTGAATAAATCTTAAAATTCTTGGCAAGAGTAAAATTTCTTTTTTTTTTTTTACATTAGGCTAATTTCTACTAGCCAAAACAGTTCGATAAAGCAAAACATATGACTAGAAAGTTACAATATCTATAATTTAACCATTCATTTATTTTGGTGATGTCTCCAATGGCTGAAAATTCCAGCTGTCCCTCCTGAAAGGGACTAAGGATATTTCTAGACAAACATAAGAAAGATTGGAACATAACTTAGTAAAAATACTACATAACGCAACTCCTGCTTATATTTGGTCCCATTATTGTAAAGGTAAAAGAATTTTACAAGAGCAAGAGCTTTTGTTTTTGCAGTATCCTTGTAGGGCTCACAATTATTATTTCAATCATAAAGAAGTCAAAAACAGTAACATCAATAATTCCTGATTTCTCAGGCTCATAAATACAAACCCTTTCTTTTATTTATTTATTAAAAAAGAAGAAGAAGAACACAAAAACAGTAACATCAATAATTCCTGATTTCTCAGGCTCATAAATACAAACCCTCTCTTTTATTTATTTATTTTTTTTATAAAAAAAAAAGAAAATAAAGAAGAAGCATAAAACCCCTTCATCCTTGTTCAAGGAAAGCTATACATCAACAAATTTCCACGCTTCATATTAATCATCAAAGGAGGCACTGAATCAATCAACAGAACAAGAACACAAACCAAAAGCAGAACCAAACTCTATAACATCCACACAAAACACCACCAGAACCAAACATAGAAACCAGAACATCATACCAAAAAAATCCACAAACAAACGCCATAAAGCAAAACAAATCAACAAAACACAACTCCATCTCAACATCAAATGTCTCAAGAACACCAACATTCCAAAACATAACAAAAGCCCAGCACCATACACCATTATTCCAACACTTCAACAAGAAAACCATCCGATTAACACCAAGAACAACCTGGTCACAATGTAACAATATCACCAAAAAAAAAACGCCTAGATTACCAACAAACCAACACATAAATATATCAGAAAAGTGAAGAGAAGTCTACTGATCCCGCCTGTAAGATTGAAACCACAAGGATAGCAAGCCGCCATTGGATCCATTCAGCGATCATCGCAGCAGAGGGATCCTCCCTCGGCGAGAAAGAGAGAGAGAGACAGAGAGAGAGTGATGAAAGCGAGAATGAGAGTCAAACGAGGTTGGAATGGGTGTTACTTTTATGGTTTTGCAGCTTTTGCAAAAAAACCTCTGATTTCTTCTTATTTGTGCATACAATCCGTATCGTGAAATTATAAAAAATTCAAGGGTGTATGTTATAAAATCAAGGTATCTGAATGAACTAGAATGAATGATGGATATCGTGGGCGTGGGTCCCACTGGGGAAGGTGGGGTCTTGCTGGCCAACGGCGCGATGGTGTTGGCCCGGGGGGATCTCGGCGGTTCCAGAAGTCAGAGTGGTCACCGTCTCGGGGTCGATGATGGTGATGATGGCTGTGGCCACCCTTTCGATTCATTCTTTCTGACAGCTGTGTCAGTGTGGTCCCCACTCCACCTATTGTTTCTTTTGCATTTCTCCCCCCTCCCTTTGTATTTTTTTTTTATTTTATTTTATTTTTTGACTTAGGCCATAAAACCTCGACTCACAAAACAGCAAGAGACGTGACCATAGACTGCAAAAAATAAACTCATTCGATCACCCTAATCCCTCACCATATGTGAGGAGTAAACTCTACTCAAATTTGCTCACCCCATTTACGGGGCCAAGGATTCAATCCCGAGATCTTGTCTAAGAGAAAACCCCAACACACAGGACCCGAAGATATAACGTTAGGCTAAACTAACCTCTTGGTTCTCCCCCTTGATTTTTTGAAATGGTTTGTATGGTTGTAGTGTATATTCATTTTGGTAATCAAAATATATATATATATATATATATATATATATATATATATATATATATATAGGGAAGTGCTTTTTAAAAATAATAATAATAATGAATAAATCATATTTATTTAAATTAAATTAAGTAGTGATAAATCCAATCCCTTTTTACATAAGTTAGAGCAATGAGACTAAAAATAAGGTCTTGTTGTGTCATAACGGCTTCTAGTGACCTCTAGGCGGTCATCCTCTCCTATTGATGTGGCATCCTTTATAAATTAGGGGCTTCTTTTAATCAATTCCATGTGATTATAAGTTCCCATCCTCTCTTTAAAATTTTTGCACTTTATTAAAAAGAGAGGATAGATTAGTTTATTTTATTGAGAAAATAAATTAATTTAATTTAATTTTCAATATATATTTTTTACAATCTTAGATAGAGACTAGTGATTTTCTTAAAAGAAAATGGGATGATATTAAAACTATGAAAATTCTCAAACTATAGTAGTGATCTTAGATAAAATTAAAATCCATCAAAAATCATGGCATGGACAGAGCATAAGATATAATACAACTGCTGTTTTTTTTTGTTTTTTTTTTATAAATGTGTACAAGTTATTAGAAGCACACCACCTCTAGGGAATGGGCTAGCCAACTTTTTTTGTGAAAGTTGATTAATAAAATACAGCTGTTCATTTAGGAATAAAATCAATATTTAATCCCATCATAATTTTTTCTTCTATTATAATGTATTTTTTTTACAATAAAGTAACTCTTTACACAAATAATTAACTAATTTCTAATTTTTTTATTAGAATTCCATTCTTCCCCTAATCATACAACAAAACATCAAGTAATTTTTTTTTTAAATATATCCCATCTTTTGTTATTATAATATGTTGACGTAGAAATTAGTTCTTCCTCGAGATCGAGTCTGATCCTTAATCAACGGTTGAATTTATTTAATATCGGTATTGCGTCTCGCCAGAGAAGACACTAACTTGCATAAGAGAAGAGGATGAGCGCGGGCGGGCTCGTCGGCCGTGGATAGCTCCGATGCTCAAGTCAATAGAGGGAGTCAGTAGAAGAGAAAGTTTCGGGCCTAGAAATCGCCTGCCTTTGCCCTGTCTTCCTCCTCCTTTTATCTTTGTTTGCGGGAGTCGTTTCCATATCTAGAATCCTGTGGTTGGTGCCTATCTTTTTGCCCCATATCTCTCTGATGCATTGACTTTATCAATCTTCTCAGAGGGGAATGACCGCGAGATGTCTCCACGTGTATGTCGAGAATGAGGCCACGTGTCTATCTAGATTTACCCATATCATGTGTAAAAAACAAAATTTGTATATTCCAAGGGGGAAAATGCAAAGAGCCATTGTTCTAACAAAATCAGCAATGAACCAAATTCTCAAACATATTATATATATAGCAAGAGAACAGTGGAATTGGATCACTTGCCTGATAAGAGCCCTCATGCCATGATCCAATTTGACATCATATCTAACTTATCTTATATATATAGTAATGTAAGTCAACCATTCTACTTTTACAATCAACAATGATCTTGATCAAACATTCTGAATTTCTCTATATTCAAAGTTGTGTGACATCAAATTCCTTGAAAAAATAAAAAATAAAAGAAAGCTTGTATGAATTAAATACTATATAATAAAGCCCTTGCAAGAAATTTGAATATGACTTAATTATTTAATAGTCAACACTAATTCTTGTCTTACTTTACTAAAAACTACTGGTCTATTTTTTTTTTTGTCTTTTACTAATCTTTCATGTCAATAGATATTTGATTGATGTTGCGTTTTAAAATAATATCTTAAGTTTGGACTGAGTATAACTTGGAGTTTTCGTCTAAAAGTTTATTCTAATTTATTCTACATTGTTCTAAAATATTTTTATTAATATTTTCAAACAACCTATTTTATGTAATAATAATATTATTATTAAGAAAATTCCTTTACATATATGAAAACAATACTAAAGAATCCAACAAATTATAAATCGATAATTCAAAAGCTTGAAACATCCTGAATTTTTTATTTTTATATTTAAAAAACCTTTTTTTCCATCAAAACTCTACCAATTCTACTTAAGATACTCAATTTAATTTTAGAATTTTTATGAGTTATATATATATATATATATATATATATATATATATATACATATTCTTTTTAGACACAAATGTAAGTTTTACTTGCTATTTAGAATATTTAGTGTGTTTTGACTATTCGTAACATTGATTTTCTAACTCTTTCTCAGTTTAGTGTAGCTCACATGCTCATATGTCGAAGAGGTCAAAGTTGATCGCTATGAAATCTTTTATACAAAGAAGCCTGGCGTTCATAAGTGAAGATACATCATCTCTTCCCCGAGGACGGACTTCGAGGAGACACAGGAGGGCAAACTGACTCTAGAGCAGGGAACAGTGTAACTAAAAAACTAAGAACATCCTAGGATCCAAGCCTAATGGTATTCGAGTCCCTTGTTAAAACGTGGGGTTCTCTTATGAAAGAATTTGGAATCGAATCACCGCGCTTGCAATGTGAGAGTCAGGCTAGTGATGTTCTCCTGTGAACTAACACAGGATCGAGCTGCCACATGGGTGATGTTCTCTTGTGAACTAACACAGGATCAAACTGTCACACTTGTACACGTCTTTGACTTCTCATGTGAGGATGCTTATAGCCTTTGTAACAAAATAAAAAAAACAAAAAAATAAAAACAAAACAAAAACAAAAACAAAAAAAAGGAAGATCTAATAGGTTCATGATGACCTAAGATCTTATGGTATATATCACACTTATTTTATATATTTTTTAGATTTTAATTGGTTTTCTTTATTAATGATCAAATTCCAAACACCCCAAAATTGAGGCTCACTTGTTTAGGAAAAGCATTTGCTTGCATGATGTCATCCATGCGTTATTTCTATTAATTAATTAATAAGTGTTAAAAAAAAATTCCATTTATATCCCATTAATTGCTATTAATTTGATCACTCTCTTCTCATCCTTGTGAACAAAATACTTGGTTAGATCACAAGTTTTGCTTTCTTTCTAGAAACATTAGCAATTTTAGAATTAAGTTTGAATTCAAATGTATAACCCCTTGGATTTGTGTTTTAGAAATAATTTCTATTATTAGTTAATTGCTTTTATGACTAGTATTTATTAATATATTCTCACAAGTTTGAACTTTGAGAATTATGTGTATCACTATCACCTTGAAGACTTCAGTTGGGGATTATTAATTTAAGGGCAAATTTTCTATTAATCTCTGACACTATTTGACACTATTTTTCATCCAAAATATACACACTCTAAATATTATTACACTACACCCCTACCAACCGCCCCAAGGACCTATAGGGAATTTGGGCACTATTCAAGAGATGAATAGTTAATTATTATTTAATTTAATGGAATGAAAATAAAAATAAATTAAATTAAATAAATTGGAGTGAAATGAAGAAGAATGGGTAGATATCTTCACAAGTGTATTTTTATTTATTTTTTATATAAATAAATAAATGAAATTTCTTTATTGAATTAATAATTAAGACTTTCAGATAAAGCGAATTTTTTCACAAGTGTATTTTTATGGGGAAATTATCTATAGGTCTTTGGCACTGTTTTTATGGACCTTAAAGTCAAACACACACACATACCACTAAATAATAAACAAACACCCCAAGGACCCAGAGGCAATTAGGGCACTATTTCAGAGATCATTAGTGAATTAACTATATTTTTATTTAAAAGATAATTAACTATAGGTCCCTGCTATTGTGCCCAACTTCTCATTTGGTCTATGGGGTAAGTAAGTGTTGGGGATGTAGCTACAGTATGGGAGGAGGTCTTTGTGCATTATTTGTAGGGACTTATAAATAATTATCCCTTTATTTAATCAAATCAAATTAAATAAACTGGTGTGGAATCAAAGCAATAATGGATATGCATTTAATCTAAAAGACGGTTTGCCTACACAAAATCCATATTTTCCACAATTAGATTGAATTTTTTTATGATGTTAATATTTTTATGAGATTTTTACTTGCCACCCCCTGAAAACCTCTTATTTTTCAATAATACCTCAAAAATTTATTTTATTTTTATTGTATTTGTCACCCATTGAGTTTGTTCTCCCAATCAAAAGCCTAAATATTTTTAAAAAAAATATTTAAAAAACCAAATAAAAGATAAAAATAGTCTCTTCTTTTCATAGTTGATATTTATTTATGACTAATAAGTAATCAAAAAATTTTCAAAATAGGTTATAAATAAATTATAATGTCAGTAAGTGAGCTATAAATAAATTTATGTTGAATTTATAAATAAATAATAATATATAATCAATTTTTTAATTAATTTTTAATAATATGAATTAAAAAAAATGAAAGAATGGATTAATTTGTATAAAAAGATCATATATTGTAACATGAGGTTTTGCATCTAACTCAAATTAAAACATAAGAATTAGATCTAAGGGATAACTAAGTAAAATAAAAATAATGGGTTATGGGATGTTATTGAAAAATAAGAGGGTGACAATTTCCCCATTTTTTGAGGGGTGGTATGTGAAAAACTTTTTTTATTTAATTTAATTATTATAATAAAAATAATTGATATTATCTGACACAGAAATATAAATACATGCATTCAAGTTACCTCTGAAAGTGCAACCCACTGTTCCCCAGTACTTCATTTGTCAAATATGGCAGGCATTTTCTGGATCTAATCTGACACACAATAAAAGAAAATAGTTATTTTAATAATTTTATTAATAGATGATATGAGGCATGACATGAGTAAATCCAGATAGACATATAACCTCATCCAGAATATACATGTGGAGACATCCCGAATGCTCATCTCCCTCTGAGCAAAATGAGAAGGTTGATAAAATAGAGAGGCAAATGATAGGCATCAATCACGAGATTCGGGATACGTGAGAGTCATGCACCACGGCGAACAGTTATAAGAAAAAGGACAACGAAGGAATAAGGTACCTAATCTCTTTGTTGAAAAATCCTTTTTGGCCTTCAAACTTTTTCACTGACTTGACCGTCGGAGTTAAATCAGGGCATCAGACCCACTTTGATGAGACATCTCTCACTACAAATAAAGTCAACCATTGATCAATGATCGGGCTCGATCTCGAGGGAAGACCGATTTCTATATCAACAAAATATTTTATCAAATAAACACTGGAACTCGATGAAAATAAAAATAAAAATAAATAAATAAACAATTCTCTCATGAAATTTAAGTTTTTTTTTTTCTTCTAATAATTGATTGGTGCTAAGCATTGCAATTGAAAAATGGGCAGCATGCGTGAAATTGAGAAGAGGAATTGAACGTGTGAGCATGACGCTGGTCTGAGACGATGATTGAAAGCAGAGAAATCATGATGAACATCATCCCTGCGCCACGCCCCCAGCGAATCATTCACACAACACGCACTCCAAAGCCAAAAGCTTACAAATCATTCACAACAGTGAAAAGCGTCTTCTCAAAGACCACCCAAATCTCTTTGTTTATCATCAATCCTTCAGCCTTTTTACTTCATAAAGCATAAAACTTAAACTTTAGTATTTCTAGTTTTTTATTCTACTCTTTATTTTGGAGATGACATCAAGAATAAATGAAAAGCACTGCACCAACCACTTGTTAGATCCAATAAAGAAAAAATTACATGAAAATGAATCTAGATGTCATTTGCCTTGGTTAGGCACAAGATATAAGACAATATTTTTTTTTTTTTTTGATAAAGGTGGATGTGTCCGGGTTAGTTCACAAAAAAATATCACCAACCCGATTCTCACCTTGTAAAAGTGGAGATTCGATCACGGGTTCTTTCACAGGAGAATCCCACTCTTTAACAGGAATCCGAATACCAATATGTTTGGATGCCGTTGATAGATATGAGACATTACACTTCAAGATTGTACTAATACTAAAATCTCAACTATATAAAACAGTGGATCAGAGTTAACACATAATTGTGTTATTCTCTGTGTCCTTATTTCACAAATAAACTAATGCAAATGAAGCAAATTTCACAAAGAAATGTTAGGTATTGTTGAAAATTTGTAGCACCAACACCAATGCTTGAGTCGCGTAGTCGCTGCCCTAAAGGAATTTATTTTCCCCCAGGATAAAACAAGCCTTTCCTTGTGTAGGAGAACAGGAATCAACAGGAGAGAATTCAATAACCCAGCAGAAAAAAGGAAAAGGTTGGAAGAATGGTTGTTCTTTTTTTTTCAGTTTTTTGGCTTCTCTATTTTTTTAGGCCAAGCACACGGACGTTGGAGAGGAGAGATGTTTTTTTTTTTTTAGTAGTGGCAGAAAAATCGGGAGAAAATCTGTGGGGAGTTGCAACTAAATAGGTTGGTTGGATAAGTTTTGAACTGGTAAAACATGATTTTAAATTAAGATTCTATTGGCTTTAAAATAAATAATATTATATGAGATTTTGCAATATCCACAAAAAGATAAAGCCACATTATACAACAATCCCCCACATATTGCAAAAGCCATACGAAAAGATTTATCTTTGGGTTTTAACACATGAGTTGTAATGTCGAAGCTAGTGTCCTTTTGGGACTATGAACTAGATCTAGATTAATGAAACATAAATCATCGAGTAGTTGGTGAAACATATAGTTTCTATGAACCAAAACTCTTTTAAGTAAAATAGAGGTTTCACTAATCACATTACACTCAACAACTCACATTTGTTCATCAGCGTTTTGCGCTTAATAGGCCGTGGCGCTACTGAAATTCATGAGTGCTCTAGAGACTTCGGCTAAAAATCTCATAGAAGCGGCCCCACTTCACACTCATATAGGTGATTCTATCAAGTGTATCACGCCTATAATACACCACCCTTAAGGGATATAGAAGGCGTTAAGAGTATATACACTCAACCTCACACGTGTTTGGCAGTTCAAGCACCAATCACTCACCAGAGGAGGGACGCTATAATTTTTAGTGCGCAGGATCAACAACTGACTTGTTATTACCCATATGAACCTACTTCATGGGATCTCCAATCACATAGGTTAGGTTCCCGTCAATTGTTGATAAACTCAAATTAGCCTTAGTCCCATTCCCCTCGATGTTTCAAGGATTTGTTTCCTTGCCAAAGGTTTAGTCAGAGGATCGGCCAAATTCACTTCTGACTTCACATAATCAATGGAAATAATTCCATCTTTAAGCAATTGCTTTACCACATTATGTCTTAATCGAATATGTCTATTTTTCCCATTGAAGGTTTTGTTCTTTGCAACAGCTATTGCTGATTTACAATCGCAATGCATTGACACAGAAGGTGTAGGTTTAATCCCCAAAGGAATTTCTGCTAAGAAGTTCTTCAACCATTCAGCTTCACTGCCAGCTAATTCTAGGGCAATGAATTCCGACTCCATGGTCGATCTGGCAATGATTGATTGCTTGGTCGATTTCCAAGCCACAGCACCCCCACCTAATGTGAATACATAACCACTAGTGGATTTGATCTCGTCTGAATCTGAAATCCAGTTAGCATCACTATACCCTTCAAGTACAGCGAGAAATCCACTATATAGGATACCATAATTCATGGTACCTCTCAAATATTTCAAAATTACTGTAAAAGCGGTCCAATGATCATCATTCGGATTTTGGGTATACACCTACCGACAAAGATAAGCTATATCGGTCTCGAAAATTCATTAAATGTAACAGACTCCCAATAATGCATGCATACTCGGTGATACGAGTTCACCTCTATTTTTCTTTAATTGAGCATTTGCATCATAAGGTACTCACAGGTGCCACATCATAACTATCAAACTTCTTAAGAAGTTTCTCCACATAATGATTTTGTGACAACAAAATACCATTATCATCCCTTATGATTTTAATACCCAATATCACATTAGCTTCACCCAAGTCTTTCATTTCAAACTTTGAAGCTAGAAAACTTTTAGTACAAAGTACTATGTCAAGGCTAGTGCCAAAGATAAGCATGTCATCCACATAAAGACTAATAATAACACAATCATTATTGGATAGCTTAGTATAAACACATTTATCCACACTCACAGATGAAAACCCATTTTCTATCAAAACCGAATCAAATTTCTCGTGCCATTGTTTAGGAGCTTGTTTCAGGCCATACAAAGATTTTTTTAATTTGCAAACTTTATTCTCTTGACCTGGAACAACATATCCCTCAGGTTGAACCATATAAATCTCTTCTTCTAAATCACCATTCAAAAAAGCAGTTTTAACATCCATTTGGTGAATAACAAGTTTATAAACCGAAGCTAAAGCAAGTAAAACACGAATTGAAGAAATTCTAGCAACAGGAGCAAAAGTATCAAAATAATCAATATTTTGTTTTTGGGTAAAACCTTTTGCAACAAGTCTCATTTTAAAAACAAAACTACCATCAGGATTGATTTTCTTTACAATAACCCATTTACAACCAATTGGTCTTGCTCCTGGAGGTAAATCAACTAATTCCCAAGTTTTATTTTGTAAAAGCGAGTTCAATTCGGTTTCCATAGCCTTTTTCCAAAAAGGAGCATCAGGTGATGAAAAAGCTTCTGATAAAGAAGAAGGACCCTTTTCAACAAGATAAGTGTAAAAATCATTTCCAAAAGAAAACTCTTTCTTTTGTCTTTTACTCCTCCTCAAAACTTCAGAAGAATCATCAAAATCATTTTCACGAATAGGCACATGAGAAATTTCAGATAGTGGATAAATGTGTTCAAAAAACTCAGCATTTTTTGTCTCAACAATAGTGTTGCGCTCAAGGACATCACTTTTCAAAACAAGAAATCTATAAGCAACACTATGTTCAAAGATATCCAATAAACAAACAATCAAGTCTTAGACCCGATTTTTCGCTTTTTATTATCGGGAAGCATAACCTTAGCTAAGCACCCCACACTTTCAAATATTTAAGGTTAGGAGGATAACCTTTCCACAATTAAGTAAGGTGCTTTGCAGTTCTCTTATGTGGTATTACATTTTGTAAATGACAAGCGAGATAAAATAGCTTCTCCCCATGATTTTACAGTGCGGCTAAGCTAACCAACATGGCATTCATCATCTCTTTAAAGTTCTATTTTTTCGATTCACCACACCATTTGATTGGGAGAGTAAGGAGGAGTAATCTCATGTATTATTCCTTCCTTTTCACAAAAGTCATTATACAAAACATACTCACCAAATTTATCGGATCTAACTCTTTTAATTTTTCTCCCAAGTTGATTTTCAACTTCTGATTTATACAACAAAAATTTAGCATATGCTTCATCTTTATGCTTAAGTAAATAAACTCTAGTATATCTAGAACAATCATCAATAAAAGTAATATAATATTTATTACCACCTCTAGTCATAACTTGTTTTAAATCACCCAAATCAGTATGAATCAAGTCTAACAAATCAGATTCTCTACTAACAGATGCAAAAGATTTTCTAGGTTGTTTTGTCTCAGCACAAATTTGACATTTACTCAAATTATTAGTATTAATCTTAGGTATTAAATTACAAGATTGCATTTGTTTTAAATAAGAAAAATTCACATGTCCTAATCTAGCATGCCAAACATCACAAGATTCAACCAAGTAAGCAGAAGAAGATGCATCATTATTATTAATCTAGGACATTGAGTACAAATAAGCCCTTGTTACAATATCCCTTCAGACAAAAACATTATTTTTGGTCATCACAATTTTGTCGGACTCAAAAGAAACTTTAACCCCAACTTTTCCCCAAGCGATTACTTTCTGAGGAGATCAAATTAGCTCTAATATTAGGAACATGTAATACATCATTTAATGCCAAAGTTTTTCCTGAGGTAAGTTTCAGTAAAACTTTCCCTTTTCCTAATACTTGAGCTGTGTGAGAATCTCCAAGGTAGACCACCTCATTATCATCCCCTATTGGTGTATAGGAGGCATAAGCATTTCTGCTTGCACAGATGTGTCTAGTAGCCCCGAGTCTACTATCCAATCTTTGGAAGTGGCCACCAAGTTCACTTAAATCACAAATGCAATAATATCATCATCCCTTCAACCAAGTTGACCTTTGTTGTAGGAGGTTTCTCACTTCAGTTGTGTTTCTCACTCTTTTTTCATCAAGGAGCATGATGACCTGGCTTGCCACAAACAAAGCAATTCCCACTCTTTTTCTTGAAGTTGGGGTTATTAGTTTTCAAGTTAAAACCAGGCTTATTTGAACTCTGATCGTACCTTTTTGGCCCATCTTTATGTTGCACCAAGTTTGCTTTGGTCGCCAACTCCTTAGCTTTGACAGTCTTTCTCTCTTTGCGATTGGTATCCTCGATCAAGATGTGCTTGATCAACTCCTGCAATGTCATCTTCTTCTCCTTGTGTTTGAGTGATTGTTTGTAGTCATTCCAAGAGTGGGCAGCTTCTCGATCAACAGCTCGCTGATGAATTCATCTTGCAGGTTGATGTTGTTGTTCTTCAAATCCTCCAACAACTTTTGGTACTCGTGAATTTGCACCACAATATCTTTGTTGTCGGTCATCTCCCACCTATAATAGTTCCCACACAAGAACTTTTGTTTGACGAAGTCCTCAGCGGTGTACTTCAATGTCATAGACTCCCACATCATGTTTGCCTCCTTGTAGCTCACGTACACATCAAACAAACTGTTAGATAAAGTTGAAAGAAACGGTGTACTGCGGACCTTGTTGGCGTACTCCCAAGACTCGGGTTGGATTGGGGTTTTGTTGTGGTGAGAGCCCAAGCGGCGCCATGCATGTCCGTAAGAGAGTGAATCGGTCTTTCCATCTTTTGAAGTTCTCCCCGTCGAAGACAAAGAATGTTGGAGACGCGTCTGGAAATGGTTTGGCGTACATACGGAGGAAGGCCGGTAGGGAGAGCAAAGATTAGGTGGAGGGACAACAACCTAAACCGATGAACCTCCTTGAGCGATGGCAAAGAACGGCAATGGAAGGAGAAGCGGCGGCAACGCGTCGGAAGCTTGTTGATTGTCCATGGCGGTGGTGTTAGGAAGCGATAAATTCCTTTAGATTGTTGAAAATTTGTAGCACCAACACCAATGCTTGAGTCGGCGTAGTCACGCCTAAAGGAATTTATTTTCCCCCAGGATAAAACAAGCCTTTCCTTGTGTAGGAGAACAGGAATCAACAGGAGAGAATTCAATAACCCAGCAGAAAAAAAAAAAAAAAAAAAAGAGGTTGGAAGAATGGTTGTTCTTTTTTTTTCAGTTTTTTGGCTTCTCTTTTTTTTTTTAGGCCAAGCACACGGACGTTGGAGAGGAGAGATGTTTTTTAGTAGTGGCAGTAAAATCGGGAGAAAATCTGTGGGGAGTTGCAACTAAATAGGTTGGTTGGATAAGTTTTGAACTGGTAAAACATGATTTTAAATTAAGATTCTATTGGCTTTAAAATAAATAATATTATATGAGATTTTGCAATATCCACAAAAAGATAAAGCCACATTATACAACAGGTATAACACTTTCTCTCAAAATAAGAAGACGAAAGATCGAAATTATGTTTGAAATGTCTTTATCATATAAAAAGTGACTTGTCCATAAAAGGCAGCCCGGTGCTACAAATTTCCTACTATATGCGGGTTTGGAGAAGGGTCGGACTATTTAGGTCTAAAAAGTGACTTGTCCATATTTATAAAAAAAAAAACTAATATACTTGAGAGATGGAATATATCTATTAAATTTTTTCATGAATTAATTATTATTACAAATGAGAGAATAGGTGATAAGTGAATACATAAAGTGAGGGAGTGATAAGTTAAAGCACCTAAACCTTTTTGAGAAGGGTCTGCTTTGCTATGCTCTCAATCTGAATGCTGCTTTAGACTTTCAATGGAAACAAAGGGTAGTGAGCAATGATTAGTAGCACCAACAGGGCCACTTCCTGACTTAACTCCCTTGAAACATTGTGACATTGTGGTGGTTCCTGCACTTAAAAAGCAGGAAATTAAAAAAGGAAAGGTTAATGGAACAATAACAGATGGAGATGGTGATGTTTGCTTCCTAAGCAACAAGCATACGTGGCTGGTAGTCACATTAAAGGATGTGGTACTAAGGTTCAGTGTCAAACACTGGTTATTATTCAAGCAGGCAGGCAGACAGACATGAATTGAATGTGTCATTTAACATATCAACTGTTTAATTCAGCTTCATCAAAGACTTATTTTAAAAGAATTTTCTTTGATGCCCACGAGCCGGCCCCACACGAGCATCTTGTTATTAGAAGGGACTATCTAAAAAAGCAACCTCCACGTTACACACCATCCGATCAAACCACATGAATGGAGAGACCATTAACATATGGATCGATTGACGGGCATTCACCCTAGAATCTACTTCCATCACTCCGCCCCCTAATACTTAAAAAATCCACATCCATCATGAAAGCCTTGAAATCTATCAGAAAGAAATCGGAAGCAAATACTAAGAACAGCTCCATTAGCATAAGAAGAAGCGGCATACTACATAGCCCTTCATCACCACCTCATAAACCTCCAAGACAATGGTGATGACAGTGGAACTTGGAACCCGACCACCTCAGAAAACTTCGAAGTCAAATCAATATACACTATCAAGATAGATGGAAGAGTCAGAAATGACCTAGATAGGGACTTATGAAAAAATCCTTGCTCCCTCAAAATCAAACTATTCATATGATTAGTCAGGGAAAACAAAATCCCAACTCTTGATAATCTACATAAAAGAAATAATTGGCAAGTTACGAACACTAAATGTTTCTTGTGTGACACAGAAGTTGAGTCAATCCCACACCTCTTATTCTCATGCTAATTCGCATTCCAAATCTAGAATCACTACAGGAGCCTATACGGACTAGGCAACCAATCACAAGCACTAATGGACATCTTAGGGACAAACAACATCACTCTAATGGTGGGAAGAGACCTAAGAAGAGGATGGGAGCTCACTACAATGGCCATCGTATGAAATTTATGGTTTGTGAGAAACGAGCGATGTGTCAAGAAAAATGACGTGTTTTTTGAAAAATCATTCATAGCACTTTCTTTTATTATCTTGATTTGATATAGCACACATCTCAAAAAAACCGAGACTAGAAGCGGCACAAAACCTAATCAAGAGAAGCCTTGGGTTCACAAAGATGTCCCCATCGGAAGAAATAGGAGGTGACGAGGCCCAACAACAAGAGAAGAAACCTAAGGCCAAGCTTGGGATGGACACCTGAAGTTACTCATACTTACTTTCTTATATATATATATATATATATATATATATATATATATATATATATATATATATCGACAAAAGCGACAAGCGCCCCCTCCCCATGAGGTAAGTTAGAGGCGGGCAACACGGCTCCCTGCATGTGCGCCTTCACCTTGTGGTCGTGAGGGTTCGATCCTGAGTTCGTTCCAACCATCTACGCCCTACATAAGGGACCCAATACCAATAGGCCAAGAGGCCGTTGGTATTTTCTTATATCTTTTTAACTCGGGAATGCTCACACCTCTCGATGATATGTACCTCTTTAATTAAATTGAATATAAATAAAATATAGTGTATCTGCCCCTTAAAAAAAACACTTTATTTCAGCCGAGGAGACTAGCCTAGACTTGTTACAGCTGAGGCATTGATGTGTTTGGATTGTGGAGGAACAGAGGAAAAGTAAGGGTTTGGTTGGTCCTGTTTTTCAATATTCGAAAATTTCCTAATCATGAAAAGCTGTTTTATCTGAATAAAATGACTGCTATTTCTTCTATAGGAATTCATAAAACTAAAAACTCAAAAATTAAGAAACGTAAATGGTGAGATTAACCAAATAACCAAACCAAATAGAAATTTTTTTTAGTCAGTTTGGTTTATTGAAATTGTGAGTTTTGGTAAATAAAGCTTGTTTTGGTTCAGTATTAGGTTTGAGGTTCTGAAATTTAGGTAACAAAACTCATAATATGTAGTACTATATAAAACTCATGTTATAAAATAGAGTTTCAGCTTTGAATTTTTATACAGATCACATAAAAAAACAAATTTTGATTATAAACACTAATTTTAAATACTACTTTTGCGATTTGAAATTCAAACCGAACCAACCAAATTTTGTTATATAAACTAATTTTCATAAGAAAGGAATTGACAAGATGAGAATTGGGAGAGACAAGAAATGACTTGTCTACCTTTCTCAAAAATAAATAAATAAATAAATTATTTAATAGGTCATATAAATTAGGTGGTTGATAATTTGGTCGCCAAACTGCCCAAAACACAACCATAATCATAAATAACTATAAAACTTATTTTTTTAAAAAAAATTCTGAAAAACAGGCCAAACAACCCCTAAAGCATGGCTCACCAAATTCCATTTGAACTCTCTTTTCTCTTTTACTCAATCTGAACAAAAGAACAGAAGCCTTGGAGTAGTAGACACTGAGCTGGGACCTCTAAAGATAATAATTGAAAATGGGCCTAGTTTAAGTGAACATGGAGTGACTGATTTAATTCCAAGTGAACAAAGGCATAGGCAGCCCACCTTCCAGAAAAAGTAAACAAAAAAACACATTTAATCCAAACAGTGGAGTTAAATTAAATGATGGTCAGACTCTAGCGCACCTTCAAGAAAGAGAAAGAAACCAAAAAAAACATCTAATCCAAACAATTGAGTTAAATGATGGTCAGACTATAGCACACCTTCAAAGAGAAGGATACCAAAAAACATTAAATCCGAACGCCGAACGGTCGAGTTAAATGATGGTCAGACTCATTGGTGTAATTGCATTCATCAATGATCAATCAATCAATAGCATCATTTAATTTATTATCAGAACTACCAAATGATCTGTTAACCAAACAAGTGTCGTTGAGAAATGAGTACCTTGTAAGGTGGAAAACTTCTGGTTATATCCTGCAAATGCAAAACAAAACAATTGGAATAAAACCACAAGTTTTTGTAAACATTTATAGACCTTGCACTAAAAAAGTGGCAGCAGTTGTATGTTTACCTGTGATAGTGAATTGAGAAAAAAGGAAAAAGAAAAAAGATCCAAATCCTTGCCAGTTCAAAGATAATGGTAGCCTGAATCATGTTAGATCATCCAAAAAAGGAAAAGAAGGGTACTAAGCAGTGCAATTGAATAGTAGCTCATCAGTCAAAGTGCAAAGTTTAGTCATTCATTCCATTTGTCTTGGATACAATGCAGCAAGCACTATGAAAAGAGAATGAATGAGTTGCTATACCTATTTCTGTGTATGTACAGTGTTATGGGTGGATGTTGCATGACTGAAGGTATTGGTCATCGAAGTCAAGAAACTTGGACCAGTAGGGTTTGTATTTGAGGATAGCTAGATCCAACCATGGTTTATAATTCCCACTGTAGTGAATGACTGCAGCCTCCTCAATCTCAGAGAGATTAAGAATGGGATTATATCCGAGGCCCAGAACGTGCCAAGTCCGGTCCAAAGGATAGATGAGATTGTTGAATGTTATCAAACCTGGAGGCAGTGAACCCAGCTTCCAGAGATTCTGGTCTTTGTTCTGATAGAGGAGAAAGGAAAGCAAATAAGTAAATATGGCATATAAAAACTTTCGCTAAAAACAAGATTGATATGCATCATGCATGGAATGCTTCATTTTTTATTTATTTTTTCGTTTTTGATATATATGGAGAAGCCACTTTACAATGCTTAATGCTTCATGCAACTAGATTTGAACCATCGAATGCTAGTCTCAATAATGCCATAATTGCATTTTTTTTTTTTTCATTTTTACAAAGTTTCACATTTTTCTAAATTAGATTAAGCAGATGAATCCAATTGAGTAGAAACCAATCTTTCTTCTTACAGTCCATTAATTTTGGGATTTCTTAATAGTTAATACTGTTACAGTGTTATAACCCACCACCTGCTATAACATACTAGACTACTTGACTTTCAACCCAACAATTATTATCATCATGCATTTTTCTTAAAAAAAGATATTCCTCTGCAATACATGTTCATGAGTTAGGAAGATCAACGAACAACAGATGAGAAGATTTCAGGTGGCCAAAGAAGAATTTAAGACAAAAGGACATTACACTGATTAAAAAAAAAACAGATAGAAATCTGAAACTATGGGAAAGAACTAAAGAAATTTTGGCCATTTGCATGTTATTGAAGATTTTGGAAAGCGCACTGCAAGAAGCTAGTAATTAATATTTCTGTCAGCAGTGCAAACATGAACTCTGAAATAAGAAAGCTATGATCAGGACCAGCTCATTCCGCTTAATTTGTCATCAATGTAGATGAACATCAGCAAGAATTTAAAGATCTTCCCACACAAGGGACTTCAATGAAAAAGGAATGCACTTAACTAAACGCATAATGACATTAAGAAAACAGCCTTTAGCAATGGGTTGAACATTAGAAAACTAAAAAGTAATATGTATCACTATTAGCTCTCGATAGTTAATAAGAAAAGTTCGAATCCTCTTGGCTGCATAATTATAATATCATGAGAGTTGGCACATTTTTATATTAAAACACACTAAATTTTAATATATGATCAGTCTCAAGTTGTATGAAGATCATCATGGCACATCATGGAGACAAGAAAAAATCAAAAAATACCACATCTTTATCAAGTACAGGACATATAAGAGATATCTATCAGGAATAGAATCTATATTAGATCAACCTAAAAAGTGCAGCCAATAGGGAATTAGTTATGATTAGCATCAGAGAAGGAATCACATAAGGTACAAAAAGGAACTAAAGGAACCCTAATAGTTACTTACCAAATTTTGCCAATGATGATATACTCCAGTGATGTTCTTCCTCTTCCACTCCTTCAAGTCAAAGACATTCATTCCAAATGCCCATGCACAAGCATGTGGATCAAAGTGCCCAGAGATTATTGGGTTTGAGAAATCAAGATATGCATCAAACTGATGGTTGATCTCTACTGCAGCATTTACCATCCCTTTCATATCAATTGACCAAAGAGGAGTCAAATCCTTTTGAACAACAACATCATCATCAAGCAACAGTATCTTATCAAGCTTTGGATACACCTCTGGCAGGTAAAATCTTAAATGATTAAGCTTAGACAGGTACTTTGGATTCCTATACTTGAGATGTTCTCTTCCGAAAGAGAGAAAAGAAGGATAGTTCACTTCCTTCCTGATCATCAAAGATTCGAGCTGGTGAAGAAATGGACTATAAGATGAATTGAACCAATAAAAGTCATCAATATTTTTCACATGGACTGTGGCAAGCATAGGATGGATGAGGAACCACATCTTCATGGCCGCAAAGTTCAGTCTGTTGGTGACTATATGAAACACATGCTTATCAGGATATTGGGCATGTTCTACAGTAGAGTTAACAACCACTGCTGTCGCAAGAACATTATCAGAAAATATAGCATAGTGATAGAGAGAAGGATCGTCCAGTTTGTTCATGTCTGTAAACTCTTTGCCATGATGATCATTCAAGAAGTAATCAGTTGTAAGTAGCATAGGGAGACAGTGAAGAGGTTTAGGCACCGTCTTTGAAGCGAGCTGGATTAAGAAAGTTTTTCTCTTCTTCTCAGCATTAAAAAACTGTTCTGCCGACTCAAGCATAGCCCTTAGCTGTCTTGCTATTTTATCACAGTCATGTACCTCTCTTTTGGCAAGCGTTAAAGCACGTTCCATTTCTTTGGCTTTTGCAAAAGCACTGGTTGAGGATGGGGAGGATGTTGATCATTTTTATAAAAGATGAAATTAAAAAGGGTACCATAAAGTATCCAAAGAAGTTGAGACAGGGACTACCTTGGATGGAGTTCAAGATCTGAATTTGCTTCCCTAACCGCACGCACACTTTCTTTAATGACCTTCGATAGCAAGTTAGTGAGTCTCAATATTTTCTTGGAGCGAGCAATGTTATGATATGCCCTAGCTACTATAATCTGATCTTTCATGAATATCAAAAGAGAATCAGGGTGAGGGTTATCAAATTCTCTTCTCCATGTGCTGTATTTTCCCCTGATGGTTCTGTTGAACTGGTCTGAGTGTTTGACGGGCGTTAACAGTTTTCGTCCAGTGACTCCACTATCTGGTCTAACCTCAGAAATCCTATCTGTTTTCCTCAGCTTTTGCAGTTGCTGCAATAAAACAGAGCATTACAGCCTAGCGTCACAACGGTCGCGTGCCTCGCTACCCACCCGGGTTCGAGGCCGCTGAGGGCCACGTCTGTGGCGAATCTCTGCTCCTAGGTTCGGAAACCCAGTCTTCGGATGGGCAATTCCTCGTGGATGTCAGGATTCGATCCCAGGCGCTGGCACGCCCGTGGGTCTTAGCAGAGGGTCGCTGACCGGTATGCTCTTCTTCCCAAAAAAAAAAAAAAAAAAACAGAGCATTACAAGCATAACGTGTGTTTCTATTTAAGAAAACAAACTTCTGAAAGCAACTCACTGTTTCGGCTTTAGAAAGGAAATAAAATTTATAATATTTTTTTCTCTACTTGCAAACACTTCAAGAAATTATTTTAGCTACTTTTTCATATGGTTTTAAATTCATAACTCCAATGATACACCAAGCACTTCTAATGTAAAAAAAAAAATGAGGATATAGCACTAACAAAGCTGCATATTGCACCAATTGAAGATAAAATACGAGAAGAACGTTTAAGATGGTTTGGACACGCACGTAGAGACAGGATCTCAGGTTGAATGTGATAGTTTAGTTGTAGAAGGTAAGAAGAGGGGTAGAGGTAGGCCAGGATTACGTGAAGAGGTAGTGTCTGGGCCTGCGTATGTTAGATATTGGGATAGGATCTTGTTTTTTGATAGGCGACGTAGAGCAAAAAAAATCCATATACCACCAGCTAGTATAGGATTACCAGATAAATTCGGCTAATTTTATTTTATTTTATTTTCCTTCATTAGCCTAAATGCGTAAGAATACTTTTTCGCTTCTAACATTCCATTCTCTTATAAAATTATTTGTTATTAATATTATTTATTTATTTATGAATTTTTATCTTTCATCTTATTTCAGGTTTATTTAATTTTATCTTATTTCGTATTTGAGGAAATACGAAGGATGTAATCCATATATACCCTATCTAGGCTCAGTTGTTGTTGTTGTAGCAATAACAAAGCTTCATCAAATCGCCTACACTATCCTTTATGTAAACCTTACCAGCAAACTAAAACTACAAATAAATAAATAACTAAAAACTAGCCATCTCCTTGCACACAAACCTGTCCTCTATAAGACTATATGATTATTGCCTCTGACAAAAAGTAAATTGCAAATGAGCATCAATCATGATATTGTTTGTGGTAATTAGATAATAGATGAAACATTTTGAAGAATGCGATGGAATTGTCTTTGAGGAAGTAAAAATCCCATCATGGTATCATCATGTTCATTACTCAAAATGTAGCATAAGTTTGCCTAATACTTCCAAGTACACTGCAGCATTTGTAGTGAAATAGGTATAAGCTTTTCATGTAAGATTTCAACTAAGGACCCCTACCGGAAACAACGGCAACAAAATGATCAAATAACTATTTTCACACATTTTCTTCTTTAGGTTCTTATGAGCCAAAAGCTGACATTAGATACACCAATGGTTAAGAATGCATAAAGAATGTTCAGAGAGGCTTTAGAAATTTTAACTGAATGTTAAATGTAAAAGCACCTATGAAGGCTACAAGATTACATCAACCTAGATTCTTAACCATTTTCCTAAATATTTGTTAAATTTATCTTCAAAGAATCTTTCTTTTTTTCTGATGAAATGATGCAACTTTTTGAGCCATTTTTTATCCTGGGGGTGAAGATATGGACTCTCTATATGGACATTAATAAAAATGCTATAGTGATCAAAAATAGAATAGGTAGAGTCTATTGAAACTAAAATCATATACCATTTTGCAAACCACATAAAAGCAAAGAAAGAAAATGATAAAGTAAATATTTAAGCAAAGTTGAGAGAATCTGGAATGAAAGTTTGGCACCTCTAGATCATCACTGCACTGGCAATCCAGCAGATGCTGGTAGTCTTCAGGCCTGCTCTGGCTGGACCATAAAAAGTAAATTAGATTTAAACAGGGTAAAAGAATCCTCATATTAAAATGTGAAGGCTGATGGTCTTCCCAGAGACAGGCCATGATACAGGCTAGGGCTGTAAACGGGCCGAGCTTGATCGGGTTGAGCCCAGCTCGAATTCGGCTCGAAATAGCCTAGCTCGAGCTCGAGCTCGGCTCGAGCTCGAAATTAGCTCGAATAAGTTTCTCATTTCGGCTCGATTTTAATTCGAAAGCTTCGAGCTCGAAGCTCGAAATTAAGAACTTAATTATAATTTTTAAATCTCGAATTTAGTTTTAAATTAAAAACTTATTTATAAATTAATTTTTTTATATTATATATTATATGTCAATACAAAATATTAAATATTTTATTCATATATTATAATATTTATTAGTTTTTACTAATTTTATTAAATTTTATTGATTTTTTAAATAATATTTACATTATATATTAATATATTAATATTAAATTTCGAGCTTTCGAGCTAAGCTCGATCGAGCTCGACTCAGCTCGAGCTAGGCTCGAAATTAATTTCGAGCTCGAAATTGAAGCTCGAGCTCATTTCGAAGCTCGAAATTCGAGCAACTCGAGCTTTCTGAAGTCGATCTCAATTTTGAGCGCTTGATCGTTTTGACCCTATCGAGGAAGCTTTGCAGATAGATAATGCAACACAGAGAAAATATATGAAATAATCTTGTCAAATACTTCTGAGGAAAGAAAAATTCACATAATTTGTACTAAAACTGCTAAAAAAAAACATACCAGAAAAAGAAGATTGGCACATGACCAAATAACTTTTGTTTCTAGATTTTTCTTATTTAAATAGGTGTTATTACAAGCTAAACCTTACGAAACTTTCAGTATGATATAATGATATACAATGAACACAGATATTAAAAGACAAGTTCCTATGTTCCTGAATTAATGAAAATCATGTATATCAGTTAGTTCAATTATTTGCTAGAAAGGTGCTTGGCCCACATGCTTGCCCTGATGGATAAAACATTACTGCATTTACTGTTACTGTAAAGAGTGTGTTATAGGATAGATACCAAGTAAGAAAGATGTAATTACCAATTTACCACCACAGACTGAATAAACTGACTGATAAAACCACAAGTTCAATTAGATCAAGTAGTTAGTATACTGTGTTGTAAAAAAGTTGGAAGATGACTGCACTAAGCTCAACCAAAGAAATAGTGGATATTTATAGAAGTCCTACAGACTGATCAGTGATATAGCTCAAAAAGTTAGCAAGATCCAGAGAATGAATTGGGTAGTACTTATCATACAGTGTTGGAACCTGAGACACTGACACTGAAACAGAATCCTGTTCTTCTGATCGGATTGATCTAACTAGGCCCAAGAGCTGCAGAAAATTACAAGAAAACTATAAAAATCAGTAATGCATAATTGATGAAAAGAAAGATGTTATTAAAATGCTTGCATGCACAATTTACATAGTAATGTCTCTATACAAAGGATGCAATCAGCATGACCAATGATAAACTAATGAACCTATAAGCCTATTGCTTCTCATCTAATTACTAACAAGGGTAACAAAAGGTACATGCTAGAGTCTTCAAAAAGGTTTCCATTTCTAAGGATTACATCACAGATCACAGATATGAACATGTGATTGCAGATCCATAAAATATGCATTTCAAAACCAGAAAAGAACATTTCAGTTCACAAAAGTCAAAAACGACAAGTATGTGAGTTTATTTCTTGAAAAAACTGAGACGCAGAAGAGAAATCCAAAAAGAAACAGGAGCAAATAGAATCAAATATATGAGAAATTGAATAAAAGAATAGCAGGATCAACAAAAATGATTCAGCCTGAACTCAGAAGATGTGCAAAAGCTCAAAATAATCATTGAAAAACAAAACATTGTAAGTTTGAGAAGAAAGATATTTCAAAACTGTTCATCAAACAACTCCCATTAGCATGAACAGATGGGATTCTTTAACTACTTACACTAACACAGTACAAGCTTTACACTGCCCTGAATGAGCAAAAAGACAACAAAAATAAGGTACCACCACACACACACACACACAAGAAGTGGAAAGAAGAACAAATATTTATGAGATATTGAGATCTAACGACCTCTACAAGTGAAGATGAAGATTACTCATGAGAAAAAGAACAATAAAGAAGATATTAATAAAATCAACAAACCTTTGATTAATCAGAAGTTATATATATATATCGTCCTTGAATGCTTAGAAGAGATCAATAGCAACAAAGAAAATCCTAGAGATTCAAAAACAGATCAAAAAAGAAGCAGAGGAGGAGGAGAGCAATAACTTGGATTAAAAATTCTCATCCAAATGCCTAAAACTAGAACTCCAGAAAAACAATCCCTATCATCCATCACAAACCATACTGAATAAAATGATTTCCATGCGATTAATCAACAGAATGAGGAAACGAGATCCATGATCCATGGAAAGAAAGAAGAGCTCAGAGATTCATTGCCTGCAAGGAGAGGATGAGGAGAATCCCAAGGCTCGAGAAGGCTCTGGAGAAGAACGCCATCGTCGCAAGAGAGAGAAGGAGCGAATGGAAGCTCTCTGGGAGTATTTATACTACCATTCTTGCTTGCTGGTTCAGCCATCAGAGCCGTCGATCACTGATCACGATGCACTATTAACGGTCGAGATTGCCTGAACAGCTGTCACGGAATGCGCCTGGCGGGAACTTTAGCCTGATTGCTGAAGTGGATATACGGTTGAGATTTAATCTGTTTCAAAGTTTGTTTTTGATATTTCTAGTTATTATATTATTAAAAGAAATGAGGCAGTTGTAGAAAATTAGTATTTTAAAAATATAAAAATAAGAAAATTATAATGTTTTTTTGGATAAATTAAGAAATTTTCAGTTTTAAAGAATAACCACATAAGCATTTTTTTATGGTGTTTTTATCTAAGAAAAATATTATTTTCACTGTTTTTTATTTTTTTAAGTCAAAATAAACATCAGAAAAATAGTCCATAAATGCTTAATAATTTTGTGGTAAAATAAAAGTCAATCTAAATGACCTAAAACATCAAAATTTAAGATAAAAAATTATAAAAAAAAACATGTTTAAAAAGAAAGACCTCCCCGACCGGACCAAATAGTTATTTAATATTTTTTTTAACATGTTTTTTTAATTAAAGTAGAGTGCATAAATCATATTTTTTTCATTTGATTTAAAAATTTAACTACATCTCACATAAAAATAAAATAAATTCAACTCAGGTTTCCAAACTATGTCCTGCTCCTTGGCTTCTCAAGTCTTCTCCCTAGTTGGTGTGTTGTCCTCGAAGGCCTCGTCGCCTTCGTCAACTCCTCATGGGGGCTCACTAATTAAGAACTCTAGGTTGCGCTTAACCGAAAACTTTGCTACTTCTAGTCTTGGTCTTTTCATAACAGATGCTACATTAAACCAAGATAATATGAGAAAATTAATATTACAAATGATTTTTAAGAAAAGATATAGTTTATCTTAAAAACATCATTTGTTTTTTTCTCCCCAATATACTCCAAGTGATTGTCATGACTATAATGTCCCATCCTCCTCTGAGGGTTTTGTGCACCTTGGAGAAGATTGCCTTGGTGCCCCATACATCCAACATGTTTTGAGGGTTGGCTTGCATTCCGAACATATATAGTATGAAAGTGATGCCATATGTTGGATGCAAATGGACAAGAGATAAGGAGATGTAGTATGGATTCCTCCCTTATGTTACATAGGAAACATTGCATGCTGTGTTTCCCTCCACTTTTGACCAGAAAGATTATCCAATGTGAGGATCTTATTGTCTATTGCCAACTAGACAAAAAGTTTGACTTTTAAGAGGCATGATTTCTTTTATAAACCACCTTTAAAAAGGTAGCTTCTTGTACCACTATCCACCCTAAAAGTGTATAGTGACTTAACTAAGAAGTTTTTTTTTTATGATGTCAGCTTTCATTCTCTCTTTTATCCATCATATGGTTGTCCGGGTGAGGTTCTTGGAGATGTTATACAAGCTTGTCTTACTCTTTGGTTGTTTTCTCTACAAGGGCGCCTGGTTTCAGGAGTGATTTACTCCTTTGTATTCGCACCCTAGCATCGATTGATGTGGTGGTCTTGATCACTAGGGGATGAAGACTAGGTAGTCTGTTCAAGGGTGAGAGGCCCTCATTAATCTAGTAGTTCATCCAGAGGTTTAGTGTTCTGCCTTGGCCTGCTTTTACAACAATGTTGGCTAGTATCTTGCCCGCATAGCCCTTTCCATAAATTGGACTCTCTCCTTGGGGCCTTTTTATGGGTGTTTATGCATTCCCCTCTAGAGTATATATATTTGAAGATTTTAAGGAAAATCCCAATCTGTCCATCCTCTATCACCATTTTCCTAGAAGGGCTCCATTGAGTTCGCGCGGAGATTGAGAATTCCCCATCCCCTTTGTTCTTATGGTGACATAGTTTACCCCAGATTACCAAGTGGTATGTGTGTGTCTTCCTATCGAGGCCCTTCCAAAGAAAGACTCTTCATATGGAGTCAATCTTTTGGATTACTCATTCCGATAATCGATATATGGACATCCAGTATATAGGTATTGTTGACAGGACCAAGTCGAGCCAAATGAGCCTTCCTCCTTTTGAGAGAAATTTTTCTTTCCAAGATGCTAGTCCCCCTCTGATTTTTTCCACTAATTAACCACATTCCAGTCATGTGCCCCCCTAGATATTTGATTAGAAAAAAAGTCGTGCGGTAGTTTAGTATTTGTGCAACTTCTTGTGGAGTGTGTCCCTTACTCCGAACCCGTATATGATGGCGTTCTTTGTGAAATTTATACTTAAACCGGAGAAGCTTTCCAAGAAGTAGAAGATTACTTTTAGTGTTCGGAAATATTTTTTTAACAGTTTAAAATCCCTAAATAAAACTCATGAAAATCACAATCTAAAACCTAAATATATTTCATTAAAATATATATGATCTCCTACCAAAAACAAAGTCACACACAAGACACATTAATCCTAACCATCCTCCACAACAACCAGAACCAGTAAAATTTCACTCTTTCATGCCCATGCAAAGCCCATGCAAAACCTCCACAAAAACACTTCCCTATCTATATATCTAAATAAATATGAACAGATCAGTAATCCCTCATACCTTTGTCCATCCTCATGCAATGCAAACAGTACTACTACTACTCCTCTTCCAATCTTAATTTCCTTTATATATGTTCCCCTATCCCTTACTGCGTTGCATGAGCTTCCAAATGGATAAAAAACTAAGTGATCTTCTTCCCACCAAGCTCACTGAGACCATCCATGGTTTCCTTCGAAGGTTCATATTCAAAGTCCTTTCCTTCGGCCCGATGCCGCGGCACATCGCCTTTATTCTTGACGGTAACCGGAGATACGGCAAGAAGTGGAACCTCAGTGAAGGAGAAGGCCATGAGAGAGGTTTCTGCAACTTCATGACAATCCTCCTTTACTGCCATGAAATGAGCTTGCAGTGTGTCACTGTCTATGCTTTCAGTATCGATAATTTTAGGCGAAAACCAAGTGAAGTTCAACTTCTGATGAGACTCATCAAGGGGAAGATAGAGTCCTTGGTGGAAGACACAAGCATGGCTGACAAGCTAGGGATCAAGATTGTGTTCATTGGGAGGTTGGAGATGTTGGATGAGTCTTTGAGAGAAGCAGCAAAGAAGCTCATGAAGGCCACTGAGAAGAACAAACAGCTTGTTTTGCTTGTTTCTTTGGCTTATACTTCAACTGATGAGATTGTTCATGGAGTTGAGAGGTCATGCATGGAGATCAAAGAAAGAGAAGAAGATGAAGATGAAGATGATGATGAGGATGGGGTGATAAAGTTGGTGGATTTGGAGAGAAGTATGTATTTTGCTGGACAACCAGAGCCTGATGTGCTTGTGAGGACTTCAGGGGAGACAAGGTTGAGTAACTTCCTTTTATGGCAAACTAGTTCTTGTCTTCTTTATGCTCCTTTGTGTCTTTGGCCTGAGATTTCTTTTAGGCATCTTGTTTGGGCTGTGCTTAAGTATCAGAGGAGGCATTCTTATCTTGAGGGACTTAAGAAAAAATTAGTTTGAGCTTTAATTGAGCAAGTGTGGTACTGTTCTTGTATTTCCTTTTTTATTTTAATTTTGATTTATATTGTTTGCTAAGTTGTTGAACATGTTTTTTTTTAAGTTAATTCACTCTTGGTCCCTGAAATAGTACCCTAATTACCTTGGTGTCTTTGAGGGTATTTGTTTATTATTTAGTATTGTGTGTGTTTTACTTTAAAGTCTTTGAAAACAGTGTCAGGGACCCATAGATAATTTTTCTTTTTTTCTATTATTTCTTATAAAAGAGCCTTATGGTTACTCTTTAACTACAAAACATATTCAATTTCCTTAGTTTTTTTAGCAAACTAGTTAATTCGGCAATTCCTGATTGCCCCTAATTGTGTATGTCTCTTTCCGACCTCTTACCATTCTTGCCGGACAATCGGCTCCCATATTGTCATCCCTTTGTTGTTAGGTTGCTTGAATTTGATGTCAAATTAGGTTGATCATTATCATTTTTTTTTAATTTTTGTTATAGAAGTGGATAAACTGTTGGTTTTTTCTATATATATATATTTTTTTTAATTGTATTTTTCACCTCCAAAATATTTGATTATTTTAGAATTGAACAAATATTTATAGGTATAAATTCCTAAATTAGTCTTTTTCTTTAATTTTTTATAGTAATATTGATTTAATTTTTAGATAAATTGAGCGGAGGAGTTCTTGATAATTTTATATTAAAATAATCAAGGAATTTGAGAAAAATAGGTAAATAAAAAAAAGCCATATTGATGTTTAATTAGGTGATCATTGTTTTTGTTTTAAGTTTTTCATTATTTTTTTTTTTGGTTATAAATGTGGATAAACTATGTTGGGCTTTTTTTTATACTTTTAATTGTATTGTTCACCTCTAAAATATATTAATATTATAAAATTGAAAAAAATATTTATAGGGATAAATTCCTAAATTACTCAAAAAAATAGTAATATTGATTTATTTTTAGATATATCTAGGTGTTTTTGATAATTTTATGTTAAATTAGCCAACTAATTTGAAAAAAAAAAAAATAGGTATATAAAATACATAATAGTGATATTGATTTAATTTAAATATTTTACTAATTTTATATTAAAATAGTCAACTAATTTGATAAAAATAGGTACATGAAAATATAAAATAAAATAAATGGCACAAGACAAAGGGTTTCTTACAAAAGATGTACTTAAATTTTGGAAAATTTTATCTATATATAAAGATTATTTAATTTGTTATAGACTTTATGGTTTAACTTGATTAAGACTAATTAAAATAAATACTTTATATTTTAATTATATTAATTCAATTAATAATGAATATTAGTAAATGGCTAATCATTTTATTAACAGTAATTAATGATTCTATTCATATAATTAATCTAATTATGAACAGATGAGAAACACAAAAAAGGAATCAAAACTGATAATTTAGATTACAAACAAGAAGCAAAGTTCTAATGGTTTACATCGTTGTATCTTTGATGAACATTCCCATTCTAATGGCTTGCATGTTTATGAGAAGCTTTCTTAGACTCCTTTGCTCTGCCTCCAATGGCTTCAATCTGTTCCAGAGTCTCAACAACTGTTTTCATTGAAGGCCGATTTTTCGGGTCAACTGCAATGCAGTTCAGACTGAGCTGAGCTGCCATCAGAGCTCCTCTCGATGAATAATGTCCCTCGAACCGAGGATCCATAAGACGTGCCAGTTTTCGTCGGTCTGAAAGTAATGGTTTCGCCCAATCTACCAAGTTGTGCTGTCCACTGGGTCTTGTCGTGTCAAGTGCTCGCTGACCGGAGAGCATTTCGAGCAGCACTACTCCGAACCCATATACATCACTCTTCACATATAGATGTCCTAATTGACCATGAAAGAGCTCAAGTTACCAAATGCCATAACAACGACAACGCATAGATCACAGATCGACATATTGAACTCGAATCAGAAAGCAGTGAAGAGATAACAACAGAATCAAAAGCTATATAGCAAGGGTATCGGGTGGTTGGAAGAGATCCCGGGTTCGACACCCAGCGACCCGCAAGGTGAGGGCACGTGCATTCGACACGTTGTCCGCCCCTTACTGGGAGGTGCTTGTTACTTTTGTCAAAAAAAAAGCTATATAGCAAGTGGAGGGTTGACAATTCAGAATTGAAAGCAGTACGCTTTTGCTGTTACTAGCAGCAATTCATAGTGGAAGTGCAATTGGTGGTCCACTGATGAATATCACAAAATAGAAGCACATGTAAATCATTACTTCAGTGGAACCAATCATGTCTTCCAAGAAATATATATGTACCTGTAGCAACATACTCCGGTGCTGCGTATCCGTAAGTGCCCATGACACGAGTAGTAACATGAGAGTCTCCGCCGGTAGGTCCATTCTTCGCTAGACCGAAATCAGAGAGTTTCGGGTTGTAGTTCTGAAAAAGAGGAACAAATTAAACTAAGCAATGCATGCTTGAGGAGAATAATGAAATCTGAGATTATAAGGTGAAGGGAAGAACATACGGAGTCGAGAAGGATGTTCGAGGCCTTAAAGTCTCTGTAGATGATTTGTTTCTCTGATGCATGTAAGAATGCAAGTCCTCGAGCCGCACCCAGGGCTATCTTCAGCCTTATGCTCCAGGAAAGTGGAGCTGAATTTCCTGCAGTAATACATACATAATTATAAAAAAACCGATGGAAATTACGACTTCATTAAAAACAGTTTTCAAACTTAATTACTTCTAAATAGGTGGTTTTCTAAGCTTCCTTTCACCATGAACTCATAGACTAGAAGGAGCTCCTTGTCCTCCCAGCAGTAACCCAAGAGCTTGACGAGATTCGGATGTGAAAGCCGGCCTAAAAAATTGATTTCAGACTGCAATTACAGGATAAAAAATAATTTAGGCGGCCTTCGTAGAAGAATACACACCATTTACTAATCAATCGATCATGTTAATAAACCACAATTGAAAATGAAAGGTATAGTAGTATAATAGTTCAGTAAGACCAAGTATAATTGAAATTCAGTATCAGAAGTCTCGATTTCAACCGAAACAAAGACATAACTTTGTCAACCAGGTTGTTGAATATCACTTTCCGCGGTTGTTGAATGACCAAGCATTTGGAGCATAAAATATACTATTCTACTTGTAAACCAGGTTAAGCAACAATGGAAGTTGACTATTTGAGATTAATATGCATACATATTTGAGGAAGAAAGAAGAAAAGTTTGATTGCCTAATAAAATTAATTTGTTTACTCGAACCTACACTCTTGTGTCACAGATAAGATCGGGAATTTCTCTGCAAATAGTCAGCTAGACTTCTACTGAATTAAAAGCATAAATATGAGGACTAATAATTCTTATCTGTGACGCAAGCTTTTGAATCATAAAAAATAAACCTGAATAGATCATGAAGAAATATACTATTCTACTTGTAAAACAGGTTTAGCAACAATGGAAGTTGACTCTTTGAGATTAATATGCATACATATTTGAGGAAGAAAGAAGATAAGTTTGATAGTCTAAAAAATTAATTTGCTTACTCGAACCTATACTCCAGCGTCACAGATAAGACCAGGAATTTCTCTGGGAATAATCGGGCTAGACTTCTTCTGAATCAAAGCATAAATATGAGGACTAATAATTCTTAACTAGCAGAAATTGACCACCAGATCAAGTGAAAATACGAAGTCAAAGTCAACTGCTACATAACATCAATTGAACACAAATGCATAGAACAACAAAATGAGAGTAATGTTCTGAAGTGAATGGATTCAAGAAATCACCTGCCATTGTTCAAAACCTTGCAAACTCTCGGCGTTCAATTTCTTGATTGCAACAACTATTCCGACGCCGCTTTTAGCAGGATTGAGTGTCTTCTCTTCAACCCATCCTTTGTAGACCCTACCGAAGCCACCTTCACCGAGAATGGCATCAGACTTGAAGTTTCTCGTGGCGCTCTTCAGCTCAGAGAAGCTAAAAATGCGAAGGTTCGGGGACTCCAATATCTGACCCTCCGAGCACACTTCATCGGAGCTCAGATCAAAACTGCTACTGATACTTGAAAGCTTCCCAGTGGTTGAAAAACTGCTATTTGCTCGCCTTCTTGAAGCCACTGATGTTAGGATAACAGGACAATCAGTTTATATAACAACTCAGAAAAGAAAATCCCCAATTTGAGATAACAATCATGGTTGAAAAGCTAGGGGGAAAAAGGGGATTTTGGTTGCAATTCATTAAAGATTGACAAAAATATGCGTCAAGGAATAGCATTGAAGATTGACAAGCTTGAAAAAAAAAAAAGAGATTTTGGTGGGAATTCTTAATATAGACCACATTGAACTACAATACATCACCAAAAAAATTAACAAAACCATAGAACTATTCCACATTTAATGAAGTTTTTCTTCTCAAAATTGGAGCTTTTTGGAGAGAATCAACTGGAATCTTTCTCAAAGGAAATTCTTAATATAGAGCAAATCTAAAAATTACAATACTTCGAATAACAAAACCATAGAACTATTCCACAGTTAATGAAGTTTTTCTTCTCAAAATTTGAGCTTTTGGGAGAGAAGCAACTGGAATCTTTCTCAAAACACATCAATCATGTTGGACATGAGTATTCTGAAATACAGAAACAAGCAAAGCAGATGAAATCCATCCATTTCTATCAATTCAAAACCCATTATATATAAACAAAAGCAGAAAAAAGTAACAAAACTTCAACATTTCTTAGTGTAATGAGTGACAAAAACCTGGACTTGAAGCTCTAGTGCTTGTAGGGCTGAAGGACTTAACAGGAGAACCAAAACAGTTCCCCATCTCTCTCTCTCTCTCTCCTTCTTTGCTCTTTCTCTACCTCTCTCTCCCTCCCCCTTTAAATCAAGCTAAGAAGAGTGGAAGGAACAAGGAAAGGAAGAAGCTGTGGAAGGGAAGGTGTGGGAAAGGGTGTACTTATCCTTTTGCCAAAGTTTGACTTTTTGATTTTCAAGTCAACTCCAACATCATAAACAATGAAAGTGCAATTTTTAACTTTGCTGTAAAAGTTGGGACCTTTTCATGCTGCCAACTTTTCCTGCATTTTTTCCCTTTTTTAAAACTCAACAATATTTTTTTTCAGAAGTTTTTATTTTTTATTTTTTTGACATGGGCAACAAGAGTTCCATGAAGGATCAGTCAAATAAGATATGCACAGAGGCTCGATTCACCCTAGGTTTCACACAGTGCAACATATTTTACCGTCCGAAGTTTTCACACAATATGCACTTATTTTACCGCCCAATCTACTACGAGCCAACACGAAAAAAACTCATGTGCTTGCGTGGACTACTCACTGAGTGACCCACGCTCTGCGCCCTCATCTTGCTTTAGTGGGGATTCGACCCTGGAATTTTTGTGGGCTGAATCCTTTATACAAGGGACCTATGCCGCTGGACCAAAAGATCTTTTGTTTTTTTTTTTTTGTTTTTTTTAGAAGTCTTGTTAATGATTTCATCTACTGTTTTTAGAATTAATCAAAAGTAATTAGAGCACACTCATATGTGTCTTCTTCTCTTCATCTTCTTATCTATGTTTTAAATAAAACAATTACTATTAATTTCTTTGTGAATTATGTTGTCATATGTCATTTACTAGTAATCTAATCATAATTATACACTAAATAATCATAAGACCTTTATCATACTTAGCTCATCTCTAAAATTTTACTTGCATGCCTTTCAAAGCATTCAATGAGCCAAACATCAAATATCATATTAAAGAGCAAAAGCAAGCCAAACTTATAGATATAAAGTGATAATACAATCTCTAAGAATTATAATCAATTGAGAACTCCTTTGTCATTAGTCTAAAAGAAGCATTTCATTCACAAAGGCCTGAATGTAGTCCATTTCAATGCATTCAAAACTAAATATTTTATGTTGTTTGTGTCATGGCAAGAGCACTAACACATTCTATTTGTTGAATCTATATACCAACCAATAGCTTGGATAAGCTTGAATGTATTAATTAATCCAAGATTAGAAGAATGGAATAATTAAAAATTTAATTAATTAAGCCATATATGTAAGCAAAGATTCTTTTCAATCATTCAATAAGATCTCAACTCTTAATATTTATCAATAAAAGGTTTTTGCCTTTGATAGCATGTGTGCAACATGAGCAAGAACAACAATGTGGATGACAGCAAGGAGTTTGACTGAAGAGGAAGCTATTGATTTTATATGTATTAACTTGTTATTAAACCACTAATTTTGTGAAATCGGCTCCGATCTCACCATGTTTATGTCAATTTTGATGGCATATTTTGTTTGAGTCAAATACATGAGGTATATGTCCATATGTAGTATAAAATATTGGCTAGACATGTTATAGGTTGAATTTGGGGCTATTTGCAATATTCTAAAACCTCGGGGTTGTTTTATGCAAACCTTTGCATATAAACCCCAAATCCAATCCGACCCAACAGATGAGAGTTTTGTTTTTCTTTATGAAAGCTAGGGTTTGAGAGAGGAGAAAGAGGAGAGTTTGATCCCATCTAATAGTGTGAGATTTCTGAGGGGATTTGGAGCCTCTCCTCTATTTGTTGGCTCTTATCTTGTATTCTTCTTCTTCATAGTGGATTTCTTGCTCGCCGCCTCCCGTGGTTTTTCCCGAAAGGGTTTTCCACGTAAATTTGTTGTCTTCTTGTTTGGTTATACTTATTGTGGTTAGTATTGCTTCCGCATATTATCTCTACAAATTTAACTCAAAATGTAACTAAAAAAGTTAGAGATTTTTTGTTTATATGCAAACCATAAAATTGCAATTTTTCGCTTCAAAAACAGTTTGTATTCCCATACAACAAAAATAAACAAAAACAAAACATAGCTCAAAGATAGCCAAAAAGGTAAGAGTAATATCTTGCCCTAACAATTGGGTGTTCTACTAGTTGACAGTGTTGGAAGGCGAGTCTTTACAGGTTCATGTTGTTATTCTCATTCCACTTTACATGCATCTATCAATATGACATACAACATGTTGGTCGAAGGTCTACTAAATTTAATTTTTTGCCGCAAGATTATAGACTAATTTTGATGAGTACTAGTGCATAGGGTGTTTGTTTTTCTTCTCCCCCTCAAACATGTCATTGTAATAGTCTGCTTTTATCTTGGTTCACTACGAACCAAATCCTACTTGTACCAGTGGTTCAACCAATAACCTTTCAAAAAAACAAAAAACCGCTTGTATTAATTTCTTTGTCATTGAGAACAAACTAAACTTATTCGAATTCAACTTGATATAAACTTAAATTTATTTGTTTTTATAATAAATATCATTTGTTGAGGATGTAAAACAAATATATGAAAAGGTTGACTAAAAAGTAAATGAAACATTTAGACTTATGAGTAAAAGAAAAAGTCAATCATGTGTTGTAAAAATAGATCATTAGGGCAAAAAAAAGGACAAGGTTAGTAGTAGTACTATGGTTTATGGTTGAAATGCAAAAGTGAACATTGTGTTGATTTAGAGGTTGGAGAAGGAACACTTGTGCAAGTGAAGCAAAGGGATTTCTTGATGATTATTATGTGTAGCACTTTCTAAGTTAAGTGGTTGATGAGTCGACGAGCATTTATGTAAATCAAATCAAATCAAATCAAATCAAATCAAATCAAATCAAATCGAAATTTGTCTAACATGGGAGTTGCTTTCAACAAGGTTGAGAGTGTGTATTGAAATATAATAACTTGATTCGATCTAGCCGACCAAACTAGTGTTCTCGTTTGGTTTGGTGCTCAAGTTTTTTTTCCCACTGTTACTTTTAACTTTTAAGTAAATGTACTATTAATTTATGAATTATACCTATATATTATTTTAATTCGTAAAAAACAATAATACTAGTTTTAGGTAAAAATAAAAAATTTGGTAAAGATCAAAATTGCTCATTATTATTATTTGGGAAATTTCACTAAACTACATTGTGATTTGCCTCTTTATCAATTAGGTGTCTGTGGTTTGATTTTGAGCATTTTAGTACCATGTGATGCGCCCCATGAGCATATTGGTGCAAACCCGTTAAAATTGCTAATGTGGCATTAAAAAATATATATATAAAATGATATTTTTACCCCTTATATAAAAGGTCACTTTAGTACGTCGATGATATTATGTTTTTATATAAGGGATAAAAGGTCATTGTGTATCCTTTTTTTTATGCCATGTCAGCAATTTTAATACGTCACCAATACGCCTACGCACAATACAGTACTAAAGTCAGCTTCAAAGAAAACCACAAAGCAGACTGATAAATAAAAGAAATCATACTAAGTAGCTTAAATAAATTTCCCCTTATTATTATTATTGAAACGAAAAATTGCTCATTATTATTATAATTATTCTAGTGTCCATATTGAATTTTCTAAGTGTAGGGAATTTATTAAAACAAAAAAAAGGCAATTGGTCGGTGCTACAAAGCTCCCGTTAGAGGTTGTTTCGATGACTCGAAAGGTCACATGGCGACAACTTTAGCATTGCACCAAGGCTCCCCTTCAGAAATATATAAAATAATTCTTTTGGGAATTTATTTTTATTGATATACTAATTAGAATTTATCATTTCTCTAATAGTATATGAGATAGTTTAGTTATTAAGTGAAAAGTTTGATTTTAAAACTTATGAAAGATAATGTTTTGACTTTTAGGGTTGTCTTTCTTTAAGGTCAATACTGCCTTTGAATTAAGAGCATGGGATCTGTTGGGAGATTTTAACAAGAATTTCTTTGAAGATGCTTGAATGTTTGCTAGTTTCTTTCTATTTAAAAAAGAAGAAATGTTTTAATGTTTTTCAACAAGAATTTCCTAGTAGGGTGCACACAAGTTTCCAAGTGTATGACCTTTGGCATTTTTAAGGTAATATGAATAAAAAAGACAAACAGATTGTCAGTGGAAACTCTTGGGCATTTTTTTCTATATTAGGCTTAATTTTTAAAATATTTATACTTTTTTTTTTAATTTTCGAGAGTTCAAAACCTATTGCAATATATATAAAAAAAAATTTCAATTAATTGTTTGAATGTGCTTTAAAAATATTAAATAAAATGGTTTTGAATTTTATTTATAAAAAAAAGCCACCTATGAATTAAGGCATTTGGTTGACTTCTTAAAAGTTTTTTTAAAAAAATATATATATATTTAAGTGCTTCTTCCTTGGATGAATCTATAGAAGCACTTATAAGGGTATTTTTGTGAAAAAAAAATTAGGGATATTTTCATTTTTAAAGAAAAATATCACATGTTTCTTTTACCTCCAAAAATTATGGAATAAAAAAAGTAAAACTGTTTTTTTAGTGCTTTTATTGTTATGTATTTTTCAGAATCCAAAACAAAAAAATTGAAAATGCCCCAACGTATTTAATTTATAAAATAAATACTACTTATCCAAAAAATATCTACTTTAATAAATAAATAAACCAAACTTATTGAGATTCCTTCAAAGATACACCCCAAATCCCAAACTCCACACATCAAAATCCTCACGCGGCACATAAAGACAACACAGATCTCAAAAAGAGCAGCAATACCACCCATATCAGGGTACCGCCATCATCCCTCAACGGCAAGAAGGTCTCCCAAATCGTCTCTCATGATGGCGAATAAGATGCCTAAAAAGGTGATGGGACTAGACCTAGTTCCCAAGGATTGACATAAAGAGAAAAGACCTTAGAATCATAAAAGGGGGATAAGTTCATTCTGATCAACAGACACGTTACTTCTCTACTACTCCTCTCTTCTCTTCTCCGATGACCCCTGACTAACTTAATTGTCGGAACCGACTTAGGCGTTTAGACCCTCCCTCATCTCATCTGTGTCAGTTCTTGTTTTTTTTAGGTGAACCATCCGTGAGGGCACCTTCCACATCAACTCCGATGGTGAGGAGAATCTTATCATTTGAACCAAAAGCAACCTCAATCAAAACCGGCTTTTATGCTAACAAAACACAACTATATATTAATCTTCCTCCATTTTAAATAAATTATAAAAAAAATTACGTAAACGAATTTTATTTCGGATTGACTTGTGTCGACATGGAACAATCAAACAGTAGAGCAGAGAAAGACAGGAACAAAGACAATCTTAATCTTTCTTCAAAGTCCAACACTGTTTTTGACTTTGACTTGAATGACAAATTCATTGTAACGTACGCAGTGCGCACTGCCTGACACCTGTCCTTATTCCATCCTTTTTTTGTGGTCACAACAAACACGTACTTGCAGCTGGCAAACGAGGTATCATTTTTTAAAAAAAAAATATCTGATAAAATATAATTCACTTGGCAAACACGCTGGGCATTAGAATAGTATTTATCTGCACACATGGAATACATGACAGAATTGGGAAGTCACTGTTTCTTTTCTTCAATTCCTTGCATGTTCTCATTGCTTTTTCATTATTATTAGTTTTTTTAATTTAAAAATTAAATTTTTAACTGAATAGATGTGATTAGGTGAACGATCAAATTGTTAGCTTAACATCGATAAAAGCTCAAGCTCAGCTTGGAATTTAAAGCTTTCGAGTTGAACCGAGCTTGAGCTTCAAATCAAGCTTAAAATTAATTTCGAGACTAAGGGAGGTGAGCACTTTTCGAAAGTTTGAAATTTGATATTAATATATTAATATATAATATAATATAAATAAATTTTTAATTTCAATTTAAATAGAGTCGGATTCGAGTTTTTAAAATTATAATCGATCTCTTAATTTCAAATTAAATCAAACTGAGTTCGGGTTTTTAAAATTAAAATCAAACTTAGCTCAAGCAAATTTATTCTAGTTAATTTCAAGTTCAAGCTTGAGCTGGGCTCAACCCGATCAAACTCAACTTGTTTACATCTTCTAAAATAAACAATAAATTGTGTTAATTTAATAATATTGGGATATTCACTACATCTCTAAATATATATATCAATTAAGGTTTTTTCTTTTGCCTATTCTTATGAATACATCAAATTATCTATTTGATTTGTAAAATATTATGCTTGTTTATATATCCTGAAAATAATTATAAAAAATTACGCTTCTATATTCCCTTTGTTAAACAAGTCAATATACAACTAATAAAATTATTATAATTAATTACTGAGAAATAAAAATTAATCTCGAGATGATGGTGTTGATAATCACGAGAAAAAATTTAATGGTTTCAGTCATTCATTCAGTTTACATATCATTACTCTTAATAACAAATAAATTTTACAGGAGTAAATAATAATATCTAGATCTTACAGGGGTATAAATGTTAAAAACCCTTCTTTATATGCCATAGTCAACGTGGGTGGTGCCTTCTACAGTGTGGTACCCAACGCATCATGCCGGATACTAGAATTAGGTCCCAAGCTTTATATATTGGGTCCGGTGTTACTGTTCATTAAAATGGTGGCTGCATACCCACCCCGAACCCAAAAACCAAACAATAGAACCCAAAAACAACACCCTAGAATCTAATGACGGTAAGATACCGTGGGTACAGTGCCCACGGTATCTTAGAATTCACCGTCAACGTGGGGGTGTTTAATACATGACAGAATTGGGAAGTCACTGTTTGTTTTCTTGAATTCCAACTTAGAAGTGGGCCTTGCTTGCATGTTTTCGTAGGCTTTTCACTGTTTCATTCCCCATCCCATTCATTATTATTAGTTTTTTTTATTTAAAATTTTAAATTTTAACTGAGCAGATGTGATTAGGTGAATGATCAAATTGTTCATGAACATCTTAAGATCAACTCGGTAAAAGCTCAAGCTTAATTCAGAATTTTGAGCTTTCGAATTAAGCCGAACTTGAGCTTCAATTTCGAGTATGAAATTAATTTCAAGATGAGCTCAAGCTAAGCTATGTTCGGAAGTTCAAAATTGATATTAATATATTCATATATAATATAATAAAAATAAGTTTTTAATTTGGAGTTAAATAGAGTCAAACTCAACTTTTCAAAATTATAATGGAGCTTTTTAATTTTAAGCTAAATCGAACCAAACTCAAGCTTTTAAAATTAAAATCAAGTTTAACTCAAAGAAACTTATTCAAATTGATTTCGACCTGAGCTTAAGCCATGATCCATCAATTAAAAAATCAACTAAATTTCAATTTTTTAAATTTTTATTATTTTAAATTGAAAAAATGAAAGTTTTCATATTGCAAACCACATCAGCATAAACTTTTATTTTGATAACAGATAAACTTTTCAGAAGTAAATAATAATATCAAGATCTTATAGTGGTATAAATGTTAAAGACCCTTCTTTATATGCCATGGTCCATGGGTTCATCCCCATGGACCACATATGGTCCAGCATTTAACTTCAGGATGAAGTCAAATACATGTATGGTCAGCATTAAACTTCAGAATGAAGTCAAATATATGGAAAAAATTTACCTATACCTGGTACATTATACCATGCTAGTAAAAATGCAACAAGTGACGATCAACTCTCTCTGTTCCTACTCAACCTGTAGAACTTTCAAGAAAAAAATATATTAAAACTTACCCGTCACTTTTCGTATTTTTACTTTACTGATCCAATCCAGCACAGCAAGTCCAGGCTAGAACTACTCCAGATATAGGCAACCTGCTTTTCAACACAAGAAACTATCATTTTAAGACATGTTTAAAGTTTAAACCCCATCGATGCATGCCTGACCACAGATGAAATGATGCAAGAACTGGAAATCAAGCCAGACAAAAGAACACAAGAATATAAAAAGCAATCCCTTGATTTATAATTCAACAACACTAGCTTGAACGCAAGCCAGAGCATCTAAGCAAGGACTGCAGCAGGCACAGAATAAATAAAATTGGATGCTGATCTCCATCCAAACTAGTCCTATCAAGGTTTGCCTATGTTATCTGGCTGATATGGCAGCTTTATCTATGAAATCCTTTCTTTCTATGGATTTTTTCTTTGTTTCACCTCCTCGAGGGAGTGCGCGGAGACCTCCTCAAAGGTGATAATGGGGGAGGAGATCTGCGGGTGGTGTTCATTGAAGGTGAGGAAGGTGGAGGAGGGCTGCGAGCATCTTGGACATAGGGCTGTGCAGCAACATGATTCAGGGCCACGACCACGTCACGGATGATGGGGCGGACATGGGGCAGCTCCTGGAGGCACATTGAGGTGATCACAACCAGCTGGTGAAATGCACGTTGAGGATAGCGGCCCTGGAGCAATGGATCAGCAAGTCGGTTGAACCTTCTCCTGTCAGTGAGATATGGGCGCGACTGAAACAAAAGAGCGAGTGGTAGTTTAGGTTTATGAGATAAAAACGGAACACCAATTCAGTATTATATGTATATGTAGAACTGAAAAGTAGAGTATTGTTAATATCATTGGTATCAAACGTCAAGAGTCAAAACCTAATAATCAATGTAAGCATACTGATGATGGTGATCCTGTAAATTGGCATGATGACATGAATTCGTTGCTCAATGAATTGGAACCACAGTAAATAAATGGTCAATAGCAATCAAGTAATCACCAAGCAAAAGTACTATAGTTTAGGTTTATGACGCAAAAATGGAATCCAAATTTCAGTATCATATGTGCATGTAGAACTGAGAAGTAGAGTATATTAACATCATTTATTTCTAATATCAAGAGTCGAAAGCTAAAAAGAACAACCATAACAGTGATCCTGTAAGTCAGCTCTGCATTTATACATTGGCATGATGACAAAAAGTTGTTACTTAAGTGTGAAACAATGAATGGAAACTACAGTGCCATGACATTTTAAAAAGCCAGCCTCAATCAAGAAGTCACCGAGCAAAAGTATATATCAGTTTGAGAAAAAAGGGGCAAGCAAAATTATAAATAGTGAATCTCAATAAAGTGATCATAAGAACAAAAATTAACTAACGGCTATATGGTTCAGCATTGGCACAGAACTATTCATAACACACACACACACACACACACACACACACACACACACACACACACACACACACAGAGAGAGAGAGATATGCAATGCCATACCCAATTAATTAACTTCTGTTCAGCCCCAGTTTTTGAAGAGTCAAAAGCCTTCCTTCCAGTGATCAACTCCAAGAGAAGCATGCCGAAACTGTAGACATCAGACTTCAGAGTAAGCTTACCGCTCATTGCATAATCTGGAGCACAGTAGCCATAGGTTCCCATAACCCTTGTCGAAACATGAGTATTGTCACCAACAGGTCCGAGTTTTGCCAGTCCAAAATCAGAAAGCTTGGGGTTGAAATCATTGTCCAATAATATGTTTGCCGCTTTCAGGTCACGATAAATAACAGGAGGGTTTGCTACATCATGCAAGTATGTCAGCCCTTCAGCAGCACCAACAGCAATCTTTATTCGAGTGTTCCACTCAAGAGGCTGCTTGTTAGGAGGTAAATCTGAAAATAAGAGTTTTTGCATGTAAGTGAAAGATTTAAGAAGAAGTATCCACATGCCAGTATCAAAATAATAACAAGCTCACGTAACAGCTACTAACTTGACCATATAAGAAGAAGTACTTTGTCGGCTACTTCATAATTAAGGTAGCAACAATATAAGGAATAGCTGCCTTCAAGCAAATAAAAACCTTACCTCAAATAGTTTTCTTCAATCCAATTTTCAAAATTATGTAATTACTTACCTTTTCTATTTCAGGATCTCATTGGCAACAACAAAACACAGTAAAAATTGATAGCTCATCTAAATGAGGTGTGTTTTGACTTAGTAATGTTCTACAACTATAATACTTTCAATTCTTTGTATTGTCATAGATAAACCACTAGGTAAATCACTTCTGTAAATAGTCAAATTCCCTTACGTGGCTGCATAGTGTGAAAGGGGCACCAATCATGCATAATTAGTTAGCACAATAGGAAAAGAAAGTAAAAGATGCCTAACTAGACAACAAATTATTACTACTTTATATTCTAACACTAGTTGCAAACTTAAGTCGATGGTGTATGTTATGGGTAAAATACTCAACCACTAGGATGTTGACACGTGGCTTGTGAGAGTCTTGGAAGGCAGGTTATTGGGAAACAAAAGAGGGCATAGTATAGAAGAGAGGAGCTTTTAGAGGCTCAGGCTCCCCGATAGGAGCACACGATCCGAGAAACAGGGGAAAGGGCTTTGGATGTTCAGGCTCTCCAACGAGCCCTTCTTAATGAAGCTCTCCAAGGAGTTCTAGCTCTTCTCTTGGACATGAAGCTCTCCAACAAGCTCTTCTCCATGAAGCTCTCCATGGAGCTCTTGCTCTTTTCTTGGTCTCCAACAAGCCCTTCTCCATGAAGCTTTCCATGGAGCTCTTGTTTTTCTCTTGGATATGAAGCTCTCCAACAAGCTCTTCTCCATGAAGCTCATCTTCATGGCTCTATGCCTCCATGCATGACTAAGCTCTTGGCCATGAACCTCATCTCAATGGCTTCATGCCCCCATAAAGCTCATTTTCTTGGCTTCGGCCATGAACCTCATCTCAATGGCTTCATGCCGCCATAAAGCTCATTTTCTTGGCTTCATGCCTCTATGCATGAACAAGCTCTTGGCCATGAAGCTCATCTCAATGTCTTTATGCCTCCATGAAGCTCATCTTAATGGTTTCATGTCTCCATGACTCAAGCTCTTGGCCATGAAGCTCATCTCCATGGCTTCATGCCTCCATTGATGTTGTACTCCCCTCAAAAAGGATTTGGAGTCTTGTAAACATTCTCTACATAGTGGATTACTTCCCTGATAGAGCACAGTGATTTTTTCCGTGGATTTACAAGGTTTTCCACGTAAATCCGGTGTTAGTCTTTATGTGCAACTTGGATCTCACCCCAGGATCTTTCCTTCCCGCGATGACCAGATGAAACCGATTTTTGCATCAACAATTTATATTGTCAACATGCCAAGGTTAGATCTACCACTTGCTTGCCACTTTAGGAAAAGGAATTAATTAGAGGATAGAATGAAAACTGACAAAAGTTAAGCCTATCCACATCTAGATTTAGTACTTAAAGGTCAATTTGTACGTAAATGGTAAACCTCAAAGGTTCTAGTTATACAGTGATACCTAGCTTACTCACATGTTTAAAAAACATCCGAACAGCCTACAACCTTGGTAATTAAGTACCAATTGTATAGACATTCTCACTCAATTTCAAATAAGAAAAGGAAGAGAAATCATAGATTAATAGAAATCAACAAAACAAAAAAACTGGCCTTAAAAACTATGAATACAATGCAAGGGGAATCACCATGCAGATGGTATAAGAGATTCAGAAATATAAAAACACATATGGATAAATTAACTCTTGATCAACCCATACAAGTAATTCATTATTCAAACATCTAAGTATACAAATAAGGTAGCACACCTACAAATCTGCTATTAGTGCCAGTATAGATGACCCTCACATAGACAAGGGGCTTGATGGATAAGTTTCAACATAGGCAAACCTCAGTTGGCTTCCAAATCTACCCTGGATACTAATTACTTTGTATCGTCGTTTAGTCTACTAAGCACCTGAACCAATCAGGATGAATATACATTTATCGATGATAATCAATATTCACGTAACATTTTTAAGAAAACAGCACCATTTCATCATTTTTAGGTTTTTGTGTATTTAATCATGAATCAACATGATTTTTAACAGAATTTGTTTTTTTTTTTTTTCAACAATGTTGTTGGAAGTCGCCACTCATGCAGCTAGGTGGTCCACGTATATATTTTTCTGACCTGTAACTACCAATGCATTGGTTAATTGCTAAGGTACTAGGCGCACAATTCAACAGTCTACCTAACAACAAATCGACCAATTTGTTTTTAGATGAGTTCGCATTTTGTATTCAGAAAAATGTACTTATCCAGGGTTTGTAGGGACTGCTTGTTTCAGAAAAAGAGTTTCCAACCTATCATTTTATATCATTGTTTTTAGGATGAGTTCGCATTTTGTATATATATATATTTTTTTCATTTTCTTGAATATGCTTACCAAGTTGGAAATCATCTATAAAGTTAGAAAAAAAAAAAGTGTGAGATAGATCAAGAAAAGGGAGGATTAGACAGAAGTGTAAGGCAGAGAGAAAGGAGGTCATAAGGTAGTGCAAGATAAAAGACCTAGTGCGGTTGAAAGAGAAAGGTTAGATAGGTAAAAGAAGGGGAAGATGGAGAGAGAAATGAGATAGAGAAATAAAGAAATGTGATTAGATAGAAAGAGCATGGATAATGAGATTGAGAAAGAAAATAATATAAGTTTAGAAAGAAAGAAGGGTTTGTGAGGTAGAAATAGAAATGGTGAAAGAGATGTAGAAAGAAGGACAAAGGTACATAAAAGATGAAATGCAGAAGGCTAGAGAGTGAAATTCAGCAATGGAGTAAGAGTATGGTTTCAAGATTTAGACCAAATGGAACAGCTCAGTTTAAACAAAGCATTCAGATTGCTATTATGACAATTTTAAGGGTTCAAGCAAATTGAGAAAAAATTAAGCTCGAGTGAGGACCCGATCTGGGTAAGGCAAAGAAGTAAAACAGAACAAACAGTCGGACTAAGAAAATTTACATGTTGAATGCAAGAAAGGACAGAGTAATGGAGGCATGTAAGCAAGTTTGGCTAACTTCAATTAGGTGTGTCATACATCAATGACTATAGCATGATTGAGCATACCATGTTTGGGGAATTAGCTTACAGAAGAGGTGTGACAAGCGAGATTATAATAGTAATTCATAAATTAAGAGGCCAAATTGGTGTATGATCAGAAAAACTAATCCAATGTACCAACATTGTATGAGATGCTCTACTTCACTTGTCCCTGTCCACGTGTCTTTCTCAAGGTACAAAACTACAAACAATAGAATATCACAATTCTAAATTACTTACATTTCCTATGATGATGATGATTTCACAGAGCCAAAAACGGCATTTATCGTTTACCATTTATGCGAGCATACAAGCAATCAGAACAACATTCTAAGTTTGGTTTCATACATAAACCAAACTCACAACCATAAAAAAATAACAATACGTTGCGACGTACACAAACAAGGAATAACAAGGAAATAAACAATTGTTCAGATCTAAAACCAATTAAAAAAGAACTATCCCAAAATAGTTCCCTCTTTCTTTATTCCTCCTGTCACACCAGTATCTAATAGAAATACCATATTATAATATTGAAAACATACTACATTCCAAGTACAAGAACTACAAAGAAAAGAATACAAATCCTAGATTACCAGAACTACAAACAAATCCGGCGATGAAAGTAAACATGCAAAAAAACCAAAAAATAAAAAATAAAATATAAAGGTGAAGTGCGGATAGATAGAGATGAGATATTCCATGATCAGCAAAAGCCTGACGTAACAGAATATTACCAAACAAATGATCTTCCAAGCTTCCCTGCGGCATATACTCATAGACCAAGAGCCTCTCATCCCCTTCCGCACAGTATCCGATCAAGTTGACGAGATTGGGATGGCGCAGCACGATCAGCAGCAGAACCTCAACCAAAAACTCTTTGCTCCCCTGCATTCCCTCCCGATTCAACTGCTTGATCGCCACAGCCTAAAAAAAAAAAAAAAAAAAACACAATCAAAAACTCAGATCTAAAGAACAAAAACCAAAATAAAAAAATCGATCCTCATTCCTCACCTGACCAGTACTGATACGACCCTTGAAGACCTTCCCAAATCCTCCCTGCCCGATCTGGTTCTCCTCCCTAAAGTTCTGCGTCGCGATCGCCAGATCCCTGAACGTAAAGCTCTGCGCCCCATCCCCATTCGCCCTCCCACCACCCACTCCATTCACATTCTCTGCCCAAAATCCCAAAACCCCTAACAAAACCCTATCCAAAAACAACCAAATCAAAGATAAAGAGAGATAAAATCACCAGTGTCCACCGGGAGCCTCTGCCCATGAGTCCGCGAAGCACCGCTATCCTCGATCCGGCTAATCCTCGATTCCGCATTCCGCCGACCGAAGCAAGAAAAGCAACTCATCCTTCAACCCTAAACACAAAACCAGATCTCTCACCAAAAGACCCTAAACACCTCGAACATGAGAACCTCTCTCTCGCTCTCGCTCTCCCTCTCCCTCTCCCCTCCGCTCTACTTCGGGACGAAGACGAGAAGCGGAGGGGGCGGCGGCATTCTTGGGGAGTAAGCAAGCTCAACTGGGTGGGAGGTATATATATAGAGGGGAAAACCTCGTTTCCATCCAGTGGTTTCCGTTTAAGGCTCCGGTTTGGGCGGTGATCGTTGGGCGTTTCCCGAAGGGGCGATGTGAGGGGAAACGAGGAGCGGGAGGAGATGGCCAGGAGGGGTTGATCTGGCGAAGAGGTTGTTGGTTCTCCGGCGTAATAGAGCATTTGATGGGTTCCATATTGGGAGGGTGCTGGGGGGGCTTGGTTTTGCTCACTGAGAGCGTGCGTTCCCGCGTGGCTCAAATCAATGACCTGATAGTGACGGGTGGGGAAAGGGATCCATCCCTTTTTATACTTTTATTCGATCCGATTCCGAGCCTTCTGGTTTGGATCAAACCCACTTATTCTTGAATCTTAACCACGTCGGATCGGTTCGGATTGGGTTGGATTTGGGTTGGATCATGGATGATGTGAGTCGGTTGGAACCCGGTTAGGAGGATTGGTTTGGATCATGATGAGGTATACATTTGTTCTGAGCCTTCTGGACTGGAACCTGATTAGTTTTAACCACGTTGGATCGGATCAGATTGGAATGGGTTGGATCGTGGATGAGATGAGGCATGCGTGACTCGTGAGTGGGTTGAAACCCAGTTACAAGGGTTGGTTTGGATTATGATGAGACGTACATTTGTTCGAATCATTTTTGAGCCTTCTGGACTGAAATCTGGTTAGTCATAACCACGTTGGATTGGATCGGATTGGATTGGATTGGGTTGGATCGTGGATGACTTGTGAGTGGGTTGGAACCCAATTAGGAGGATTGGGTTGGATGATGATGAGGCGTACTTTTATTTGAATTGCTTTCGAGCCTTTTGGACTGGAATCCGGTTAGTCTTAACCATGTTCGATCGGATCGGATTGGATTGAGTTGATTCGTGGATGATGAGGCATGCGTGACTCATGAATGGGTTGGAACCCAATTAGGAGGGTTGGGTTGGATTATGATGAGGCGTACTTTTGTTTGAACTGTTTTCGAGCCTTCTGGACTGGAACCTTGTTAGTCTCAACCACATTGGATCAGATCGGATTGGATTGGGTTGAATCGTGGATGATAAGGCATGCATGACTCGTGAATGGGTTGGAACCCAATTAGGTGGTTTGGGTTGAATGATGATGAGGCGTACTTTTGTTTGAGATAAACTTCTAAGCATACGGGCTCGAACCCGGTTATTCTTAACCACGTCAGATAGGATCCGATTAGGTTGGGTTGTGTTGGATTGGAGAGTGGGTTGGATCCGAATGGATGTGAGAGATGGTTTGGTTCGTCCAGGTAAATTATTATATATAGGTTTTAATTTTTTTGATTTTTAATTATTGATTTTTAAATGTGGTGTAATAATAATAATTATTACTCTGCATATTTAATTTTAATTTTTTTTTTAATTAAATGATGAATAATATTTTAAAATTAATAATCAAGAAATTGAAACATGCATTGTGACTTGGATGTGTTAGATGATTAAGAGAAACCCAAAGTAATGAGATTATTTTTGGGAAATAATTTGTTAATTTTCTTTTTTGAAAAATGTTACTATTTTATCGTATTAATGGCACTACTGGAAGTCGAATCACATGCAATTTGTCAATTTTGGTGTGAAAACACTAGGTCTATGAAAGCAATATATATATATATATATATATATATATATATATATATATATAGAACTTTCGTGTTTGAGTTGAACGATTATATTGTATGTCATGACTTATTTTTAGTATATGATAAGAGTAAAGATATATGAAATGAATGGATAGCATTGATTCTTGTTTGAAACACTAGGTTTATGAAATATATATGTGCATGTGTGTTTGTGGTATTTTTAGTATAATTGTTAAATATCTTTTTTTGGGAAAAGTTATTTCTTTGTTGTATTAATGTCAATTACCACAAGTCACAGAACATGCAATTTGTCGATGATTGAACTCAAGATTTGTGAAAGCACAAAAAGGAACATTAATTGTATATATATGCCATTTTGTCGCGATGTATATAAACTTACATCTTTGAGTTGAGCGATCGTATTGTATCTTGTGAGTTAATTTTAGTATAATGTGATGTTACGTAAGGCTCATCGATGTTTTAAATACTAGGATTATGGAATCCTAGTTGGTCTCGGGGCTTATCCCTAGTATGTTATTCTCTCTTAGCTGGTGTTTTTCTGATCTGATGTCATATCCTCAAAGTCATCTCCTTACGGTGTATCCAACTTGTTGTGGGTGAATGATGCAAAGAAGGAACACCAACTCACAAAAAAGAAGAAGAAAAAGAAAAGAGAAGAAGAAAAACTTTATTCAACTTCAGACAAAAACATGATTTTACAATGAAGTATTGTCAGGTATTTAAACTAGAAATCTACAATACATATTAAAAGATATGACAGAGTCCCACTCTTTACATAACATACTATGACTGAGATTTAATCTCAACCTTATTCATTACAACACCCAATCAATCGACTTTATTTCTTCATCCAACGATTACCTTGACCAATAGCAGCCTTCAAGAGATTCAACTGAATTAATAACTCCAATTACTACAACTAACAGCTCAACTCTTTCGCTCATCTCAATCTGTTGCTCTCCTTCCTCTCCATTACACAATAGTGAATGCCAAGCTCCTTTTTGCAATTATCACTAACACCCCCAGCTTTAGCCTCTTAGACGTGCACACTACATCAAACCAGGAAAGCATTAAGATATCAATTTTCCTAATGGTTTTAGTGAAAACGCGATGTTTATCATGAAAACATCTTTGGTTCCTTTAGGTCGTGTTTGGTACGCAGGATAGGATTGGATTATTATTTCGGATTAGATTGGATTGGATAGGATAGGATAATATTATACTGTCCTATGTTTGGTAGCTTAAAGGATTAGAAAACCTGGATATTTGGTAGATATTAGATAGGACTATTTTATTGTTTTATATTTTAATATTTATTTTTAAGTTATTATTTATATCATATATTTCAAATTAGTTTATAAAAATTTTGTATTTTAATATTTAAATTTTAATATTTTTTAAAGTTGTTATTTATGTCATGGGTCAAAAATTAATTTGTAAAAATTCTTTGTAAATATATATTGAAATTTATTCATAAAAATATTTTGTAAATATTACCATTTATCACTTCTAAAAACTTTATTTATTAAAATTTAATTAGTAAAACAATATGTAATTTTGATTGTTAAAACACTATGTACATTTAATATATTTTTGCAAGCACATTTTAACATAATGTTAACAAATAATTGGAAGGTAAATAATAAGGTGGAACACCAGGGGGTAGAATGTATATATAACAAGACAAATAATATATTGACATAATGTTGACAAATAATTGGAAGGCAACTAATAAGGTCAAGCACAAGATTGATCTGATATATATATATATATATATAACATGAAATAAATTAAAATCTAATATTTAAATTTTGATGAAGTTTAGAAATTAGAGAATTAATGAATTTGTTTAAAAGTATGTATTAAATGGTTACAAATAAAACTTCCAAAACCTAAGGGGTAGAATATATTATACTATATATATATATTAAAAAAAAAGTATGAAATAAAAAGTTTAATAAAAGAGATAAATTTTAAGAAAAAAAGATCTTTTTAATTTATTGATGGTCGAAAACTTGATGGACGTGAAAGTTATCCGGCGTAATCCTCCCAAAAAGCATGGGATTAAATTATAGAAGAAACTGTAATCCTAGGATTAAAATCCTAGGATAACATTTCCAAACCAAACACGGGACATTAGATTTTGGATAACAATCCAATCCAATCCCATCTAATTCCGTGTGCCAAACACGCCCTTATTTCCTTATGCTCCAAGTGATTGTCATGACCACTAGGCTCCATCCAAGCCTTTTCTCCTTATTCACCCGTGTTTGGATCATGTTATCGTCCTATAGACCTTGTACGTTATTGGGCTTGCATCCTATACCAAATGATGCCCTTAGTGTGCCTATATACGCACTGAGTAAGGGCATTATGTGAGGAGGTGTGAGGTTGTTTCTTGGTCCTATCCACAGAAAAAGTATCATGATCGATTTCCCTTCAACCTCTCTCTTTGCTAGGTTTGTCCGAGGTCATGAGAGCATTATACTCAAACTAGTCGGGGCAAAAGATTTTGATCTTAGTTGGGCAAGGTTGTTTCCAAAACGTTCTTTGCAACTTGCTCTTTAACCACCTATTAAAAAAATTTTAAAAAAATAATGACTTTACCGTAAACCCCGTCTGACAGGTTAGTACCCACTCCCTATCATCCATGTATTTGTGCAATATATATATATATATATATGTGTGTGTGTGTGTGTGTGATATTTTTAGTATAATTATTAAATATCTTTTTTATAGAAAAAGTTACTTCATTGTCGTATTAATGTCACTACCCCAAGTTGCATCATATGCAATTTGTGGACTTTGGTGTGAAACTAGAATTTGAAAATCCAAATTTATGGAAGCAAAAAATAAAATTATATATATATATATATATATATATATATATATATATATATATATATATATATATATATAAACACTATAAAAACATTTTTAAAATTATTTTTTTAATTAATGAACAAAAAGTCCCTCCAAATTTCATGAATTCACACATGGTCCACCCAAGTTTGTATATTCCCAGAACATCCCTCATTTTTGCACAAATGGCTTTTCAATCATTCCATTCACTAATGGTGTGATTTTTAGAGTAATATGATGAAAATACCCTTATGTTGGGAAATGAACTCAAAAACCTAACAAACCCTAGCCTCCCCCGCCGTCCCTTCTCCTCTGGCAACCCCTCCACCCCATAGACCGACGACATCAACTCCCTAGACAAGTCCCTAGACAAGTCCCTACTTTCGCCCTCGCCCTTCGCCCCGTCGACCCCTCGCTCCTACCTCCTCATCGGCCATCTCCGCCAACCCTTCTCCAACTCCGCAGCTATCTCCAAGTTTGTCGAGCTCACTTTCATGTAGCAGCGATGGACTTAACCTCGACTCCCACCTCCCACTCCCACCTTGCCCACGCCTCTCCCCTCATCCCTCCTCGATCCCGACTCCTCCCTCAGCCTCTTTTCGACAGTTCACCGCCAAAGATCAGTTCCACCTCTCCAGCGACCTTTAGACCACCTCCTCTCCTCCTCTGATTTCCCCTCCATCCAATCCCTCTTCGCCTACAAAACCCTTGACCAATCACCCTCGATCTCTCTGCCTCCTCCCTCAACTGTAGGGGCATTTTTGAAACTCAGTTACATTTACCTGATGGTATGAAGCTAAAAGATTTAAAAATAAAGGCTATGAAAATGGAGGGGCTGTCTGGAATTCAAATGTCAAAGGAATTATCCGGGAAGTTTTGAAACTTTCAAAGACTTATAATTAATTTTCCCTTATGTTTTTACAAAACTAAACAATTGAACTTAGTAAATAAACCATTGTCGTGTAGTTTCTGTACACGTGTCATCATTGTAAGAAGCCTCTAATGGTGTCCTCTTCTTCTCGGCGTCAAACGAACATCGAGAACGAAGAGGAAGCTATGTGTATAGCGGCGTGGTCATGGCAAGCTCACCATGGATACCAGCTTGTCCTCTTGCTCAACAGGGATGAGTACCATGAAAGGTATGTCTTTTAGGGTTTTCTCGCTTTGCTTCTCGGTTTGATTCATGGTATTGAGTTATGTCTTGTTGATTGGCAGGCCAACAGAAGCAGTGGCGTGGTGGGGAGATAGGGAGAAGAGGATTTTGGGGGGAAGGGATCGGCTGGCTGGAGGTACATGGTTGGGTTGCTCTAAGGATGGGAGGTTGGCGTTTCTCACTAATTTCAGAGAGCCTTGCTCTATCCCTAGTTCTAAGTCCAGGGGGGATTTGCCTGTCAGGTTCTTAGAGGTGATCTCTGATGCTCATTTTTAATGGCCTTGTGATTTCATTAATTTGTTCCTTCTTTAGTGTGATCATTAGGTTGTTCATGGCCATGGAATTGTTCTTTTCTGTTTTGTTTATTTGTTTGTTTTAATTTTTGCATTGTGAGTGTGGATTTTCTGGGTGAATTGTGAATTACTTTGATGTTGCCTTTATCTGATTTGAGTATTATGTTTCATGGGGGTGTGATGATTTTTTTTATGTTGGGAGTTTTGATTCTTGAGTTCAGTTGTGACAAAGGCATTTCAACAAACAGGTTGAAAGCATGGAAGAATATAAAAACAACCAAAGATTTATTATTATTATTTTTTTTCATTTTAGTCTGTTATGTTGAAGGGGAGCCTTGGTGCAATAGTAAAGTTGTTGTTATGTGACACGGGTTCGAATCATGGAAACAAACTCTTGCAAAAAAAGCAGGGAGCGCTACATACAATAGACCCAAGTGGTCTGACACTTCCCTGGCCCCGTGCATAGCGGGAGATTTGTAGCACCAGGCTACCGATATATTTTAGTCTGTTATGTTATGTTTTCATCATTCATTCTCTAGTGATTACTGGAGGTAAAGTTTTTATCTGAATTGGTTAGTCTTTGGCTCTTTCTCTAAGCTTTGACATGCTTTTACACTCACTCATGCACATTGTTCATCACTTCTTCATGTCTTTCCTTTTCATGCTTTTGCTGCATCAATGGTCTCCTTGTCCTCTTTTTTTTTTTTCTTTCTTTTCTGGAGATTCTGGAGTTATGGTGCCTTTTTATCACAGGTGTTGGATTGGCCAATTTTATGAAGGGATGTGAGATGCTTTGAGGTTATGTTAACATGTGGCTATTATAAATTGTACCAACTCCTATAGTTTGGCACGATGCATCATTAATCATAAGAGTAGTCCTTTTGTAGAGTTTGTCAAGTGTTGAACTGTTCTCTGAATTCATATTTTATTTGATCTTCTATACTTCATTGATTTAAATGTAAAGGAAAAAAGAAACCATGTATTATATTCATAAAGTTTATTTTTGTAACAGAGATGAGAATTTTTTATCAACAGGTGGAAATAGAAGCAAATAAAACATTGAGATTAATAATATGCATGCTGAGTTGAGGAAATATATGATTAAAGATTAGATGAGAAAAGAGATTGATATACTTGGGTCATGTGCACCAAAAACTGAATAATAGATATGACTTTGGGCATATGTGATTCAAGTTGATAGGGCTAGAAGTAAAAGTGGAACCAAAAAATGTAGGTGGAAGTGAATAAGAAATTGTGTAAGTGCAAAAGATGTACAGGAAACAATATTGTTGGATAAAGGTTAATGAAGTCAAGAATATGTAAAATATTTTCCTCTAGGACCCTTATAGCTGGTCCTATTTTTTCGGGAAATTGTTTTGTAGCAGTTCACGGGCTATATCAGTTAGCAATAAGTTTTCCCTTCATGGGATGTATATTTCTCTTGTTTAACATTTTGATACATTCATTATGATCTGGAAGCTTCCTTTTATTAACCGAACAATTAGATATTAGTTAATTGAGGCTGGTTTTGTAATTTATGTTGTCGCTCATTGCCGCCCTAAGATGAAAATGTTCACTTGGACTGGTTAATCTTACGGGTCATTTTCATTCTTGGCAACTTGCTCTTTGTGTGTTGTATTTATTTGTTCATTCCTTCTTTGATGGTACAACACAAGTCCATTTGTTTTGCTTCTTGTATAGGATCATATGTTCTTTGGTTGGGAACCGCATGTTTTTAGCTTTGTTTGGATGAATATAAGTGCACAGTTTTCCTTTTCCACTTGTTTTCTCATCCTTTTTATTCCATTTTTGGTTCATTTGTTAATTGTAGAGCACGAAGAGTCTGCTTGAGTTTTCCGAGGAAATTGCTAAGGAAGCAGACCAGTACAATGGATTCAATTTGATACTAGTTGATCTTTGCGCAAAAGTCATGGTTTATGTTTCCAACAGGCCAAAGGGAAAGCCCGTAACTGTTCAATTGGTTTCTCCTGGTCTGCATGTACTCTCCAATGCAAATCTAGACACTCCTTGGGACAAGGTGAACAAGTAAATCCCATTACTTCACTTTTTGGTGTTGGCTGCCCTAATAATAATCTCTTATGCTGATTCTTTCCCTAAAACTCATCTTTTTGGATTTCATTTTTTGTATTTTGCTTTCTTATGTTGCAGTTTTCATGACAAGTTAATTTTCTTTATGGTGTATTTCTTGAAGATGAATTTTACTTTTTTCGTTTCATTTAATTGCTTGATGGGTTGGAAGAGTTGAAATGTGTTATATGAAACAAATAATTTATATGATTCAATCATCGATAGTTAGACCGTCATGCTATATGGGATGGAGTATTGGGCAACGAAAGTTTAACCTATTCATAATATGAGTGTGACAGAAATGAGGATGTTAAGGTGGATGAGTGGTTATATAAAATTGGATAAGATTAGAAATGAACAGATCCGCCAGAAGGTGCATATTGCACCAATTGAAGATAAAATAAGAGAAGGGTGTTTAAGATGGTTTGGGCACATGCATCGTAAACCCCTAGGTGCCCCAGTTCGAAAATGTTATAGTTTAGTAATAGAAGTTTAGAAGAGGGTAGAGGTAGGCCGATGATTATGTAGAGAAAGATAGTGTCTAAAAACCTACGTATGTTAGATATTAAGTTGGATCTTCTCTTTGACAGAGCTACATGGAGACAAAGAATTCATATAGCCGACCCCATCTAGCATGGATTAAGGCTTAGTTGTTGTTGTAATCATAGATTGGGTTGGTGCACATGCGGTGAGCATGATGAAGTACCAAAAAATGGTTTTATAGTTTGTTATTTTTAAACATTGTATATTCTTAATATTAAATTGGTAATTGGTTAAGTCATTAATAAAAATAAGTCATATTTTTTACTAATAGCTACCTTTCATCATTTCAATTTGCTCCTAAAACTCCTTGGTCCAATATTTGTTTAAAACATGATCCAATACTAAAGAGAGAAATCATCTTGAATGACATCTTCAGAGGCCAAAAAAGCCATACAAGAATCAATGCTAAAGTAAGTATTACTGAAAACAGTTTTTGTGTATCAAGCCTTTTTCATATAAAAAACTATGGGCCTGAATCCACGCTGAGCTGAGTACAAGTGTATTTTCTTGCTTTATATGTGCATCAATTCCTCATATCATATTACTTTCTGCCCATGCATAAAAGCTTCTGTATTCATCCTTGAGGCTGATATTGCTGTTAAAATTGCTTTGTCAGAGTGCTTTCTCTGCTAGAATATTTGTCACATAGTGAAAACTGTTAGCAGTTATTAATCGATACAACGAATTCTTACCACCAGTTTTAATTAGAGACAACAAATACCAAAGAAAAGGAATCGTTGCACTCATTTGATGATAAACCTTTGTTACTGTAAATACAGAATTGTTTCAGCAAACTTTGTCTGCCATTATCTCTTTACTTTTCTCCATTTAGGCACAACGTTTGGGTAAGAATTTCGAGGAGTTACTTATGAAGCAGGAAGGAGAAGTCCATCAGAAAGAGATGATTGAAAAATTGATGCAAGACACTACTAAAGCTGATAGAGATAGGTTGCCTTACACTGGTTGTGATGTTGAGTGGGAACTCGAGTTAAGCTCCATTTTCATTGACATTAACACCAAACAGGTGAACACATGAACTACTTATACCATTACCATTTTCACGTTCTTCTAAAACCTCTGCCCTTCACCACCTCAACAGGGCCGCTTATGGAACCAGAAGCGAATTATTGCTTTATATGTTCGGAAAAATGAGGTGAGTTTATTCGAGAGATACTTGGAGAATGGTCTGTGGAAGGAGCACACTTTTCAATTCCAAATAGAGGTCTGTCAAAAGAAGGATAACAACTCTCATCGGAAAAAGGCCACAATACTTGCTGCCTCTGTGTTATTCTCTTCAAACTCCGTAGTTTGCACAGATATGAATAAAGGGCCTTTGAGGAACACAGTCTGGCGGTCTTTCTCGCCAGCTGAACAATGATGCCAGCATGAAGCTTTTCGACTGAAGAATGAAATGAAGCCGCATTTGTGATCTTCAGATTGAAATCGGTATGTAAAGGCAGTTGTATAATTTCATGATACAGACGTTGTTATGAGGTACTTATGCATCCAAAGAGCGAAAATGAAGCATTTTAATTTGCAAATATCTTGATGGCATTGTAACAACCATTTGTAGGCAGTTACAGAATGTCAGTGGAATCTCAGTGGATGAGATGAATTAAAATTATTGAGAGAAAAAAAGATTTAATACTCAATTTAGTCCCTTTATTATACCGAACCGGTTTTTTTTATCTCTCTATTATAATTTGATTTTTTTTAATCTTTATATTTTTACGAATGAGAAATTTCAGTCCCTCTCTTATGTTATAATTTGAGTCTTTTTTATCCCTAAAGTGATTGAAATTTTTTAATCATGAAAATATAAAAACCAAAAAGAATCAAATAATAATAAAGGGAAAAGGGCCGGTTTGATATAATAGAGGAATTAAATTGAGTATTACATAATAAAAAAAAAAAAAAAATATTGTTGCAAGGACTCCTGTAGGAGAAGAACCATTCAAATGATAGATTGAAAGTAATGTTGAAGTTCAAATGATAGATTGAAAGTAATGTTTGGGCTGAGTTTTTCTTTACTGTTTGGAAATCTTGTTCTATCTTCGCAGAATCTTGTATTTCACCATTCTGAGGATTTTGAAGAACCAGTATACACTGACCAGCTGCAATCCCATGGACATGATCTGACAAACAACACTCACAATGACATATTGTATATATTTGCCCTAAATATTATATAACCTATAGAATTAAAACATGATGACTGAAATAGAAAAGTGTTATAAGTGTGTTATATGATAAAAAGATACCTAATAAAGTGAAGGAAAAGTTTTTTAGAATGGCAGATACGGGAGTGAGTGTTGAACAATTAAAGTTCAATAAATTCATAAAATGAATGTGGCAGAAATGATGATGTTAGGATGGATTTGTGATCATACAAAATTGGTTAAATTAAAAATGAACACATCCCGTGAGCGTGTAATACGCTTACACCAATCAAGATAAAAATGAAGAGAATGAAGGCGTTTAAGATGGTTTTCGGACACGCATCATAAACCCCTAAGTCCAAATACTTTGAAAATATGATAGCTTTAGAAATGAGAGGAAAAGAAAGAAGGGTAGAGATAGATTACAGAAGAGAAATTATATCTAAAACCTATGTTAATTAGGATGTTGAGTCGGATCTTGCTCTTTTACATAACTACTACTGGTAGTACTGAAGAGAATTTATATAGCCAATTCTCAGTGCCTAAGATGGGCTTAAGCTTTAGTTATTGTTATTTATGTGTGTGTATATATATAGATATATATAATATTTTACCTTAATGAGAAGTGGATTATCTGCTGCTCAGGTGGAGTATGTTACATATGGTCCTCCAACCATTCTTCCAAATGGGAATAAGGTTGCAAATAAAATCTGCATTAAAAAAACAAAAGAATATAATATATATGGTAAAAACCATATTTACTCCCTTTGGAGAATAATCTAACTAATCTTGTTCTCCATCATCAAGAAAAACAGAAGCATTAATTCCTAGCATGTGTTTTGGATTAGAAAAGTAACAAAGAAAATTTGATATAAAAAAAAAGGCAGTAAAAGAAAAAAAAAAAACTTCCCCACTTCAATCAAATGATTTCACCAGTAGATCACTTTCATGTTTCATCCAACTCCTGCTAAATAAACTCACTCAAAGTGCAAATTCTAAAGAGAATTTTTTTTATCACTTTTGTCTAAACAAATAAGGGAAAGAAGAAACAAATCGAATTATTTTTTCCTTTTTTTTTCACTAGCCCCTAAATAACCACATCCTTAATCATTATTAATAAAAATAACACACCACTAATCATTTTTAATAAAATAATAATAATAAGCCAGTGAAGCTCACATCAACAACAAGATTAAGGTCTGTATCTCTGAACCCAAGCTCCTTCACAAGCTCCCTCAAGTGAAGAAAAGGCGTAGATATCTCTGTTACCCACAAGGCTGCCACCAACTCAGCTCCACTCTAAATAAAGAACAAATGATGCTAAGTTTATGTCCAACCATAACAAGCAAATACCCTTTTCACTCACCATTCCATAAAGAAGACATGCTCCAATTCCAGTGATGCTCACAAGGTGATGAACCAGATCGTCCATATGAAGTTGTTTGTTCAAGAAACAACAACCAATGTCATAGATTAGATAGGACAGAGTCACTGCCAATGTTCTTCTACAAGCTC